>CM055106.1:46155179-46742825 GCA_029204225.1 Diphasiastrum complanatum
GCATGACTACGCCTATCGATTTTGAACAAAACAATAGTGATAAAAATCATGTTTAATCTTATAGAAACTAACTTTGAAATCATCAACACTACAGTGATTACGTAGCCAAACATTTAAGCATTGAAATATCAGACAAATAATCTGTTGCGAAGAATTACAGAAACGCATACATTCTGAGACAAACCTGAACACAATAAAAGACATTAGATTCAGTATAAAACGAAACAGATGTAAATGAGTACAACAAGTTTGCGGATTGAAGCCGTGTACTCTAAGCTATTTCTGAGCAACTAAATAAAAGTCTGAATTAAGTGCAACTACTGATAAGCAGTAAGCGCAATAGAATCTCAATAAAAGAATTGAGCTAAAATGCTCGAGTGGTCAAGCTCGCAGGCTTGAGAGAGAGAGAGAGAGAGAGAGAGAGAGAGAGAGAGAGAGAGAGAGAGAGAGAGAGAGAGAGAGAGAGAGAGAGAGAGAGAGAGAGAGAGAGAGAGAGAGAGAGAGAGAGAGAGAGCGAGCGAGCTAACTCTTCAATACTTGATCTCTGAATTGATTAAGATGTTGAAATATGAACAACTATTTATACTAAGCAATTAGGTCGTCAAATGCGGCTGCTAGTTGGCTGGAATCTGCTGGCATTCATCCAGTTCTTCTCAAAAGTTGCTTGCTGATAAGAGGTGACATTTGGCCGTAAACAATCTATCTGCATAAATGAACGTGACTGTTACTCTATAGAAATGAACGTAACTGTCACAAGCGAAAAATGCAACACTCTACAGAAATGAACGTAAATTGCCACAGGCAAAAAGTATGACTTTTGTGAGAAATGCGACAGTGTCGTAAAATCTCATTTTTAGAATATTGGGATAGCCCCACACTTTGCAAAGTCATTTCCTTAACATTTGAGGCACTTTGAAAAATGTGAAAAAATGCATTTTTACTCGGAATTCCTGACAAGCGAAAAATGCGACACTGTATTTTTTACTCGAAATTTTTGACAATGTCGCTTTAAGAGAAAATTGACTGTAGCAAAAAGATGACAGTGTCAGGTTTTTTAGTGAGAGAATTTTCGACACTATTGTCAAACTCCATGTATTTCTACAGATTGTGTAAAAACGTAATTCTACAGACTGTGTAAAACATGGGAGAATCCGCAGAACTGGATAAACAGTTGGATGAAAATTAGTCGATTAGTAGGAAGGAGAATAATCCAACATGCTTATATCAACTTGTCAAAAGATAGCATGCCGCCTCTATTTGATAATCGCATTATTGTTTGCTATTAGATAGCACTTATGTGATGGGCTGTAGGCCGCTGGCCAACTGACTATGGATCACATTTCTACACACGCTTTTGTGTGTGGCTACATGTTGAAACATACTTTTTTGGTTGCCCCCTACTAAAAGCAAAACTGGCCGCCATTCCAGTAGCGATGAGTCACTTTTCCAGATGCCGTTTTTTTTAAAGTATCATGCATCGTTTCAATACGTCGTAGCTTGTGATGCATGGGCCTTTGTCTACTCATAACCTATTGCAGATGGTTCACAACGGTTGATGAAAATTGTATGTGCAATCACACACACCTCAGGAGATCATTCAAATTTAGCATATGTATCATGCTATCTTGAAATTTCTATATGAATGTGTCATTATCAATATCATGACTTCAAAAATTAATAGCAAGAGTTTGTGTGTACAAATTGGTGAAAATGTATGGATTTCCCATTCTCAATTTAAGTGCAGACAAATAAGATATCATAAAGATTCCATCTACATGACAAACAAGGTAGGTTCTCAAGTTAACCACATGCCTAAGAGCCTCATAATGATTGTTTCTCGAGAAAATCATGATCAAGGAACACTAAAATTGATGTCAAGGCTCTCACTGACGTAGTTGGCATGAAGAGCCTAGCTTATCAAAGTGTACAATAAAACAATGAGAGCTACCACAAGTTGTAGATAAAAACATAGTAGATGCAAAGTCTAACCTAAGAACTTTACATACTAGCTCATTTCCAACACCATCATTCTCATTTCAAATCTCTCTCTCTCTCTCTCTCTCTCTCTCTCTCTCTCTCTCTCTCTCTCTCTCTCTCTCTCTCTCTCTCTCTCTCTCTCTCTCTCTCTCTCTCTCTCTCTCTCTCTCAACTGATATTCTCTACAGTTTTTGTGTCGTTGCCCTAAAATTCCCACCATGATTTTCAATCTGTTTCATATTAACAAATTCTCTCTCTTGAAAAAACAATTTTGATTCCAAGCACCATGTCTCCCACGGTTGGAAATAGAAGTTTCCAAGAGCGTGAAGGCATGCAATTGACATCTAGCCAAAACCATAAATAGCAATACTTCATGCATGCAATTGACACCTAGCCAAAACCATAATTCGCAACACTTACGCTCAAGATAAGTCAATGGTCAATATAAGTCAAAACCATTATTAGCAATACTTCACTTACGGTCAAGATAAGTCAATGGTCGATATAAGTCAATGGTCAATTTAAGTCAATGGTCAATATAAGTCAATACCATTATTAGCAATACTTCACTTACGATCAAGATAAGTCAATGGTCAATATAAGTTATTAGCAATACTTCAAGATAAGTCAAAATCCTAATTTCAATACTTCACTTAGGTCAAGATAATTCAATGGTCAATATAAGTCAAAACCATTATTAGCAATACTTCAAGATAAGTCAAAACCCTAATTTCAAACGGACGAATCAAAACACAGGAATCACGTTTTGTCTATCATGGCATTCTCTCTCTCTCTCTCTCTCTCTCTCTCTCTCTACAAATTTTTTGGACCGTCCTCATTATTATTTTTCTTGGTGGTAGACAAAACTAGTTTTTTGCTCCAAGATGTTACACTACTTGTAAAAACCTTGAGATTTTTTTTACGTATTTTGAAGAACTTTATTCTACAAGAAATAGTGCATTTTAAGAGCATGACATTAAGTTTGTAAAGCCCATGGGTTTTATGAGTGTCATGCTCTACTCTCTTCTTCCTCTCCTTTTTTTATTTTTTATCTTTGAGAAAAAGAAAAAGAAAAAACAAAAACAAAATGCCTCAGTCTCCATGAGAAAAAGCTATGTGGTCTTCCCTACTTTCAAAAGTCCTTGGGAGGGATTTTCGTGTACTTCTTGGAAGCTTGTTTTTGGGACTTTACTTTGAAGAATATTCCCAGGGACTTCACTAAACATACTTTAAGGAGAGCATATGAAGCATCCATGTAAAGCAAGAGATTCCATAGACAATTCTAGAAAGATCATCTATCTGACATTTGAGAGAGGAGCATTGAATGGGAATGCATATTCCACAATAAAATCCATCATAAACAATAAATCTCTTCCTCAAATTCTAGCTCCATTCTACTCATTGAATCAATTCCTATACTATAATTGACCACGATATGCTTCTAAACCAAGTATCAAATTTAGCTAGACAAGATATTGCATTTTGAAAATTAGGGTTAGATTTTCAAAAAGCAAAAAACATTCAAAAATTTTCTTTCATATTTTATCTTGGAATTTTTTTGCTTTTCCTTAATTTTTTCGAGGAACTATACAAAAGGGAAAAAGTATGCTGCCTCATAAAATATGTACTGCTGATTATTTATCGATACCATAGCACTAAGGAAGCGAACAGTGGACGCGGACGCGTCAGAGGTGCGTCCGCGTCCCCAGATGCGTCCGGTTTTTTTTTTTTTTATTTTAAGAAAGAAATTTAAAAAAAATAAAAAGTGAAGCCACGGGTGCGTACGACGGTACGGACATGTCCGTTTTTGATTTTTTAAAGTTTTTTTTGATTTTTTTTTAGGGTTTTTTCATTAAAAAAAAAATATTGGACTCGTCCGACCCCGTGTCCAGGGGTTGGACGCGTCCGTCCAGACGCCGGACGCGGATGCGGACGCGACCATTCCGGCTCGGACCCTCATCCCTGCCATAGCATACGTTGCTATCTAGATATCCAGATAGTGCAATGTTCCTACATTTCAACTTTTGAGATAACTTCATGGAGTGAAATTGTTAGTATACAATTTGTTGCTATTGAGATTTTGATTTTGATGCTATCTTTTGTATGCCTTTGTCACTATAGGTGACTTCGGAGCTCCCTCCATACAAGAGGCTTTAAATATGAAATTCTTCAACCAAGGGACACTCAAAGTTCAAGACTCCAAGGCGATATATGCAATATGATCATTACGGCCACTAACTATTCATTTGACAACATTTCTTTGGCCCTAAATAACACCCTAAAAGTTGTGTCCGATAGACATTCCATAAGCCCAATGATAAAAAGGTCCCCTTCGAACATTACACTAAAACAAGGCTCTTTGAGAGTTATTATTTAGAACAATTCCTCCAGCTCAGACAAACTTCCTTACAGATATATTTTAACTATGGACTTTTCTCAAACATTAGGCTTTTTTTTTCTTATTTATTTATATTATGGCAATATGGGTCACAGATCGCCAACAATTTGAAACAAGCATTCCAGATCATTTTTGCAACAGATCACAATCTGCTACAGCTGTGACTCAAACTACATAAATGCCAAAATCGTTAAGCCCAATCTTTGCTCAGTTCAGATCAAAGTTGCACGTTTCACTCTGGAACACGTTCTGGAATGTGATCCAGAACACAATCTGGGAAATCCCATCAGAATTTCTCAGAATGTGCACTAAAAAAAATCCGAACTTTTTTTCAGAAAAACAGATTTAGTGTGAAATTATTTAGACAGTATGTAACTTTTTTTCTGATACTATTAATGTTCTTTTTAGGCCATTCAGTGTCTTTTTTTTTTGAACTTTTATGAAAAAAATTATCAAAAAATAAAAAGTGAGCCGGGCAGCGGACTGGTGATCCCAAACACTAGTTCCGGATCGCTGTTGCAGCGAAACGCGATCCGCTGCAACATTGGTTTAGATATACGGTGAATCTTTACCAATAAAGTCTATGTTGCATATGGATCTTGTAATTAAGCTTAGCCTACATATTAATCATGCTGCAACTTTTTACACATTTGGTTGAAAATGAACCAATATCTTGTCAATATGTGATCCAAAAGCACCAAGTTTGAGCTAATTCTAGTTTTATGCCAAAGCATAATTAGCCTTGAGCCTATCAATCTTGGATTCCTAATGCTGTAAAACTAGAAGTGGTCCGGAAAGGGGAAAAAAATCGGAGAACATAACCAAATTGCAAATGTATATTTTGTTTTCATGAGGCTGTTAGCAATTCAGCTGCATTTTTATTGTTTCACACTCCATAATCAATAATTTCAAAACAACATAGAACCACACATTATCTAAATCGTTATGCAACATTCCAGGTAAACCAACCTCAAGTTTCTCATAGCATTCACATCCTTTGAAGCTTCCTTAACTGAAAAAAAATTTCTTTCAGAAAGAACAATACTTTTTATATATACCGGTGAAGCATAAGCAACTGCCCCATTCACATGTTTCAAAGATGATTACTCCCAAGCCAGGTAGTGATCTTCCAGAAACACAATAAAAGAAGAGAGATATGCAACTAAATATCAAATTTGAATTTGAATTACCCATCTCCACTCACTATTGTGGAATCAAAGATCAATGAAATGGTATAATTACAAAGAGATGTAATTCTAATTCTTTGGAATCTCTAAGAATTACAGCTCTCCAATCATATCTACCATACATGAGAGTATCATAATGAACGTGGCATTTCTCTGTGCCGAGAAGCCAAAATTGAATATGAATATCAGTTTGAACTGCAAAGCCAAAAGGGTGAAATGGCCATCTATACTGATCAAAAGAATTGAAATTGAGAAAGTAGCTTGATTTGAGCCTAGATGCTGTTGATACCTGCAACCAGACAAGGGCAATGCATCAATCACGGCAACACCCGAACAGCTTTATATCTAAGTGCTTCCACAAAGAATGATCACAATCAGCAACCAACAGCCACTTGGATTTATAGACCTCATCTTTTCAACATATATGCTTCAATAGATTCTCTATAAAATAAGCTGTTTTAGTTGTGAAAATGTGCCTATCTAATTAACCGAAGTAACCGCTAGGAACTATGCAAAAAAATAGCTTAGGTACGAAGGTTCAAAAGTCAGTCTCGTTCATGGGCTTCCAAAATCATCATGCTTACCATGTTCGGTGCTCTATTGAGGTGCACTAGTTAGGTGAATATGTCAGAGCTGATTGGTCCACACCATCAACTTCACCTTATTTGATGAATGTTCAATACGCACGGGTCTATAGAAACATAGTACTACCAGACTGAGCTTGTTGAATGGCACTAAACTCCATACTTGGTGTTATGTAACTCAACCTGGAGAAAAATATTCCACCCCCCTCCTATCCTGTTTCCCCTACTCTTGATATAAGATATTGTTCACATGCCACTTGCTCAATCTGAGATTGAAATTATGGCATGCTAACAAAAAACTCAGCTAAAGAAAAGGAAATGACTTATCAGATGAGAAATATAGGAGACTTTCATGACAAGAAATTGGCTAATAAGATCAAAATGAGAAATCTGAAAGTATGTGAAGAGATGTCTTGCAAATATTCATCACTAACATTGATGCTACACAAGAAAAAGTTACATGAAACACCAGTTGCATCATTGAGCTACTGCAAAAAAGGCACTGAGCTCTTACATGCAAACTCTGCACGACTTTGACAAAGATAAAACCGAATAGTTTACGCTCTGCCAAGCACACAATCAACTGGTGAATACTGCAACAATGAAAGATTCATCCTACTATTTGTGTTTCTAGAAGCTCAAGCCAGGTAAGCGAATGCAGTGTTGCAACCTTCAAAGTGAGAATAGGGTAAAGAGGAATTATGCTTAGAGTGATAGCGGAAATTCTTTCACATTACAGCTGTACCATGTGCAGACAAATGTGTGCAGCAATACTGACTGGATGAATTTGGTCCAAATAGCTCCTAGACCTATCAATAGCTAGAGTTCACTACTATAGAAGTCTATTGGTAAATACTGCTGAGAGCTATTTGAAAGAAATATAAGCTGTCACAGCTCTGAACACTTTAGAAAAGTCTTCTAGCACTAACAAATGGCATCACAAGTATTTTGTTACAAGACATTGAAGCAGCAGTATAGAGATTAGATGAATTATCCAGACAAGCAAGAAAAGTACGTCCTGAACTAAACATCTTCACATTGACAATAAGTTTCCTGGCTAAACCATAGTATCGTCACTTTTGAAAGTAAGGTAATAGGATAGAAGATGCATACCTACAAGACAGAGCACTATAAGTATAGCAGAAACTATTTGCACCATGCGACTAGCAGAAATGGCTTTCCATGTTGGCTGTGAGTGGCATTGTACTGTTTTCCATCCGTTGCAAAGTTTCTCATCAGCAAAGTTTGATTCAGAAGAGATATGCTCAATGGCCATTTTTCGATGACTTGCAGGCCACTTACTAACCCAACCCTGCATGTTACACCAAATATTAACCTACTTTGACTTGAACATAAATCAAACTTACCAAAATTTGAACATTTAATCTGACTATAGAAATCAGAGACCTTTTCACAAACTCCTGAAAATCAACAGCATCGCTCTGATCTTGCTTTTTCCACTGCAAGAGGAATATTCTTGTGATTCTATAACTATTCATTACAGTTCTCAAGCGATACTTTCCTACATTTAAAGGCTTTCTTGTCATTTAGCTGACTTCCTCATCCTCAAAACTTTATTCAAGTCATCTGAAGGTCCAAATTCAAGACTTCCCTTTGGGCTAACAAGGATGAGTGGCTACTTCGCACAGTCCACTTACACTTTTCTGACCTCTCTTAAAAATTCTCGCTTTTCAATAACGGACAGAAAACACATACCCTATAGTATATACTATGAACTCTATAGGTCCATCTCTGTCTACATTTCAGGAAATCTATATCCATTGCAGCTACAGTATTTCCCAAAGAGGTGAATCATACAAAATGGTAAATAACTTCTACGTATCAAAGTTGCCACACTACTTTCCGCTCCCCTCCCCCTACCGCCCACATCTAATAGAAGTCCCATAAATGGTATCATGCTCGTAAATCCCACGGGCTTTGAAAATAAACAATGCATAGATGACACATTTCCAAAAAGGGTCAACAAATTTTTTTGCCTATAATCTTATGCAGTATAGGTAGGGTCTTGGCTCTTGCGGACTGTGTTTTGGGAGCTGTGCATGAGGCCGAACCCACAAAGTCTTGGAGCTTATCCTACACGTTAGGCGGTGTGTTGATTTTCCTCCACAACTTAGAAATCGACCCTTTTGGACCGGAACGTATTGTATGTAAAGTACGTTCCGAAATGTACTGGGTTGGAAAGATTTTTTTTAAATATAAAAAAAATAGGTCAAAATCTGTAGTAGTTGAAAGGTGGAAAGAAGATATTTTACAAAAGCAAGAGATGAAACGAATTGAGGTGAATCCAAATCGCACCACAAGTTACATTTAAGCTTTCAGGGTTTCCAGAACTACTGTAATAGGAGGTAGGTTGGTCATTCACTTTCAGCTTTGTCATCTGATGCTTTACAGCCAACAAGTAAATATTCCCGTCTCCTCTCCCAAACAGAAAGGAGCTCCTCCCATCTTTGCGGTAGTCACATTGCAAATGATCAGAGTCGGTATTTCAGAGCACAAAACCAAAGCAAAAATCAAACAAGAAAGTAATACCTCTCCTCGTCCAAGTCTAATCTCTAAAGCGCCTCATCATTGCGTCCATGAACTCGTATATGAGGATAGGTCAAAGAACCTCTACAAGCTCATCCGATCATGTCTAGAACTCCTCTCCAAGCACTGTGGTCTGGAAATGGATTGCATCTACTGTGCAACCTCTAAACTCTTCAAAGCCATCAGTAGTTGCCGTCCTCCGCAAATGATCTCGTATGGTGCATAGTTGCTCGAGAACTAGGAAAAAGTAGGCAAAGCGAGTGGGTGTTGGCTTCTTCAAATCTAGCGACAAGAAGATACAAAACAAGGCCAGCATGCGCTTCTTCCTAGTGATGAAATTGACCACACACATGGCTTGAGAAGTGGTCTACAAGACAAAGATCCAACGGAAATTTGGTAGGGGTCGAGAGGGTTTAGGAGTAGAGAGCAACACACTAAGCATAAAAGGTAGTAAAGCATGTGAAGAAAATTGTACCTCATTATTCCATGGACGTGGATGAGATTATCAATGCAGTGTGCAGGACATGGCCACATGCTGCATCCCTTGAGGCATGATCCCAGACGTCCAGGTGACACAGAGCTCCATCAAGGATGGGTGGACTACACTAAGCACGTATGGCCTTCAGCTCAAGTATTGCATACTACTTCACTAGTTTGATTGTTTATGTTATTTGGCCTTTGCATTCTGTAGACTGACACATGTTTTGGTTCTTTGCCCATGGGCCCAATTATGAGGAACATGGAGCAAGACATAGTGAAGTCTGAGCGGAGCCTGTGGCCTTTTAAAAAAGAGAGCAGTGTCAGATGAGGGAGGATTAGTTGTGAGCTGTATCATGGTGGAGCTTTCATAGTCGCAACACTCCTGACCTTCAGTGTTTGCGGCGAGAGTCCTCTAACAGGACTATTCGGCTTCCGCCTATGAGCCGTCATACAAAGAGGAGAAACATGCTCTCCATGAGCAGTGCAGGCGGTTGGTGTTCGTGAACACCAATGGATGCATGCTGAGATGCACACACACAGAGGGTGGCCAATTGATCGAGGTGAGTCATTGTCTTACATGTTGTTCAAGCTATCTTTTGAGGTACTTCAATTTCAAGATACTTATCTAACAAAGGGAACCATGTCTATTTGTTGCTGCAAGTGAACCTTGACTCGTGCATGGTACAAATGATTGCTATTGCTCCTTGGGCACCACCTATATAGGAGGAGCTTGAGGATGAGATCTATCATGACCTGCACACGCAGGCAGATGCAAAGGCACGGGCTATGTGGCGCCATAGGAGAGCGGCTCGGCATTGGAATAGAGGGGCGGAAGGAGATGATGGGCACTCAGAGGGTGGAGACGATCTTGGCTTGGTTACGAGGAGGAAACAGTGCCACAATTTTGCTGAACACCCCGATAAATCTTATGTAGAAGTTGCATAGCCCTACGAAGGATTTGATGCCATGAACAGTTTTAGGTGCTAGCCAGTCCAAGATAGCCTTGATCTTCTTAGGATCCATCCGAATTCGTCAGTAGCCTATAACGTGCCCCAACTTCCTCTACTAAAAACTCACATTTCTCTCTTTTTGCAAACAAGCAGTTCCTCCTTAGTCGTTGAAGAACAGTCCTTAAATGTTCAATGTGATCTTTGAGGCTACAACTGAATACTAAGATATCGTCGATGTACACAATAACAAATTCATCTAAGCAGTCTTGAAAGATGTTGTTCATCAACGTGCAAAATGTGGCTGGTGCATTTGTTAGACCGAACAACATCACCATGAACTCGTGACTCCCATACCGTGTTCGAAAAGCCGTTTTGTGCTCATTGCCTTTAGCTATCCGAATTTGGTGATATCCAAAGTGGAGATGTATTCGGCTAAAATACTTGGCATGTCTGAGTTGATCGAACAGGTCATCAATTCTGGGTATAGGGTACTTGTTCGTGATAGTACTCTTGTTGAGCATGAAGTAATCCACACACATTCGAAGACTCTTGTCTGCCTTTTCCACGAATAAAACTGGAACTCCAAAAGGTGAAGCGCAAAGCCTAATAAATCCTTTGTCTATCAATTCACCAAGTTGACGTTTCAGTTCCACCAACTCTTCTTGTGACATCCTGTAAGGCACTCGTGAAGGTCATTATGTTCTTCGAGGAGATAGCTTAGCTGGAAGTTCCTCTGAAAACACATTACTAAATTCCTCTAGCAAATCTGCTACTTTTGGCAAGTTTTCTTGCCGCTCACTTTTCCCTTCTGAAACCTCTCGGCAAACACAAAGGAAACACTTAGCCCTTTTCCCCCTCGTCATCCTTTTCATCACTGATACGACAACTAGATTTTGTTTGATGTCAACACACTTCGCTCATCCTCCGGGCAGGGCTTTTTGTCATATAGATCTGTCCCTTGTAATCCAAGAGGACCAAGTTTGAGCTCCTACCCAAGACTGCAATACAATGCTCATTAGAAATAATAATTTTGAACCAATCTTGGGGGTTGCCCCATGGAAGCTCCTTTTCATATATGTGTGTCGTCCACCCATAAATGCAAACTCTTCTCTCGACTCCCAACTAGATCAAATCACTTGAATCAAATCAAGCTATCAGGGGTTATTCAGGTCCAGGCAAGCACACCACAAACGAACATACAAATTAAAGCTAACACAGAGGATCCCTCTCAAGTCACATCCCCCTTGAGACCGGACGTAGGACCTTTGCCTAGCCGCGCCCATACAAATCTATCACAAAATTAGCCCACGGGAAACATCCACCCAACCATATGTGCTTTCACCATTAGGCAGCACATTGCCTCAGTAACGCCCCACCAAATCTGGTCGACAGCCCTTATAGCTGAACGATCGACAACTATCCCGCACCGGCAGCTAACCTCCCGTGCTTTACACCCGAATTTGAGCAACATCTTTGTATCAATGGTTAACCCGTACAGTTCAAATATGTTGCCCCGCCAAGGTAGAAACCGTGCTTTCACCTATTTAGGCAACACTTTGCCTCATATGTCCTACGTGCAGATGGCACCAGGCCCGAAACGTGAGAACTGACCGTGCTTACACCTCAAGGGCAGCACCTTGTCGCATCAAGTCCCCCGTTCTGCCGACCACCCCGACCATGAACGCACCAGTGCTTACATTGGGGGCAGCACGCAGCACCTTGCACGACGACTATCTTGACGAGTCCCAAAAAGTGGCCATCCCTGAGAGACTTGCATAGCTGACCAGCTAGTCGGCTCTAATACCACAACATGTTGCGCTGGCACCTCAAAGGGTGCTGGGAATTGAGCGGTTTCCCCAAGACTCACTTAAGTCTAACATTCATCCGTCATGAACTCACTGAAAAGCCAACTTAGAAAACACAACAAGCCTAACCATTCAGACTTAGAAAAACTGGAATCCAAACCAACTCGCCAACTTAGAATCTGTCCCCAAAAGGTAACCAAAGGTAAAGACAAGTCACACACGAAATCCCAAGGCATAGTGGTCGCCAAACTGACCAAATGGCATAGCGGCGGGCCACACGTCGGTGATGTGGACCCTTAGGCGCCAGTGACGCAAAAAAGGTTGTTGTAAGGGTCCTTCCACTTGGACTAGTCCCAGAGGCGAAACCGAAATGGTAATCATCCCCAAGGATCAACTTTATTAAATCTGGAAGAGGTTACATTCATACATAGACTGACTAGTCTCGGAGCCACCAACATGTGCTAGGCATTGTGCCTGGCTCGTGCTAGTAGAGGGAGCTGAGACTTGGTGACTGGATTCCTGGTGTTGGTTGAGCTACCCAAGTTTCTGTCGGCCGGAATCCCCCTATAGTTTTGGTGTGATTCGACACGCCCCCTCTGTCTTGGAATATAGTGCTTTCTAGTAAAGCACGTTTTTCTGAACTTAGTTTTTATTTTGCTGATTAAGCCTGGCAAGCCTGGCAAAATCCGTCTAGCTCCCGGATATGGATCCCGGGAGCCGTCCATGCGGGCAGAATCAACTTGGCTCTTTCTTGGACATGGGTCCCAGGAGCTGACTAGGCCATGACTCGAGCTCCTGAGCAAGCTCATGACTTGTGACTACTTGACTGGCTCACCACAGGTCGAAGGCTCAGTCCTTGACTTCCTAACTTGCTCTAGGACTTTGGGGAGTGTCACCCCTTGGAGTCTTACAGGGCACCTTGGGTGCACCCAAGTCAGCTTTACAGGATCTCACGTTTTATGTACAAAATTGAGGAAATGTTCATGAATTTCTGATCTCTCTGAATTGCAGCTGAATATTGACCAGTTTTGGTTAGCTCAAGTACTAGGCATGGTTAGAAAAAAAATTTCCTCAACAACTGCTGACAAATAGGAACAGTACTTGATTTTTTTAGAAAGAGAGAAAATATATCTAAGAAATCAATGTGCCAATTGAAACATTAAAAGAAGCAAAACCACACTCACAATGTCAAAAAATATACTCTCAGAATATTGATTGTTGCAAAAATACTTCTGATTGGAGCTGTCTACAGAGACAAAAATTTCAAAATATGCAAAAGAAAAGCACAAAATCATGGCCTCCATGTATCCGAGATAGATTTCACTAGCATATGAAGTGTGGAAAACTACTTTAAGACTCAAACAAAGCTATCATTCTACTATAATTTATTCTTGAAAAACTAGTGGAAATTTGACTGAAATACATCAAGACTACCAAAATTTGCTGATTGATGTATAAATAAGGTAGGCGTTGTGGTGCATGGAGGGTTACAGTTTTTGTGAAGTATGACTTACAAGTCACGTTTATAAAATGATGCTAGCAGCAATTGGGTTGAGTGGAAAATGACTGTTCTGTTCATGGAAGTGTACTCAGTAACTTTGTTATATTGTGTTAAAACATTTTGGATCAGCAAAGTCATGATGCTTTAACTAACAATGGCAAGCAACTAGTTGCAGGAAAAAAAGCTATGTTGTTTCATTCTTAGTGATATGAAGTAAGAACATATCTCAATCCTACAAGAATCATGAAAATAGATTAGTAAAAAAGCTTGCAATGCATAGTTTAAACCATTATTTAAAACAATCATGACTTTCCAAAGCCACATAATATCTCAAAATTGAAGTGAAATGCTGGGCCAAACATTCATGAAGAGGTCTGGAATCAAGGTGAATAAAAAATCAAATCCCTAAGATTTCAGCATAAAACACTAGCCAATTCAAACCTGTATACTTATCTCGTTTCAAAACTTTCTAGCATTTTCAAAAAGCTTATGTACTTCGTTGGATAGAGTTCTGTTGAACTAACCCGTTCCAAGCTGTTTATCCCTCCATTGACCACCACACATATATCACCACCTTGAGACTCATCCCGCCTGCCTGCATCCCCATCTTTCCATCTCTTGAAACCATTACTGGAGATTTGTAACTTTGCAGCATTTTTCATCCCAGTGCAAAATCGCCAGATGCTCAAACCATCCACAGGCTTCTCGCTTGCATCTGAACCAACAAAACTGTTGACATCTGTTTTCATGATCTCAGGAATCCTGTTTTCCAGAGTAGTTCCACTGGTGGAACTCATTCGATGACCAGTGACTAGTTTTTCAATGACTTCACCATGTATAGCATAAGGATACCCTACACTTTCCTTGAAATGTTTCTGTTTTTCACGGAGTAACTTGTTCCCCTCTTCTCTCTTATCCTGATAGATTTCCAACTGCCCTTGTGATGTAAAACTATCCTCTTCTGTGTTTATCTTTGCAGGTTCATACTCACTTCTGTAAACTACTGGTTCAACATTCGTAAGATCTCTATCTACCACAGAATCCATTTGTGTTAAAAAACGGCATGAAATTTCCTTTCTCAACAGCTGATTTTCCATAGAATTGCAATGAGCATTAGTGCCATTGTCGACACGCTTGCCACAAAACTTCTGTCCTGACAGAAATTGAGCAAAACTATCTGTTTCATCATCTTTGATGTTCAAATGAATAGCTCCTGAAACTTGAGGACATGATGCATCCTTTAACACATGTTCAGCAGAAGTTATTTGGCTTCGAATAGCAGTCACAAATTGGTGATGCCTGGAAGGAGCATCCTCGCCCAAGTAGACTTTCTCTGTTGCAGCTGCGACCATTACTGCCCTTTCAAACTCCTGTAACTGTTGACAAAAGGAAGATTGGAATTAATGGATGACAATTGCACAGCAGTCACTTTTATAAATACAGAGATGAAGACAAATAAGAACATGCTGTCATATTGAAATTAAAAGAATAAGCGAGTCGAAACATCTCTGATACATGAACAAACTAGATTCTGTTGTAAAAGTTCAACACTATCTGCAAGGCACACTAACTGAACATAAACAATTCTTTCATCTACATATCACAAAAATTGAAAGAGGTTACGTTGGTTCCAGTCACATACTTTCCCTCACCTTCTCTCATATGTCTCCATAAAGAACATCACATCACCACCATCAATAGAATCATGTCGGTCCCTAGCAATAGACGACACAACAATCTTCTTACAATTCCAAACATGACTTTGATAAATTGTCGTTGGCCTCAAGTTGCTCCCATGTATCCCAAGAGCCCCTACTTTGTAGCCTCTCACGGGTAAAGCTGCCCTTTAGATTGTGAGATGTACTTTGCCCGTATTCCAAAATCGCCCATCGACCCATCTCGTTGGCCTCTTGAAAAGAGCCATGCGTCTCTCCTCCACATAGGTATATGTAAGATCATCATCCATAAAGATCTGTATACCTCGTGTCTAGCCCTTTGTCAAAGTGCTGCTGTTCAGCTATTCTAAGACTCGAATTTGATAGCCAATATGGAGCTACCTTTCTCGAATCTTCGTGCCTTGTCGAAATGAGACGTCGAAGGCCTAGTGTGATGATAAGTCTCTTAGATCCTCTAATGGTGCATTTGCATCTAGCACGCCATCCTGCACTCACATGTTGAATACTTTGCTTTCTCGTGTTTTCTTTCAAAAAGACTGGCTGGAATTACCGTCACCATAGGTGTTTTCATACCGCCAGAATATGCTGATATAAGTGTTCTCGATATTTTATTTTCCCGTTATATTCCTCAAGTTTGTTATCAAAAAAGTATGATCTGTTTTGATACATTTTCCAAAAAAGCTCTTTTGCAGAATTCATTATTTCTTTTCCCTTAGCCAGTAGTTCTTCTTTCAATGTTGGAATCTTTCTTTTGGTCTCTTCATCCCATGCTAAAAGGTCTCATACCTATCTATAAACTAGTGCCAAAATCTCCTGCGTCTTGTATTATATGGGAATGGTGGTAGGAGAGTACAATTCCCCTTCTACTTCCAATGGAGCTATTCGGAAGAGCTAATAACCTGGTGAAGATGGTCACTGAAGCTTGTGCCACTCTTACGGGGTGATAATTATGGACTTCTTAAGAGGAAGATATGCAAAGAAAAGAAAAGAAAAAGGCAAAAAACTGAACCTAAGGGGATCAAGGAGCTGCATTGAGACTATTATTAGGGTTTAAGACGGGAAAGAGAGGGGGGTCTTGCAAATGCATTAATTGTTTCTACGTAGATGCACACAGGTTTAGAAAGAAGGCAGAAGGCAACAACAGCTACAGAGAGCAAGAGAGAGACAGAGAGAAATTATTATTTGTAGTACCCTAAGGTACACAAGACTAAAAGTACATTTTGAGTGCATGCTGCATAGAATAGAAGGAATGTGAAACGTTTCCTTAACATAAACCAAAATCAATCTATTATCTCTCAACTAAAAAAAAATACCGAAATGACAGCAATTTACTAAATACAAAAATATAATTTAGTGTCATGAATGAAGTAACACCCAATACAACAAACATTCAAAAAGAGTCATAAAGAGTAGCATAAATATATCAATTTAGAACTCAAAAGAAAGACATAATGGTAGCCATGAGTTAAAGAAATTTGAAGCTTGTGAACATCGAACAAATCTAAGTAGAAGTAAAGTTCTCTGCCTCCCGTGATGATGTCTATAAGGAATAAGTGTCACCATCTGAATTTGAGTCTCATGTATGTCACCTAGAGAGAAAAAAAGAAGTGATACGTGTCTAGGAAGAAACACTGGCAGTTGTGTCTCGGCCTGTATCATCCCTAAGGTGAGACATCTTCTGGAACATAAGGAGGGTATCTGTGCAAGTATCTCTCTGGGTCTTTCAAAGTGAAGCGATGGAAGTATCGTCAAAGGATAGTTATTTACTTCGGGTAAGATGTCACTACATTGGGATGTTCGTGATTCTTGATTTTGGTACATTTTATGTGGCACCCATGATCCACCAGGTTTTTCATGGCACTCCTTTATATGTATTATGCATCGAAGATTTGGTACTAAATTTTCACAGACCGCCTCTGCTCAACATCAAAGTTGTCATGGCATACATTGTCACTGGTTCACTCAGTTTTTAAGTGTGCTACAACGGGCAACAAAACTCACATTGAAGCAAGCACTACAGGGAACCATCAATACGTGCAAATTAGTTTCAAAGACCAACCACAAAAGAGACTTGTAAGAAGTGTAACAACATTGTTACTTGAGACTTATACTCAAAATAAAAAATACTTGCCTGCCATTTAACCGTGTCAAGAGTGGTTAGAAGGTCGCGTTCAAAACTATCGATAATGTTGCACGAAGGTACATCATAGGGAGATGCTTCTGCCAAAGCTCGGATATGTCTCCATGATCTCAAAGCTGACTCCATCCTGCATATGTGGAGTGTTGAAAAAAAAAAAGGTCAATTAACAAAACAGAACTGTCTCTCTCTCTCTCTCTCTCTCTCTCTCTCTCTCTCTCTCTCCAGCGATGGTGATCCTCCCCTCCTAGTCCGCCCTCCTCCATGGCCCGCAAAACCAGGGGGAGCCCTTGCTCCCCCAAACCCCCCCCCCCCCCCATCTCCTCCTACCTCATCCTGCGCTCCACCTGCTGCTGCCCTCCACCCTACCCCTGCCCCACCCGCTCCACCTGCTGCTGCCCTCCACCCTACCCCTGCCCCACCCGCTCCACCTGCTGCCGCCCTCCACCCTACTTTTGCCCCACCCGTTCCACCTGCTGTCACCCTCCAGCTCTCCCCCTCCACCCCACCTGCTGCCTCCGCCCCACCCAATGCCTCCGCACCTGCTGCCTCCGCCCCACCTGCTACCTCTGCCCCACCCACTGCCTCCGCACCTGCTGCCTCCACCCCACCTGCGGCCCCCGCCCCAACTGCTACCTCCGCCCCACCGGTTGCCACCCTCCATTCTACCTCTTCCGCCCCTGCTGCTGCCCTCTCTACTGTTCAGGAGCTTCCCCATACTGCTGCGCAGCAGGCGCCCCCTCCCTCGCCACACACTAACAGCCCCCCCCTCTCCTCGCTTCCCACTCCGGCCCCCCTCCTTCATCTCCTGTCCCTTCCACTCCCTTCCCTGCCAATGCTGCCCCGGACACCCCCTTTCTATCCCACACAGACTACACGACCTCCAAATCCTTCGAAAATTTTTTAGCCTACCAATTAAAAGAGCTGAAAGCAGATGGGCCCTATCACGAGCTATGGAGAGTACCTTTTACAGATGGGTGAAGTCCACAAGTTGGCCATTTATAATGGCTTAGCACATTCTGGCAGATTCACTTGCCACCCACACGGTGGCGGACACAACAGTGTCGTCGACTATCTCATGGGGTCACCAGTTTTTATCCCCCTCCTGTCCGATTTCGAGATTCTTCACACCGCCCTATCCGATCACTCCTTTCTATCTTTCAAGTATCCAGACATACCAGGAGGCCGTCAACTCATTTCTTCGTCGTTTCCCACACCACACACCGTTAGAAACACAAGCTACCTTCCTTACCACTTCACTCCATAATGCTGCATCATCTTCCTTTCCCTCTAAGCCACATCGAGGCCCACCCACTTCGTCACACCCCATCCGACCTCCCTGGTACGCCAAATGTCGTTTCCTCCATCTCCAAGTCACCCAAGCTAGACTTCATAACACACATTTTCTCCATGCAGCTCGTCGATCTCTCCATCACACCCTCCGCCAGAAGAAACAAGTGTATGAAACCCAAAAAGGGAAAAGCCTAGTCGATTCCCTTTATAGTTCCTCCACTAGCGCCTTCTGGAGGAAATTCATTCCCCGTACCCCACCTCCCCCCCTCACTGACCTTCATACATGGACTACATACGCCACTACCCTATATACTGTACCCACAGACACACCCATCTCCATCTCTCCCCGGCCGACTACCTTCACTTTCTTCACCTCGGACATGGTCTTGACGGCCATTAAGAGACTGAAAACCCGTCGCACCCGGGATATTGTGACCTTGAATCCGAACTTCTAATCCATGCTGCAGACACACTATCACCTACCCTAGCCACCTTGCTCAATCGAGCAATTGTCTCCGGCTTCCCTTCCTCGTCGTGTACCAACATCATCCATCCCATTCACAAAACTGGTGACCCCATGGACCCTGGTAACTATCGCACCATTATGGTTGGGCACATCAGTGCTAAGTTATACGGCACCATCCTCCAGTCAGCAGTCAGTTCTGAGGTAGAATCCAGGAGGCGATTACATGCATTGGGCCAGGCAGCTTTCAGAGCACACTACTCCACTACAGATCATATCTTCACTCTTCGGGCCATTATTGAGGAAGCTAGACACAGGAAAGAGCGGGTCTACTGTTGTTTTGTTGACTTCAGGAAAGCCTTCGACTCTGTTCCACGATCCCTCCTCATCCAACGGCTACGTGATCTCGGCTTTTCTACTGACACGATCTTGGCAGTGATGGCACTATATGAGAGAGTCCTTGGTTGTTTTCAGGGTAACATCGGCATCTCAGATCATATCTGGAGCACTATTGGTGTTAAACAGGGTTGTTCTCTATCTCCAACCCTGTTTGGGCTATATATCGATGAGCTTGAGAGAGTTGAGGGATGTGGTGGCACAGGTTGCAGATTGGAGAGTATCTTGATTGCTATACTTTTATATGCAGATGACGTGGTTCTCTTATCTTCTACCAGGGAGGGATTACAGCGACAGCTCGACAGCCTTCATGCTTTCTGCAGTAGATGGGGATTAGGGGTTAACATATTGAAAACCAAAGTTATGGTTTTCAACACATCGAGAGCTTTTATGCAGCGCCTGGAACTCATCTTCGACAGGCAGCCCTTGGAGGTTGTATCTTCCTACACTTACCTTGGCGTACTCTTTACAAGCCCTATCTTTGGTATGCGACAGGCAGCTTCCGCCAGACTTGGGAAGGGCCACGCCTCCCTTGTCAGTTAGAGTGTTTCTGTTTCAGATGGTTTATTCGGGATGCCCCGAGTAAATGCCAGCTTTTTGACACTCTCGTTACCCCCACAGCCCTATATGCAGCAGAAGTATGGTGTACGGATTGGGCCCATATTTCACCATGCTGGAGGTCCGCTACCCGTCGCCCAGCTGGGAGAGTTCTTAGGCAGCAGAGCATTCGCGGCGCGCATCAGCCGCACATGGACAGAGGCCAGTCTGATTTATGAGCTGAACCTTCCATTTGCCATCATCGACTCTAAGCCCTTCAGAAGGGCCTGCCGCCTTGCACAGTCTGTCAGCCCTAGCTGGAGAGTCCCTAGATTAGAGGTTGTCCACACACACATGCTGAGGGATAGGGTCGAGTCCTTGTCTAGAGAGATGGAGCCTCTGCGTCGCCACTGGGCCACTTACGGTTGCAGCATCATGTCCGATGGTTGGACTGATGTCAGGAGGAGGCCGATCCTCAACATATTGGTCTCCAGCTGCATGGGCACACAGTTTTTGAGGGCTGTGGATTGCAGCAGGGGGGGGAGAGTCATATCTGCAGAGTTCATGTTTGATGTCATCAGGTCTTCCATCCTGTCCATAGGCGCACAACATGTCGTCACGGTGGTGACGAACAGTGCCACAAACTGCATTCAGATGGGTGTACTGCTAGAGGCCGAGTTCCCTCACATTGTTCATACCCCCCGTGCAGCGCACGACATAGACCTTCTAATGGGGGACATAGGTGCACTTCCCTGGGTTAGAGCCATCGTCCGTGAGGCCCCCTTGCGTGTTCTTGCCATGTTCCGAGTGTTCAACCATTTGGACCTCCGTAAGCCAGCCCCCACGCGCTTTGCATTCGACTTGGTGGTCATCGACCGTTTGATCAGGTGTAGGGCGCAGCTTCTACAAATGGTTGCCAGTGATCTTTGGCGTGCCAGTACGTTTCAGCACACTGAGGATGGGGAGCACTTTTCTTCCACGGTGAGGGGAGACCAGTTCTGGAGGGATGCACAAACATTGTCAGGACTGCTTCGACCACTCTACATTGTGCTCCGCATGGCTGACAGCGAGGGGTCGACACTTGGACTGGTATATAAGCTCATGGACCGGATTGGACAGTTCCTGCAGCTGTCCATCTTGTAGCCAGAGAGGTAAGCAGTAAAGTAATGTAATTGGCCTTTATCTTTTCAGTAATTGCTAGTTTGTTTTTCTGTCAATGTTACGTTTTTTCGTAATGCCCTAAACCACATGCCTCTCACCTGCAGGATGACCGAGTTGAAGTTCATCTGGGAGACGCGGTGGAACTACTTCCACAGGAGTATCCACAACGTTGCACACATGCTGCATCCTCTTCCTCTCTCCGACACAGATCACAGACAGGGAGCTCGAGGCCGATTGGCTTCAGTACATTCACAGGGTGGGGTCCACACATAGGTTTGGATCCTATCAGGCTCATGGAGGAGCTCGCTGCATTTCATTTCGGCATGGGCACGTTCGGCCACCCGGCTGTCAGGATCCAGAGAGGAGGCAGCTTCCCATTACCTGGTGGACCATGTTCGGTAGCACCTATCCATCCATACAGCGTCTTGCACTGCGTGTCCTTGGGTCCGCATGGTGCACAGGATGAGGCACGAGATGAGGCACAAGATGATCCAGAGGATGGTACACATGATGAGTCCCAGAGCCCAGAGCATTTGTATTCGGATGCCCAGCTGGACGACTTGATTGCAGAGTTGGATTCAGAGGCCCAGCAGATGCCGAGCGTCAGGGCACCCCCATCCTCTCTAGCCAGCATGCCCTACACAGAGTCTCAGCCAGAGCAGCTACATGAGGTGCCTACAGTTCCTCCAGTTCCTCAGAGGGTGTACGTGCACGGCACAGCCCCTCCAGTGCCACCGATGCCGTTGAGGCCAGCAACCCCTCCATCGCCATCCACTTCTGCAGCACCTAGTCCCCATGGCAGGCCACCATTTGTGCCCAGGTTTTCTCTTGCAGCGCCCACATCCACAGTGGCTCTTTTAGTGGCTCTAGTGCCCAGGTTTTCTCCTACAGCGCCCACATCCATAGTGGCTCCTCCAGTAGCAGCACCTAGGATGTACCAGTACCGACCACCGCAGCGCCCCTTTCAATACATATCGCCGCTATACTTGCCTCCTGCAGGGACGACCCCTCCACAGCCAGTTCCTCCGCCAGCAGCAGCTCCACGGGCACACACTCCACGGGCCTATCCTCCACCATCAGCTGCACAGGGGCACCCATCTTTGGCTTCTCTATCCCAACCGACCTCAGCTTGGGCCCAGCCTAGCTAGCCAGGTGATCTGCATGGGGGTGATGAGGCATTGACAGCCCCCCTCGTCCGCAAAAGACCAGGAAGGCCCAAGGGTGCACCGAACAAGAAAGGCAAAGCACAGAAACAACCAGGGAAGAGAGGACATCCTCGCAAGGCCCCGGGTGCAGGTAGAGGTGCAATATCACAGCCAGTTGGAGCAGGTCTAGTCGGTTTGGCTTGCTTGGGGTCTGATGCGGAGGCAGATTGGGAGGATGAGGATGACGAGTCCTCCTCCTCGGATACACAGCCCATGCCAGTTCCAGATAGGCATAGATATCAGTTTCGAGAGTCAGCTCGGGGCCCTGAGTTGTCTCCAGAGCATTCGTCTGAGTTAGAGCCAGAGCACTGATTGTAGCTCTGTTATTTTATTTTTAGCAGTTTGATATCATGTTCCATGTTTGGCGGCCAGATGGTCGAACACTGTATTCAGACCGTTTTGTATGTTATATCCAGTGTTGGACGTACTCTATTCACTACACATTGTGTATTTGTCAATTTGTAATTGTGATGCTCTGTTTTCAATTTTATTTCGAATGTTTTCAGTTAGTTTCAACTGCAGAGATTGATAGCAGATGCACAACACAGAAATACAACCCCCTTTATAGCATTTCATAAACACACATATTACACTGCATTACACCAGGCATGCGTTGCACAAAAAACACATTGAACATTAATTCAACAGTGGTATCAAAATAACAATACGTATCCTGCCACATAAGGCTGGGGCTGTTCTTTACACTGTGTTAAACACTAAAGGTTGCCTCATCTATGCCGAAAACTACATAACAACAGCCAGCCACATACGGCTAGATCCTATCCATTCTAAACATTTCTACGGATCCTCCACAGACTCCCCGCCCTCGTCAGGTGCATTGTTCTGTCGCTCTCGCTCTGCCTCCCGGTTAGCCCGAGCTGCCTCCTGGTTAGCCCGACGGCGGGCAGCTCTTTCCCTGACCATGATGAGCTGCCGTCGTGTGAAGTTCATTCCGATCTGCTCATCCAAATCCAGCTCGACAGCGGGGGCAAGGGCCACAGCGGGGGCGGGGATCTGAAGCTCTGGGTGTCTCTCCCGAGTCAGTCGTAGCATCTCTGCAATCTTTGCCTCTTGCTTCCGATGCCTTTCGTTGTGCCTTCGGACATCTTCCTCGAGCTTCCTCCTAGCTTCGCCCTCAGGCCTTGGTGGTATGCGCTCTGCCATCTCACGACACCCTGTTTCTCAAACTGGCTCTCACTGGCTCTCACAACCTCTCTCTCACAGCCTCTCACTGGCTCTCACAGCCTCGTGAGTGCCTATTTAACCCCACAGCCTGTTCCCCCATGTGCAGTTGTTGATGATCCCTCCATGTGCCCTTGTACATGTCCCCATTTGTTGCTCACCCACGTGCTGCACTCCCATTAGCCCCATGGCCTGCTCCCCCACAGTGCCCATGTGCTACTGTACCTGCCCCATGTATTGCTCCCCCACATGCTACACTCCGATTGGGTCCGTGGTTTGCTCCCCCACAGTGCCCATGTGACGGTGTACCTGTCCGAATTTGCTTCCCCCACATGCTGCACTCCCATTGACCCCAATTTTTTACCCTAAATTATCCTAGTAAAAGAGGTTTTTAATTAAAAAAATAAAAATAAAAAATTCATGGTACCCTGTGGTACCGCTGGTATGGTACCGCCGGTACCATATCAGTGGTACCGCCGGTACGGTACCGCCCTGGGATCCACGGTACCATAATATAAAAAAAAAATAATAATTCTCGTGTTATTTTCGCAAAAAAAAAAAAAAAAAATTTTGGTACCGCCGACCGATATGGTACCGCGGTACCGGGATCCGCGGGACCTATGATATATATATATATATATATATATATATATATATATATATATATATATATATATATATTTAGAAAATTCGTAGTTGCACATAAACGCGTTTTTGGGAAAAAAAACATTTCTAGAAAAGCGATCTGGATCCAGAATCCCGAATTGCTTTGTAGGGTATACTAAACTATGCCTTTCTTAGTTCTCCCTCAAAGAAACTTATATCTCTATCAATAAAAGCTACCAAATGAGGACCCATCAATGGTATTCATGGTTTCCAATTAAAGTTGCCGACTTCTAATGAGGGTTGGAGCACCCACAACTTAAGGTCTCTCTCCTTTGTAGAAATGCGATTGGATCCTAGATGTTGTGACAATGGTTTAGATGGGATTTAAACGAACATATTTTGAGGTTCCAAACGTAGCTAAATAGGGCCCTAATTGCCAAAACAACTAAAAAAGCCAATAAATCCATACTAGGCATCCTAACTCTTCCCTATTTAACATAATCAATGTCGTCAACATTTGATTGAGTCATAGTAGCTTGTGATTAAATAGCCACATCAAGTGTTTGATGATGATAACAACAAAGTTGATGAGCAATCACATCAATGGGCTTCTCCCTTATGGTCTTGTTATTAGGTCTAGCTTCCAATGAGCTAAATTTTGAACTTGATGTCGAGGTCAGTTGTGTTGTAGCTGAACCTGAGAATGGTGACTAGCAGGAATAAGAGTACTCTGGAAGTTTAATCCAATTGGCATCATATGCCTCATTGGACACAATAGTAGCTCTAAATGAATTAAAAAAAAAGATATCAAAAGTACGGAATTTTTATCCTTGACATAATCCAATAAGGATTGATGCACCTAAACTAGACCACATTGTACCTGAAACATTCCGCAATTGTTAGAAATCCATAAATCATAATATGGATGGACAGACTAGGATTCGAACCCAGGACCTCCCTCATACCGGATGGGATGCTCTACCACTGAGCTATCCGCCATCTTTGATAGTTCTCTCTAGAGTGTGGATTGATATTCCAACACCCCCCCTCAAGCCACACTTGGTTTGGGTCCTAGCTGTCACCTGCCCCACAACTTGGGCCACCTAACCATGGCCTTGACACCATAGCCACACTTGGTTTGGGTCCTAGCTGTCACCTGCCCCACAACTTGGGCCACCTAACCATGGCTTTGACACCATGAACTGTTAGGTCTAACTTGGCTCTGATACCATGTTAGAAATCCATAAATCATAATATGGATGGACAGACTGGGATTTGAACCCAGGACCTCCCTCATACCGGATGGGATGCTCTACCACTGAGCTATCCGCCCTGTTTGATAGTTCTCTCTAGAGTGTGGATTGATATTCCAACACCCCCCCTCAAGCCACACTTGGTTGGGGTCCTAGCTGTCACCTGCCCCGCAACTTGGGCCACCTAACCATGGCTTTGACACCATGAACTGTTAGGTCTAACTTGGCTCTGATACCATGTTAGAAATCCATAAAACATAATATGGATGGACAGACTAGGATTCGAACCCAGGACCTCCAAGACCTTCTCAAATAGCTTTGTTCGGCTATGGTTCTGCTCATCAGGGCTGAAAAAGTGCCTCAGTTTTTTAATCCTAAACATTCACCCAATCGGGGCTCCTTCGTACAGTTCAAAGTTCTAGCCATAGTTGCAAAAAGGAAGCACATTCGCAATGTATCTCCGTACAGATATCTACATTCATATACAAACGCATGTGGTGGGAAGAAATACGGTCCGCATATGGGCCTTATACCAGCTAACCAAGAAGACGACTGCCTAACAAAAACTTCGTATTCAGCCTTAGAAAAAACCTAGAAAACTGAAGATGAATAGGTGATTCACTACAGCATCACCTGCAAGTTCAAATTTTCTATTGAAATTAGCGAATTTGCAAAAGGTGATAAATAGGGATTCTGAACATTATACAAAAATTTTCTCAGACCGTATAATTGTGGCGTACTAGTACGGCCAACTTTGACATAAACTAAATTATGGTGGGAACATGGCTTCAGGAATCAGGCTGAAAGGGCAAATCATCTTTCCGATGAAGTGATTCAATATACAGGACTGTTCTCAACTGTGCGCATGTTTTGCTGCTCCTTAATGTAGACATATCATTTTTGTTCAAGACAAGGCACGGTCAGCCCAGAACTGGCTATCAACTGAAACTTGGAGAACTTAATTTGACATATGAAACAGACCTATCAGCCGAATTTTGCACTTCCTCCGCAACAGCAAAAAATGGATCCACTTCCCATAGTTGCAAAGTTTTCGCCATATAAAAAGACCGTCAGCAGCTCCCAAAGCAGTTCTTCAAGACAGGTCTCAGGGTGGGAAGGTCTAACTATAAGAATAATGTTCTCAAATCACTACAGCCGCAAATGCTTTCATAAACAGAAAAACCCTTGATATTTTCCTCCTTTGGGACCTGCAATCATCCTATCTGCATGAAGAAACATTGCTTCGGCAGCACCGCAAATGACAGGCTGAGCTCACGTCCATCGATACGAATTGAAACCTTATCATGAGAGACTCCAGATGTGGCGAAACAGAAACTTCCCGAAATGCCGAGCAAGCTTATTGACTAGCAGAAAATCCTCATCCCAACCTCAATCATAAACTGAAACCGAAAATCGACACCGCATACAAAAAGCTTAAAAGCTGTACGAAGATGTATAATAAAGTATCCAACAACGACACCTAACCATTCAGCACCATACCAGGCTGAGAGCTGGTAGGTGGCGAGGATACATCACATGCACAGCCGCGTCTGTACGCCAAACAACAACATGCTAATAATTTATCATAGCATGATTCTTGAAAATAGAAAAGCCACGAGAACTATTATCACTTCACAGAAGTTGCAATGCTTTAGATGTTTCTATTTCTGAATCAGAAACACCAAAACAAACACTCGCTCGCAAGATCAAACATGAAGGATTGGCGGTGGCGATGGCGATGGCGATGGCGACGATCCAACGAGACAGAACAGGACGCAAGAAGGAAAAAAGCACAGGCGCGTAAAGGAAGCTTTTAATTAAGTGGCTAATCAGTTTCTTAAACCGGTTTAATTAACTAAGACACACCTGGCAAAATGAGAGGTTGTTGGCCACCGGTAGGTAACGAGCAGACACGTTGCACGTCCAAGGTGCAAAGGAGGGGGGGGGGGGGGGGGGGGGGGGGGGGCATGTCTTAATCTCTGATTTCTTATGTTTATTTTTGGCGATAATTTAGTTGTTCTAAGCTTTGTCATGCTGGCCGAAAGCGACGGCGGTGATTCACTTAAATATGACATGTCTTGCTAAATTCACGTCCTTTTTCATTCTCATTTTTTGACATTTGCGACTAAGTTGCTCGCAATCATTTTGATCATGTAGCCTCTGAGCACCTTACTTGTTAGCTTTGCCACGATAGCGGCAAGCTATTGTAATTATTTAAAAGCCGAGGTGTCACTCCCAGGTGAGTTTGAGCATTGAAATGAAATTTCTAAAGTCTAATTCTTCGAAAATGCAATCTTTTGTTTTTTGTATTTCCTTAGATTTGGATGCCACCAAAGCTTCTCATGATATATCGATGACCTTGTTTTTTTTTGTCTCATTGTGGTCCTTAAAGAATGACATTGTGCTGATAAAGTGCATTGTGACAGGCATTATGCCCACGATATTTGCTCCACATGAATTACATGTATGACAAAGGCCCCCTTCAAAACCTTTCCTCACAGGTGGAAGTTCCATGCTTGATCAAGGGTAAACGTATAAACCTCCAAAAGCCCAGTTTGGTTGACGTAAAGATCAAAGACATGTTATTTTTGGGCTATATTTTTGTATGTGTCCGTTTTATAAGCATAATATCATTTACAGTCAACGCTCCATGTATTTATAACATTACCCTTTGTGATGAAAGCCCACAGACATCACGAACAACAATATTGTTCCCTCCTAGGCGTATTATGAAAATTAGCAACGAGTCTTCTCGTCCTACTGAAATAATGGAGGGGGGTTTGGGGATGAAGACTTGCCACATGGCAAAGCCGAAAACCTCAAAAAACCCACCTAGGTCATCATAAAAATCACCACATATTGTTTTTCTTATAACATTTCTACATGAGTCCATTTTATAAGCATCGTATCTTCTATGGTCAAAGCCCACATGGGCTTTATGGTGGAAGGAAAAATGTAGGACAATCATAACACAAACTCCTAAATAACCAGCCAATAATTCCAACTAAGTTTTAATGTAGGCCAAAAAAGAGAAATCAAAGCATGTTCACTTTAAAGTAGTGGTGGGTCTTTGGAGAGCAAAAAAAAAGCAGTGGTGGGACACCTCAGAGTAAGTGCTCTTTATGCAAGTGCACCTTTTGTTTAGATTTTCTCTTTCCAAAGAACTCAAGTTTGTTATGTCAAAGCTCTAGACACTTTATGCATGCACCATTTCATTCTAGTCTTGTCCTTCTATAATGGGCATGAAGCATGGAATGATGGTCCACTTATGTACTACTAACTACATCTAACTAATATCCCTCTAAAAGTGGCTTAAACCTCGAAAAGGTCTACAATCAAAGATTCCATGAGCTAATCAATTTCACATTGCTTTGATAAGGAATGCAAACTCATCATTGACTCCACAAGAAAAAGAAATGCCACTTGTTTCCATGTATAAACTAATATGATCATTAACAAATTTCATATCTTCTTAATATGGAATGCAAAACTCATATTTGAGCCCCCATGAAAATGAAATATCACTTTTCTTTTGTTTGTATTTACAACTAATAATATTCACAAATGCGAAACACCAAAACTCAACAATGATTGACAAGGCTTGTCTAGAAGTCACATATGAGAATCGTACCCCAAGGGCTATTCTAGATTAAATTAAAAATTGTGTTGTAAAGCAAGGAATGAGGTTGGTGGAAAGTATCCTTCGTAGAAATGGCCGTATTCCTTGCTTTTTAAATAGAAAATACTAGAGGAATTCTAAAATTGTGCAATCTTTCTAAATTCTTGAGCTGAAAAAACAACTATATCATGAACTAAAATATTTGTTGCTAATATCCTTATCATATTTATAGATATCTGCGACTTTGACAAGGTGTTGACAATTTGTAAAGTGACTAAATAGAAGCCAATTGGGTGTGATTTTGTTGGCTCTTTTGCAAGGATAGGCATGCAAAGCATTGAGTATCTTGTTCAACCTCGAGTTTGCTAGCATAAATCAAGGCAAAACCTAAAACCTCGTGAAGCTCACCTAGGTTGGCATAAAAATCACAAGCACATCGTTTTTGTTAGTTCTATTTCTGTAGGGGTCTATTTTGTAAGTAGAATATCATATGGTCAGCATTTCATGTGCTTTATGGCATAATGCCTTTAGGAATGACAGTTCATGAGCTTTACGAACTAGATAATGTTCAATCTGAGGCATAATATCAATAACTTCTTACTTCAAGCCACACTAGATGAGAAGACAAGTCATAATCTTCACAATATGCAAAGGAGTGAGCATTATCAAAGCTTAATATGTGGATTACAGAATCTTCTAGAAGTTACAATTGGAAAAAAATTTAAAATTCCCCCATCCAAGAAGGCTCATTATTTTTCAGCTTCATCTAGAGAGGCTATGTATTTTGAAAGCTTCAAAATCATGACCAATGAGATTGACGAACAAAATTAGGGCTTGATATCTTGATGGATGATAGGAGTTTCAAACGTGACATGCCTTCGGCTTTTTCGCAAAAATGCGAAGAGAGAAAAAGTGCGAAGGTCACCTATTTCAACAGAAACGTCTCCAACCACTTTTCGAAAAATGTAAAGTGAAAAAAAATGCGACATCCTCTTCCATGTCAACGATCCCGAGCTGTATACACCTTGTACAGCTGTCGATCTCTCATTGTAGCTCAACTACTTCCTGAGTACAATGAAATAATTAGTTAGATGACAAGCATTTATTGTAATTAGATACAGGGATGCGCTGTATAAATACATCGTCATAGCACACTTTACGTGATGCCCCGTCCATGAGACAAATGACTTTGAGCCTCCCAGTTACGCCGTCATTCTGATTGCAATTGTTAAAGCAAGCTGCTCCCGCCTTAACAGCCTTTCAAGTTGCTCAAGATGCAGATCTTATTTTATATGATAAAAAAGGAATAGAAATCCTTCCTAATACAGAGGAAGACAATATTATAGCAGAGAGTCCTCTTGCCTTAAAAGGCATTGAGGCCCTTCTCGAAACAGAGGAAGGCAAGATTATAGAAGGAGCTGTTTCCTTATCAGTTCCTAATACTGATAAAAAAAATATAAAAAAATTGACTAAATAGAGATGTATTTGTAAATAGAGATAGATAAAAAAAAAAGATACAATCATTTTACATGTAAACAACCCGTTTATGGATTTTTTTTTTATTGATATCGATATAGATTCTTACAATCAAGTTGTGTCCATAGTATAATACTGAAATGCAATTTTTTATATTGATAAAAAGACATGATGATTGGCATGTATTTGCTGATAGTGAATCTCAATGTTCTTCTATAAGTTGCATTGTTTCGTCAATATCTCTACATTTGATCTCGAGCTCATGTCTTTTACGTACCTGCATAAAACTAATACAAAGTTAGTTACAATTAGTGCAGAGATTGTATTAGAAAGTTTTGATTGAAACTATTCATAAAAGATCGAGTGTTTACAGTTACTTACAAGTTTACCATTGAAAATGAATCTGAAGTCTAAAAGTACATCATCTTGTAGGAGCAATAGTTCCTGCCTGATGTCAAAACGACATTATTGTATATAATTTTAATATTTTTTCGTTTTGAATGTCCACTGGCTTCCAAGTCTTGATTGAGTGACACCCATTTACCTTTTTTTCCATCTTTGATAATGGAAGCATAAGCTCAACATTTGTTTTTCAATTTGATAACGTAAGCACATGAAAGACATTTTAATTCTACATACAAACATCGTTGGAGTTTTGTGTACATTGACACTTGAAAAGAAATCTACAAATATATTCAAAGAAATCAACCAACTCAATCTGACTGTTTTTTATCTCGTGCTCATTTTTAATGAATTTTTTACATTATTATATATCTTGCAACGAAATGGTTCTGAAACTGTAGCATCTGGTGCAATCCATTTATCACTTTCAAAACTAGGTAATGGAATTGGTACTATTTGTCCAAAATTTTCTTTTGTATCAAGAATGTACATTGATTCTGTCATGTGCTACATGTAATTAGCCCATGAGCTTACTATTGAATTGCCAAATATGGCCATGGAGCTAAAGTAGACTAGAGTTAGTCATCAGGACAGTTAATAAGGTGGCTCGAACAACCTCGCTATATTTGTGAATAGCGGACTTGTAAGGCCCAAATTAGCCAAATAAAACCCCAAACTTATAGTAGAAGCACAAATGACCACTATAAATAGCTGAGGTCGTGCTCAATTTTGAGGCTATTGTTCATTTTGTAATTTTGAGTTTTAAGAGATCTTGAAGCTTCTCTTGGAGAGCTTTCTTGATGAAGAAAGTGGTTCATGTGCCTAAAATGACATGAGAGCTTTGATCATGTTCTAGAATCAGACCCTATCTTGTGAATGATCAATTATCAAAAATAAAGATACCTTACTTTGTCTATTTTGGTGAAGTTTTGCTACTTTTAGCTATTTTCTTGATTTTTGACTAGTTTCTTGATTTCTTGTATTTCCATTGTAATTTGATGTTTAATGAATAGATTAGATGTTTGAATGCTAAGATTGGCACATGACAGATTCATAAAAAAAGATCCCACTATTAGGTAGATCTTTTGTAGTTCTACCTCGATATTGCAGCTGTCCAATATCAGTGTGAATAACATCTAACACACCTGCTAAAGATCCACTCGGCTCCCATTCATTTATGTTGGATGGATATAAATCTGCAAGAGAAAAATGATCAGATTGACAAGTTTACTACTAGATATTTATGAATGACAAAAATCTAAGTATCAAAAATATCAATACTCACAGCTGCTTATTTGTGATCCTGACGGTTGAATCCTTGCACCTTTATCTCTAAATGCTGGACTAGAATTTTAGAAATAGATTTTCCTCCTAATGATATTTTGAAATCCAAAATTCTGGCGTTCCAATAAGATCAAAATGATAGTTTTGACCTTTCTCTTTTTCGAAATGCTCTTCTTGATGATGGATGCATCAAAACCTAAGAGTTTTTTGAATATTTTCTTGGCACCCATAATTCATCATCATCTGTCTCGTTGAATAGAAGCACAAAGTCGATTGAGGAGCATGGCTTCCTTGATGGCGCCATTCGTAATGTGCATGCAAAAATATGAAACAATGAACTATGAATCTGAAAATTTGCGTAGACAAATAGCCATGAATCTGAGAAAATGTATTGGCATAAATTTGAAACACTGATCTATTTGGCGCCACGAATTAACTCTGGTTAACACTGTTAACCATGATTTGACAATGCATATACATTAATGGTACATCAATTTTCTCATCTCAACCATCTGTTATATTCATTTTCAATATTTTTGGGTCTCTTCGGGCAGTGATGAGCTGGAAGGGCAGGCCCCATCAACCAGTAGCATTTCCACATGCTGCCTCACGAAACAACAATATATTTTAGAAGTTTTTATTTTATTTATATATGGAAAATTCTACGTTACGTAGAACCCCGATTTCAAGGTTTCAATTGGTCCACATGCAACGAAAATAAGAAAAAAAAAATAAAAAAATTAAAAAAGCATATTCTTCGGGCTCTAAGTTTCTCTAATGAGTAGTCGTATGCTTGTCATCTTGACCATCGATGAATATGTGTCGAAATAATCAACACCATATCTTTGTGTGTAGCCCTTCACGACAAGCCTTGCCTTGTAACAGCCAACGGTGCCATCTAATTTCATTTTTTTTCTTGTATACCCATTTGCAGTCAACGATCTTTCTGTTTTCTGGCAGTGGCTCTAGTGTCTATACCTCGTTTCGCCTCATCGACTCGATCTCCTATAACATTGCCTGCTTCTATAATTTTTCATCTGGACTTTGGACAACTTCTTGATATGTTGTTGGCTCTTTAGTGAAGCTGCAGTACTCGAATTGCGTGTCTTCGCTCTACTGAAGATTGTCAACGTAACGGTCTGGAGGTCTTCTTTGTCTTGTTGACTTTTTGGGTTCATTTCGTCGCTACTCGAACATTTCTTGTTCGTGGGGTTGATCTTCTGCTTCATGCTGCTCTGGAGTCTGTGGCTCAACATTCTGATTTGACGTATGTCCTCGATATCTCTCTTGAATTGGCAGCAGTGTGAAGATCTCATGGCCTCTTTCATCTTTTAGTCCAAGGAATGTGGACTCATCAAACTTCACATTTCTACTCGAAACAATCTTTTTCGTGGTTGGGTTGTAGAGTCTGTACATTTGTGTTCTGTTCGAGTACCCGACCATGATCGTTTGTTCTGATTTATCATCGAGCCAGCTTCTTTTTTCTTTTGGAATGTGCTTGTATGCTGCACATCCAAACACACGTACGTATGATAGATCAGACTTTCTACTTGTCTACATCTCATACGATGTCTTATTTTCCAGCGCTGTCGTTGTTGATCTGTTCAGCAGGTGTACAGCTGCAGCTATTGTCTCAGCCCAAAATTGACTTGGAAATTGAGCCTGTGTCATCATGCATCTGGCTCCTTTGACTAGCGTAAAAAATTTGTAACTTCCTCAATACTTACGAAATGAGAAAAAAAAAATATCTCCAGAAAGCTCTTTTAATGCTCTACAACTCTAGCTATTCAGATGGAATTATAGAGAACAGAAGGTTGGGTGAAAAATGAATCAAACAGGACAGAAAAAATAAAAAATCTAGAAGTTTTTGGTTTTTGACAGGTCTACAGAATTTTGTGCCCAACTTCAAAAATTTGTAACTTGCTCAATACTGAACGGAACTCCAAAAAAAAATGGCTAGAAAGCCCTTTCAATGCTCTACAATCCTACCTATTCAGATTGAATTACATAGAACAAAAAATTGGGCAAAAATTGAATAAAATAGAGTAGGAAAAAAAAACAAAAAATATAGTCCCCACTCATTTTTTAAACGTTTTTGGACATAACTCTCACAAATCACATCCATAATGCAAAGCTAATCCTAGCATGCCAAGACCAAGATGCCTAAATTCAAACTAACCATTAACACTACTCCATTAACACTACGATCCACTAACACTACTTCCAGTGAAGGAAAAACTTACCTCTCTCTCTCTCTCTCTCTCTCTCTCTCTCTCTCTCTCTCTCTCTCTCTCTCACACACACACACACACACACACACACACACACACAAACACACACACACACACACACACAAGTATAATAAAGATAAATCCCAACAACTAGCAAATTCAACAATTGATGAATAAAAAGAAAGCATGAGAGATGGAGGAGGAAAGAAGAAGAGCAAGGACATTCCCTATCTATTCCATAAGAGGCTTTACCGCTTGTATTGAAATGAAGAGAGAACATGTTTCTCAAACTCGAGTTTGCTCTTATTTATAGTAGCCAATTCTAACCTAAGTTCCAAAAAATGGAGAGAACGGAACACAAATGGGTTATCGTTACATTGTCAACGTTTTCTTGGCTAGTAATAAGCTTTACAGATCAAGGTCGATCCTCATCTCTTAAAGAAAACCGTTTCTTGTACTAACAACTTAAATGTGATCCATGTGTTAACACACTCCTTATTCATCCATATTATATCAAAATTTACGGTCATTCTCATGGTCATAAATAATCTCTCATATGAATTCAATTAAATGTATTATATTAAACAATTTTACTATGGAATTACTCCATAACTGGTATTATGCAGAACTTCAAAGATTCCAAAGAAATCCAGATTACATAACACACTCATTTACTAACTCAGGTGTCCATTTTTTTTCCTCCCTTAGATTTTTCAGTCCCCGAAAAATTCCATCAGCTAAGGTACAAGAATTTTTCCTAGACACATAGTAATAATAATCCATTTTCCCTTTTCATTCTACTAGCTTTAATATTACTTCGTCAAAGTCGACTAATTATAACACAACTAATGAAAGTATATAAATGAAAAATCCACAAAATTTGGATTCCGGTACTTCTTTTACGATATTTGACAAAAATCCTTGAATTGAATAAATAATTACTTCCATTTAATACTATTCTTGTTTCATTAGTTCAACCGAATTTCAACTTTGACAAGTATTTTGCTAAAAGCTTTGGCTTGTCCAAACCTTAATGACTGAAACCATTGAGAGTGCAATAACAAAACCATTGATGTTTTCAAGGTTGAAAAAGAAAAATATAAGTATGGATTATAAAAAAAAAAAATCCTTTGACTTTAAGAAAATCCATGAAGAAGGTTAATAACTTGCCGTCAATCCTAAATCTATGAACCAAGCTCATAGATATATGTTAGGATAGCAAAAAAAATATTTCTTCACAACATTCTTGGTTATGGTCTGAAGAATCGATAACTTTACTCTCAACTATTGGTTTAGGCAGATTCTCTCAAAAATCTCCTTTTTGAAACCAACAAAGGTCGACGCAGCCACAATGGCTCTAAGGTTTAAGAAACTCCGGGTCACATATTGTCCCATATGTAACCACTCATATAGCCAAGCAACAACCAATAAAAAATTTCTTTTCCCAAAAAGACCCAAGCGAAAACCTCATAGGCCAAGGAAAGAACAATTTGCAAAGGCATACACATGCCACAAAGCCATGCAAACCCTAAAAAGAGAGATCCTACCACAAAAAAGGAAGATGAGAGTGCAAGAAACAATATCCCTAAACAGCCCCACAGCCGCCACTCGACCTTCTGCTCATCATCCTTCCTCTGGCTCGCTACAGCCACCACCATGGCAGTCGCTGAGACAGATTGCGATACTGTCAAGCATATAGCTACTCGTTCAGCTGATTGATCTCTATCTTCTGGCATGTCTCCATTCTGGCATGTCATGAAGCGCGACAAGGCAACAGCCCGCCGTCGAACTGAATCCAGCGGCTAAATCGGGTAATTCTCATCAGATTCCACAAGATGTGAGCGAACCCAGCCATACCAGGATTTCCAAATAATTCAAACATCTACATGACTTGCAATAGAGAATCAATCACTCAAACTCTTGGTTTAACAGGGTTGCAGATTCATTAGTCAGTAAGAACTTGTCACTCCATGGACATCCGAACTATCCAAGGTCAAAATTCAGACTGTCCTGTCATATAGGTATTTTGTGTCATTGAGATCAAACATTCAATTCCACATATGTTGAAGTCTATGCAGACTATTTAGATTGCCATTTGCCACCATAAAGCTTTGTGTTAGGAAGTAGTTGGTAATTAACATTATGTCAAGCTCCATGGACTTATGTTGAATTGCCCTTGGCTCTTTTACAAAAATTGTGAATAGCAGATTAATATCCCCAAATTCTCTTAGGGAGAAAAAAAATGAACTCTGATTCAGATGCAGTTAATTGTTCAACAACGCTAGTACTCAAAATGCTCATATTTGCCCTCAATTTCTCATCCTTCTCTTGTACAATGCACGGGTGCTTGGTGAGCTTGTGTGGAGTTCTTTTTTAAAGGATTTGGCTATTTGATTATTTGTGCCAGTTGAATTTTAGGGTTTTCTTTTTCTTCATTCCTTCATTTTTAGATACATTTTTTGGTGGTGCCATTTTCACAACTACACATTTATGATGACACACATAAAAAACAATAGCCCAGCCTCCAGGCAATCTCCAATCCCTCCCTTTTAAAGAATTCGGTCTCCTACGTGCAGCTTATTACTGCCAAATGGCAGAAAACCCTTCATAAGTCATGGACATAACGCATAGGTACAAATGAGAAATTCTCACCTCCGCATGCTGTAAGTAAGGTTGCAGGAGTTCACCAAGCTTCGCCTATGAATTTTTCTTGGTTGATCCAATCAACAGCGTTGTGATCAACCATAGGAGACGAGACGTCGCAGCTGCTACTGCATACCATACTGCCGCAGCAAGAACTGCTTGTAGTGCAGTGCTTGAAGACACCTCTGTTGGCATAGGTCCAACAATGTCCATCTTGGAAAATGCTGCATCAGGCCTGCTTGTGAATCCAACCAGAATGGCCGCTACCATAGCTACAATGAGAGGCACTGTGGACATCACCCTATTTAACCATACACTCAACCCGTTATCTGCTTTTACGGAATCAGCCCAACTGTTTTCCTCATATGTTTCTTCATAAACTTTGCGACCGCTATAAGATTTTGTATTGCTTGTTGGCATGTTAAAAGAAACAGGACAGCTTATACGCTCTGTAGGAGTCCAATACTCTTCATCCATTCTATCAGCAATTTCCATAGACTTGCCAAGGCGACGTTTAGCAGCTGCTTCAAATAGAGCAGCAAGTTCCTTGGGAGGTACAGAGAAACGTTTTTTGCGAGGAGTCCCGGTTGATGTTTCTCTCGTGGACATTAACCTGCTGAGAGGTACGATGGCGCCTTGTGCTGCACGCGGGTCATTTAAGTTCCATTCTGTTGAACATTGGGAATTTTCCCAAAGCTTTCTGTTGCCCATGATGAGGTGCCACCATCTTCCTGCTCGAGCTTGAATCGCTTCAGCAGCCATCATGCGAGCCTCTCGTTGAGCAAATGTTTCCTGTTTTTTTAAGGAATCGGTTACTAAAAGATACAATAATCATTTTACACCAACCATTTTACACCAACAAAACATAAAATAAGAAGGTGACTATAGTAGCCCCCAATAGAGGTAAGGTAGTCCTTCAACATAAAATAAGAATGTGAATATAGAAGCTCTCAACACTTTGAAATACATTATATGCTTTAATCCAATTGTAGAATGGCATACATGATTAAGCAACTAGTGGCTGTTTTATACAACATATATGCAACTTGGCAATGCAATTATGGAGCTAAGCTCCTTAAATATCACTACACAATGGTCGGGATTCGAGTCTCCACCTTTTTGGTGGCAGTCAACAACTCTACCCATACACCCCACTACGATGGACCTCTTTGTTTTCAAACCACATTTAAATTTCAAAAACGATAAAATAGGTTTTGTTTCGTTGAAATTGAATAGTGGGTGAATAAAATAAAAAGCATCAACATATGATGCAAATGAAACTAGACATGGAGGAACATATGGAAGCTATAAAATGGTGATTTGCGAAGTAACACTTGACTAATAAAACGTTGAAAGAGTTGATATAACACACGTAACTATAGGAGTGGAGGCAATTAGACTGAATAATAGAAGATATGATATCTCAACCTATAAAAATCTGATCAACAATTTGTAGAAGATAGATGCACTTATCTACTAGAAGAAAGTACTTGTGCCAAGTCTTGGAAATTATATGATGACACATGAAAGAGAAACCCTGGAAGCTAAAATTTTGGTAATAGCCCAACTTGCAAAGATTAGATCAACAAACTACAAAAGAAATATAAAGTGTCCTATTATAGGAAAGAGCATGATCTAAAAAGTTCTAAAATAGTGCATAAATCGATTTGAATACGTCGAAAGCTCAAAAACTCAAAAAACTAAACAAGTTCTAATTATCTAGATATGATTTGTAAAGAGCAATAAAGCGCCTCTTCTAGGAAAAAGAATGATGTAAAGTTATCCTAAAAAGTGTTTCAAAAAGTACAAACAAGATGATGCCTTGAAAACTTGAAACAAAAGAAATATCAGTAAGTCAACTTCTAAGGATCCAAATGAAGAGTTGTAAAAGCACATTCAGACCACCCTCTTGTAGGACACAATGATGAGAAAAATTGAATTTCCAAAGCATTGTTTAAGCAAATTTTTATCAACTTTACAACGAGAAGTCCAAGATCTAGTCATATGCAAAATCCCTACATATAAAAAAAGAATAAATTCCCAAAATCTAGAAAGTAGATCACAAGTTCCAACACCCACTAGATCTAAGATACCTAATGATCCTAAAAAGTATATCCCAACTCCTTTGTACCAAAAAAATGCTATGCAACCATGTTTTGACCAAAACAACAAAGAACTACAATAAAGGAATTGCAACTTGTGAATGACAAAAAAGACTACAAAAACTGAGCATAATGGATGAATGAATGAAAATTTGATATAGTATTACATGATGAAAATGATGGCTAGATCAATAGTCAATCGAATTGGGGATAGGACCTACAAATTTTAGCTTGGGGCTCAATAATAACCATATGACTAAAAAAATGTCTCCAATAATGCCACTTTAACAAATAAAGTCACAAGGGCCCAGACCATATGGTCTAAGGTTCTATAGTCACCCTAGGCCCAAGCCTCACAAGGCCATGAAAAATATGTTCATAATTATAACTATATGAGCCAACCCAACCATTACAACCTCTTTCAAGTGAGACAAAAAAATCATCATGCATGCCTATGCTTCACATGAAAAAGCATAAGCAATAGGGATAAAAATATTCTATAAGAAATCCCAAGGATTGCTAATATACGTCCAATAGATATTGAGAGGAGGATAATAGCCTATTCCCATTGCCTTTGGGCACTTGTGTTGTAGATGCTAAGAAATGGGGCCAAGGTTCTTGTGTACTCTCTCTTTGCTTCTCTTTACCTCTACCTCTCCCCTTATGTATCCCTTTCTCAAGGCATATATGGATTTCAATTGTGGGACCTACATGCCTTCATCTTTTCCCATCAAGAAAGTTCTAATGACATAGGTGAAGTATATAGGTGACATGGAGAGCCGAGTGGTGTTGCACTCATTTCAAAAGTCTACCTATTAAGCAAAGATGGAGAGGGTTACCGTCTTAGTTTAGTATATTGCAATTGACATTGACATATTCATAAAAATTTTCTACAATTCTTAGCATTCATCTTTGTGGGGTTTAATTCCCCTTAATAGTAATTCATTTGGCAATAAAGTTAAAATTTTTGGCTTGAAACGTGGGCATGATGCCTATGAAGCCCATGCATTCAAAAGTGCAAAGTGCTTTAAGCGTGTAAACTTTTCCTACATCATTTTATTTGAACCAATCAACCTCATGCAAGGGTCCTAAAACCCTGTAATCTCAGTTTTAATTTTTTAATGAAGAGAATGGTGCTACCAAACAAAATAGAATCCTTGGGAGCAAAAAAAATTTTACATGCACATTCCAAATGTCGGAGGGTGCACGTAAAAAAATTACCTTTTTTACACACACTGAGATTAGAAAAAAATTTACGACAAAAAAAACTAAAAACTAAAATTGCAGTAGGGAAAGAAGACTCCTCGAGACATTCTGCCACAGGAAGGATTACTGCGCTTGGCGGAATGGCCTGGGAGGGCGACCTTCCCCAGAGCCCCCGCCCCCGCCCCCCAAAATAACGTGAGGGACCAGGATTTTACCATTTGTATTTGAAGTTTGAACCTATTTCTAGAATACTTAAACTGCGATGTAAGAACTTACTTCTTGGTTTTCTTGTTTTTCTTGGTACTCTGTCGATTTCTTGAGGAACTTTTCAACAGCCGTGAAAACATCTGCTACCCTTACTCCACTACTTGAACCATCCGCCCTGGCAACAATACGAGGTTGCTTTGACATAATGAACTCCAAAGCTGGCAGCTTACTTCGCTCTACCCACCTGGATGAATAAGCACACGCCTTAACACATCACCACACCAAAACAAAACCATATCACAATTATAAAATTAGAACCTCCATAGATTGCACCGTGGATAGGTCAAATGTTGCCTGAAAGACATCGTGGATCCGAACTGCAGCACTATGTTTATTTTAGTTTATGTGAAACCAAATGACGTGCATCAGCTTTGTAATTTTCGAAACGGATGCATTCTAGCATAGCTGAGCAAATATCTTAAACTTTGCAATTTCTAGAAACAGATGATGCACTCTAGCATGGTTGAGAAAAAGGATTCTACTGCCCAGACAAGACACTTACCATATGCAATCTACGGGGCAAGCTTTGATCGCGTCTTTAATCGTATCTTCGGAATCTCCCCATTGAGCCACAGCACGAGCTCGTCCAAATCCATTCTCAATAGAAAACGTACTGGGAGCAATCAAAGCGCACTTTAGGCAACCAATACACTTTATTTCATCAACAAAGACGGCTCTGTCTTCACTCGCAGGCCCCATCCACCTCGAATACAGTGGCTTTCCTGTATAATCTTCAAAGTCTTTTGTTTCTGCGACCATCTGAAAGAAGCATGTACTCCAGTAAGCAAAGGAAAGGTCTCTTTCTATCAATATCAATTGCACTGGCCTGAGTTACTACAAATCAAGTACTGAAAATAAATGATGAGCTTGAATGCTGGGGTAAGGAAGGCTTACTTCATCATAAGCTGCACGCTTTTGAGAATCCGAAAGGGTTGCATATGCTTCATTAAGCAGTATGGCCATGTCGTGGCCTACTTCTCCTGCTACATCAGGATGGCATCTCTTTTGCAGCCATCTGTAGGCTTGCTTGATATCCTGAGGAGATGCCTTAGCATCTATACCAAGCAACTCGTAGAGGTTATAATACTGATACCTCTCACGATTTCTGCAATTTCCGGCATATGCTTCACATCTTACAATATTCCTCAATAGTTTGGACTGTTTCTTTCTGGAGATACAAGCTGCAGATATTTTGGCATTCCTTGCTAATCTGAAATGCTTTGTTCTGTGACATGCAAAACAGGTGTAAGATTTTAAAGAGGTGTTTTGCATTTCAAAACTTGAAGCCATGACTCGAGGTGAAATAGTACTGTATCCGGCCATAGTGCTTGTCATGGCTTCTTGTAGACTTAGTGGCAGAAGAAGGTTTCAGAGGCAGCTAATGTGTTGCCAGCGATTTCCATTCTTCCTGATTCAAGGTCAACAGCAGAGACAATGAGCAGCCGTAACTATACTTCTCTTGCTATTGAACATTGTTTAAATGAAACTCTCTCTCACATCAGATCTCTGATTGTGTGAATCTACGTTTTCTTCTACACGCATACTAATAATAAGATGACGACATACTACATACATAGGGATGAAGAAGAAGATGCCAGCGCGCGATGATGCTTTTCTTGCAATCAACATCAACTCTTAACAAAGATATTACAGGTCTGACCAAGTTAAAGCTCTTAAAGCAATTATTTTACAAGTCCGATCAAGTTAACGCTTCATAATATTACAACTCTGGTCAAGTAGCTCTTAAAAATATTGTCACAAATCTGATCAAGTTAAATCTCTTATCTGCACGTGACAGCTCTGATAAAGTTAAATTAAAGCTCTTAACAAATATATTGCAACTCTGATCAAGTTAGATCCTAACAGTAATAATACAACGTCTTTGATCAACTTAATGCGCCTGTTAACAACACTAGTATTACAATTCTGATAAAGTTAAAGCTCTTAATTACAATTATGTTACAACTCTGATCAAGTTAAAACTCTTTACAGACATATTACGGCTCTGATCAGGTTAAAGCTCTTACAACTCTGATCAAGTTGAAGCTCTTAATAACTATATCACAACTCTGATCAAGTTAAAGCTCAATATCACAACTCTAATCAAGTTAAAGCTCTTAACAATAATATTACGGTTCTGATCGTTTAAAGCTCTTAACAATCCTATTACAGATCTGATCAAGTCAAGGCTCTTGACAGATAAATTACGGCTCTGATCAAGACGTTTACTAAACAATCATAATACAACTCTGATCAAGTTGAAACAATTATATTTCAACTGATCGGATCAGGTTAGAGCTATTAATAATTATTTTTCGACTCTGGTCAAGCTTTAGAGCTCTTAATAACTGTTTTGCGACTCGGTCTTACGAACATTATTACGGCTCTGATCAAGTTAAGGCTCTTAAAATTGGTCATATTACAACTGATCCGATAAAGTTGAAGCTCTTTATAGCATTGATCGAGAAATTAAAGCTCATGATAATAATGAATCATTTTGGAGAAATCACAAGCACAAGAAGCGAACTTACGAATCAGGCCAATCCTTCGTTAACGAATGGGAGAAAGCGATCGAGGAAGACGAGAGAAAGCGATCGAGGGAGCGATACTATCAGTGGTTGGGGAAGAAAAGGCATGGTGAACGGTGAAAGTACTTTATTGGCACGAGACAGACGACTTGAAATCGCTACCGTTGGATTCTCTGGTTGATGCTAAGATTTTGCCACATCCTGATGATCGACCATGGTTCGATCTCCAGGTGTGCCACTTGGCAAAGATCTAAGTGGTCGGGCACAGAATACGTCGTGCTATTATGCCCCGTCTCAGTCCTTTTACAAGAGCGAGACGGCCACCAGCCAGTTTGTGCCCCTTGCGTGGCTTGCCTTAAAAGATTTGCTTGCGTGGAGGGGCTTTTTATGAAACTTGTTCATTTGGAGTTTGGGGGCCTCGTATCTTAGAAGCACGCACATGTTTCGGCTCGGTGACGCTAGGCTATGCAAGTTTAGTTTTAGAGTTCTTGGTGCCCAAGCATCCCTAGGCATCTTGGGATGTTAACCCATAAGCAATGCTTAGATTTTTTCTTTTGCCTAGTACAGTTAAATACAACATCCTTCTCATGTGCTTTGTAGGCGTGCACGAAAATCGGGTGCTCGAGGAATTTGATGAGCACATATAATTTTGCGGTGCTGCTAAGATTTATGTCAACACCAAATATTTTTCGGGGATCATATGTCTCAGATAGACCTTAGACAGTTCAACCACATGGTGGCTTGCGATTGGGCATGCCCGAGGTGTGTAAGGTAAGCATAGGGTGGGTAAAGCCCTTCGATGGGGGGCTTTATGCCTTTGCCTTGCTTGAAGGAGTGTAAAGCCCTCCCTCCTCCACGAGCCTTTTTCAGCAAAGTAGAGGCTCGATCGTTTTTTTTTTGTTTTTCCTGTAAATTTTTGTGATGCTTTGCCTAAGTAGGTTGCTCAAGTGTTATGGCCATAATTCCTTGCCTGTGTTGGTCCCCTAAACTACTAAGGAAGGCTTCCTCTAAAAGGGCTTACGATAGTCTACAAGTCTCCATTTAGACTGTGGTGTTATTGATGCCGAGGTAATTGTAAAGTATTCAAAAAAAATTTCTTATACAACCTTTTAAGTGACAAGTAGTATTGTTGTTGAGGATGTTGTGCTTGGTGAGGTTATCGTAGATTCTTCACAGAAATTGAGGCTCTCATTTCATGTGAGTGGTAAAGCCCCCAAGAGATATGGCAAAATCATGAACCTTTTTTTTTTTTTCAAACACTTTTTGATTGGCAGGCAATTACATGTGTAGGTGCAACTTGTTTGAGCAATCATGGGCATAAATCTAGCTATCCATCCAATACTAGACTTACTTTCCTAGGAGGTTAGCTTCAAGATATTGTGTCACATATCGTCTTAGGGATTTGAATGTGAAAAAAAGCAAGGTGTTTACTATGCTTCTCTATCTATATGTGTTCTCTACATTGTGTCTCTACCCACGTGGCTAGGGAGAATGAGATGTGATTTTTCTATGGCTCTTAGATAAGCAATGTGTATCGTGCCTCATTTCGTCACGTCCCAATGTTTACTCCTTGCCACAATCTATTCAAAGAATCAAATCATTCCATCCCAATATTTGCTCATCACACGTGAAGCACCTTATTTTTTTTCCCAAAAAATAATTGCATTAAAGATTCAAATTAAGTTAACTCACCACTCCAAGCAGAGGCCCAATTAGTAATCAAGTGTGTCTACGTGCCTTCTCGTTGTATGTATTAAGCTCATTTCCCTGGGTGTGTTGACTTATTGAATTAACCTACAACTCGTGATGCAAAGCTTTAATCTTTGGCTTTGACTTACAAAGGCAATACAATGTTTTGAGGTTGGTAAGGACAACCTTGACGGTGGCCTAAAGTTTTTAAGTTTAGACCTTGGTTAGAGGCCCAACATGTAAATGATCATGCATTCATGGAAAATAGCAAACTACATTTGGAAAAAAAGTGATGCGTATGCACACTTTGCTTTTGCTTTTCTTTAAGTGACTATGCAATCAATCCATAGCAAGCATGCATCTCATTGACTAGACGCATGACAAAGCTTGTGCATAACAAAAATTTATATGTGGGTAGGGGAGAGCGAGCAGCAGTTGGTGATGGTGGGTGAAAAACTCAATGTTAAAGCCCTCTTACGACTAGGCAAGATAGCTTCAAAGAGACTAAGGGGAAATTCATTTGCACTAGCTTTAGATTGAAAAATCGAAGGTGAGGAGTGATGCCGATTTAGCTAGGCGTTGCCTTCTATTACACACCAACTAGGCTAATTTGTAATTCGTTTTGGTTTTGGTGATTTCTTTGATAATATTTTTTTATTGTTTATGACAATGTCTTCTTTTGTAGAATGTATACAAAATGTCTTTCATATATTGGATGATCGACTTTCAAGAGATGCATCTTGAAGGCTTCATGATTGATGGTTGGGCAACGACTATCTAAAATCATGAATACTAAAAAGCGAATATCTTGAATATTGATCAGGATTATTGTGAATACTGATCATGAATACTAAAATATTTTGAATATTGATTGTAATTATTGTGAATATTGATCGTGAATATTCTTGAATCCTTGCCTAGCAACTTAAAACTGCAAAAGTGTTGGACATATTTTATTTTTGAAATATTAAACCCACTATCATCAAATGAAGATTACATAATTATTGGCAAAATCATTTCATACATATTTCTTAGCCTTTTTTAATCCCAATATTATGCAATCTTGGTTCTAGTACAATTGTAAAAACTTTAACTACTTTTGTGGTAATAATTGTGGTAGTGTAACCTCTTTCTACTTAAATTAAAAAAATGAATCATCATGAAAACTTAACTTACCAATATTGACCTCTTTAGCAAAAAAGCTAATAAATGCATTTGTATGAACCTCAAAGAAAACCAAGAAAATTCTACTAGATAATTTTTCCTTTGCAATCCAACAATATCACCATTATGGCAAGGCCTTTGTGGTATAATACCACAACATTCTTGATTCAACATTTGATAACAGTTAGGGCATGGGCTTCTCATTCTATACATCAATAGGAGAGCAAACAAGGAAACCTTGTACAACAAGAGGAGGATGAAGAAGAATTATACTTGATGCCATCTACAAGCTCATTTCATTCACTTTGTGGTGGGCTACCATGCTTTAAAATTTGTTAAGTGACTTGATGTTGTGAGTCATGACTACTCATGGTGAACTACTTGCAATGCTAGGCCCAAATGCCAGGGACAATTTGTGAAGATTTTGTTAATCACTAAGATCCAAAATCATCTCTTGATTTTTGGTTGTGAAGACAACACAATTAGCACCATTGGCAATGTAGAACATCAACATCTACTTGATGAAAGAGATGCAAACTCAACAAGATCTTGATTGAAAATCAAATATATGAAAGAATGAAGGTGTTGTCCGTACAATAACAGTAAGGTCATAGATGTAGTTTATATGATTGGGGCTATTGGGTCCCAGTAGTGTTTGTCTCATACAACTTGGTCATGGTCCTAGTAAGTCTCATATGTTAGTACGATAGTTTATATATATAAAACATATAGTAATGTTAAAGATGCTAGAAAACATCATAATTAATAGGGTCATAACAAGAGTGAGGGGGAGGGAGGGGTGAGAAGGGTATGAGAAGGGCACAAATTTGTCATCGTGAAGGATGACAAATAGTTAGTGCACACACACACACACACACACACACACACACACACACACACACGAGTTTTAAACCAAGACACACAACTGCATACATTTTTGTTCAAGCGTTTTTTAGCCTTTTCCTTTGCGAAATCGTGACATTTTTCACGGGCAGTGCATGACATTTTCGGCGGCACAGCGTGCCATTTTTTGACGGCAAAAACACACACACACACACTCTAAAATAGTTTTATACTATATAGATATATGAGTTTATATATATATATATATATATATATATATATATATATATATGTTCTCAAAAAAAGTAAGTTTGAGGAGCCCACCCGTCGCGGCGGATTGGCTCCTCCTTTTTTTTTAAAGTTATATACATCTATGTATATGAGATTCACACATATATATAAATAAATATAAGTAAAAATAGTTATATATTTATATATAGTATGACTAATATAAATAAATAAATAAATAAGTATATATATATATATATATACACACACACACTAGTAAAGAGTGCCCGTCGTTGACGGGCAATGGCGGACGTTCGTAGATGGCGGACATGCATCATTGGCGGACGTGCGTGCATGTGCGTGCATGTGTGCCCTAATGGCTTTGTGTGTGTGTGTGTGTGTGCGCGCGCGCACACACAAGTGTGTCATGTGCATGTGCTGTGTGTGTTGTGTGTTTGTCATGTGTGTGTTTATGGAGGGTGTGTGTGTGTGTGTGTATTCATGTGTATCGGATCTGTCGTTGGTTCTAATAGTTTAATAACCATTGGATATGGCATCGGCTTAGGGTTTAGGGTCTGAATGACGAATGATGTCCCTACATAGACCTGTATAGCCATGAGCCTTTCCCAACTTGAATCCTAGCTATTTGTGAGTGTTCTTTATCATTTACCACAAAGGTATGCACACAATCATTTATCTATCTCCAGTGCACCCCCTTCATCAGCCTCCATCGCTGCTTGATAGAACACTCCATCGTTGATCTGTCAGTAACTTTTGAAATCAACCTAGTGGCAGTGTGGCAATCACTACAGTTGTTCATGAAATGGTGTCTCTAGTAACCTCTACTGGTTTGATCCTAGAGGGGTTGACGTGCTGGGGGTTCATGAATGGGTCGGGTATGCACATGCCTATAGGGTCATCTCTCTCTCTCTCTCTCTCTCTCTCTCTCTCTCTCTCTCTCTCTCTCTCTCTCTCTCTCTCTCTCTCTCTCTCTCTCTCTCTCTCTCTCTCTCTCTCTCTCTCTCTCTCTCTCTCTATGGACACGTAAAAAAAAAAGAAATTTTTGAGATTTTAAAGATTCTTGAGGAATAAAGAACAAATCAAGATTAAGTTTTGAATAATCTTGAGGAAGACTGAGAGAGGATTTTTTTTTTATATTCTTCTCAGAGTCTTCCTTTTTATTCTTTCATTGATCCATTATTTCTCTCTTGGAAAGCTTTGTTCGATCAATGAATGTTCTTTCTGTTGCTCACAATCTCCCTTAAACTTTTGATTTTCTTAGCGATGTGGGATGTATGGTATGATTCAAAATTCTCGAATGCAAAATATCTTCAGCAAAATCCTGAGACACCTTCCTAGGTGTCCTGGATCAAGCCCTTCACATTTGAAGGGCAAGGTCATCAAGATCCGTTCTCTCAAGTTCATGTTCCAGTCATTGCAAACACATGCTCCTCTCATCTTGGCGATGTTGAAAAGATATTTTGCCAATATTAATGCTCATATGGTTTCATAATGTTTCATTTATATAGTGTGTGTCTGTGTGTGTGCATGGTGTGTGTGTGTTTGTGGGTGGGGGAGGTTGGATGCGAATGTTATAGTAAGAAAAATTATATTTTATATATCTAGAGAGAGAGAGAGAGAGAGAGAGAGAGAGAGAGAGAGAGAGAGAGAGAGAGAGAGAGAGAGAGAGATGATGCGTATTGGGATAATATACTCGATGGCAGACGGATGGAGGGGGCGTTTTGGACAGCCCCAAATGTGTCTGAGGCAAGCATATTCCCATTTGAGAAAAAGGCTTCTTTTCTTTTCCTATCTTTGATGTCTTTTTTCTTTTCAATTTACGGAGTGCAAGACCTTGATGCTCCGATCCCCTTACATTTATTTGGGAGGGGCTTTGTCCCCAACCCAATTTTAAGCACGGGAGCTTTGAGTTACCATTTGTTGTTTATTTTATTTTTCTTGGAGGGGGGGTTTCCTTTCTTTTTTGTTTTGGGTCGGCACCTTGACTCCATTATTTTTATTTGTATTTTATTTTCATGTGTGTGATTGGAGGGGGATGGGGCAGGAAGAGATTTTTGCTGTGTTTGGGAAAGCCGACATAATCAAGAATGGAATTGACATCTTTTCTTGATATCTCAAGTTTTATATGGGCACACCGGCAAGCAGAAGCATATTGCCCATTAGAAGCCGAAAAACTCCTTAACATATGGTATTTTTGAAGGAAACCTCAAAAATATGTCCCAAACACCATATCCCCAACTATTTTTCCAAGCATAGGAGTAGAGGGGGGTTTCTTTTAATTTTTTTCTTTGGGGCACCTCAACTCCTCCATTATTTTTGCTTTTATTTTATTTTCATGTGTGTGTTTGAAGGGGGGGTGGGGGTGGAAGAGATCCCCTCAGTATTCAAGAAAATCGTCATAATTCAAGAATTGAATTGGCATCATCTCTTAAAATTTTTCAGAAAGATTTGTAAGATTTTTTATGTCATAAATCTCAAGTTTTATATGGGCAAACCTGCTAGTAGAAGCATATCTCCTGTTAGGAACTGAAAATTTCCTTTAACATGTGAGATTTTGTTGGGAACCAAAAAATTCCTTTAGCATTTGAGATTTTTGAGAGAAACCTCAATAAGGTGTCCCAAACATTGGATCCCCGATTGTTAGCTGTTTTTTTAGTATGTACGTGTTTTGGGACCATCACACATTGTACCAGGCTTGGGTACAAAGGATATCCCACCTTGGAAAATGTCCAATGACTTAACCCCTAGGGGCCCCTCCAATTTTCAACAATTAAAAATAATTAAATAAACATGAAGCCAACTTGAGAAGTTGAGGAGCTACCTCCAACTACCGTAGACTTTACAAATTAGGTCCCCCACCTTCAAACAATTTAAAAAGAGAAAAAAACTGACAGGCTTGTGCATGACTAAGTCGGACTATAGACCATCAATACACACAGTTGTTGTGGTACACAATAATTAGTGGGGTACTCACGCGGGATGACGAATTGTTGGGGTTTGGGTGTGAGAGGCTAGCGCCTGTGTGCACCAGATTTGCAATGGCTGGCTGATGTGTAGTGCAATGGCTACACATTGCTATGTGCTTTAATGCACCTTAAGAAAAATGTGTTGTTGCTATAGTACAGGTTGCATTAGTCACCATTGACCAATGTGGCGTGTTGGTTGCAGCCTACAACCAGCCCAGATTTAGCTTAAGTACAACAAAAAAGAAGAAAAATGTACGTTGGGGTTGTGAGCAGTCTATGACTGGCACGCCCAGCTAATATTATATAATAAAAAAAAGAACACAAAAAAATATTGAAGTCACCGGGTGTGAAAGAATTGCAAAAGGATTCTTGGAGGGTTGCATGTGGAAACACAACCAAATGTGGGTATGCAAGGCATATCATGGTTCCTTGTAGTTCAAAGTCTGATTTTCCAAAGTTTTGTTGCAATTTTAATTCTTAAAATAATTTTCATATTTTACAAAAACAAATTCAAAAGTGCAAACATCCCCACAACAAAATGCTGGATTTATGGATTTGAAGTCTTGACATCCATTGCCCCGAACTTTGCCTGTGGATGCTTTTGTACCATAGCTTAGGGAACGAGTCCTGTCCTGAGGTAAATCCACTCGATTTTTCATTTGCTGTTGGTGATGCAGATGGTGATAGTGGGTCATTTCCGCTTTTCCCTGAAGTACCACAGCACTGCTCTTTTTCCTGAATGTAAAATGTGTGTGTGTGTGTGTGTGTGTGTGTGTGTGTGTGTTTTCCAATCGACAATGGCGGGGGGGGGGGGGGGGGGGGGGGAGATCGCGATCTAGAAGTCTTCCAAAACAGGCGAGAGAGAGACAAATAGATAAGTGAGAGAGAGAAAGAAAGAGAGAGAGATTACCCACCCAATTTCCAAATGAGAGAAAGAGAGAGAGAGAGAGAGCGCGCGCGAGCTAGGGAGAAAAAGAAAGGTCGTTGCAAATAATTATGAAATTCTCAGGTCATTTATTATATAGTGTCCAAATTAAAAACCCACTTAATCATGGAGTGCTAATTGGAGATGCATGGGCAGTAGGCCATGCATCCTTTTCCCTACTCCCCAAGGTTTTTAGTTAGAAAAATCTCATGCATGCGTGAGAGGAGGAGGAAGCATGGTGCACCCGTACACATGCGCAAAAGTGTACGTAAGTTTAAATATATATATAGATATATGAGTGAAATATGTGTTATTATCTCTCTCTCTCTCTCTCTCTCTCTCTCTCTCTCTCTCTCTCTCTCTCTCTCTCTCTCTCTCTCTCTCTCTCTCTCTCTCTCTCTCTCTCTCTCTCTCTCTCTCTCTCTCTCTTTTCTTTTTCACACTCGAGCTAGAAGAGTTTAAAACAATTTATCACTAATTCCATTCACGCCGTAGGCTGAGGTAGTAGAGAAAATCAAGGTGACTGCAAGATGTTTTTGGTTTTTGGTTTTTTGGCAGCCCCTCACTAATTCCCTTCCCACCGTAGGCTAAGTCAGTTTAGAAAGATTTAGAGACAATAAGACAATCTAAAAATGTGAACAGAAAAAAATAAGCACCGTATATATCGAGACTTGCCACGTCATAAATCCAAGATAGATTCAAAAATTGAATCGAAGTTAGAAAATAGATTGATGACATGGAAGACAAAAAATACAAAATATATCTTTGTCACTAGGACTGATGAGCAATATCACTGGGTATAAACACGGATTGCTGAATTGTAACACCAAGGAGTCAGAACAAATTGTTTTCACATGGATTGATACCTAGACAAAGGCCATCAAAACTCTATAAAAGGAGGTTCAATGCGAGTTTAGTTCTTAGAATAACATTTTAGAACCATCCTTTGGAAGCTCAATAAGATTATCCAAGTCATTTTTAGAATTTATACAAGTGAGTGCCTAAAGATAAACTCCTAACTACACTTGTTAGATTGTTTTATGTATTTTTAAGCTCTTACAATAAACACACACACACACATAGATATAACATAGACTTAATATATTTGTATAACATATTTATATAGATTTAAAGTGTGTGTGTGTGTGTGCACACACACACACACACACACATGTATTAACATATATATATATATATATATATATATATATATATATATTTCTTATAAAAAAAATTAATGAGACAGCCCACTCGTCGCGACGGGGGGACTGTCTACATTTTTTTATCAACAACACGCACACATATAATATATACATAATATCTATATTTCTCTTCTATATAGGATGTGCAAGAATGTTTATATCTATATATAAAACATATACATGATACATATATTTAAAACATATATATATATATATATATATATATATATATATATATATATATATATATATATATATATATATATAAATCTAGACAACCCACCTGTCGCGGCGGGTGGACTGTCTATATATAGATGACTTTTTTCAACAAAATACATGTTTTGTATATATATAAAATATATATATAAAAAAATTTAGTCAGCCCACCCGCCGAAGAAAAATTCGATCCTTCATAAAATTTCGAGTCTTCGGAAAAATTCGAGTTTTGTGACAATTTCGATCATTCGAAAAAAATTCAATCTTTCGAAAAAAATTGATCATTTGAAAAAAAATCGAGTGTTTGAAAAAATTCGAGTTTTTGAAAACTTCGAGTCGTTGGAAAAATTTGATGCTTGGAAAAAATTTGAGTCTTCGAAAAAATTCGAGTCTTTTAAAAAAAATTGAGTCTTTGAAAAGTTTGAGTCTTCGAAAAAATTCGAGTCTACGAAAAAAATCAAGTCTTTGAAAAAATTCGAGTCTTCAAAAAATTCAAGTGGGTTGTCTATATATATATATATATATAGATGTATATGATTTTTTCAATTAAAATTTTTTTAGACAATCCACCCACTTGAGTTGGTCTCTTTTTATAGTAGAGAGGAGGACCTTGGCCTCTCAATCCTACTGGTCCATTTCTGCCTCCCTAATTATTCAAATTTAAAAGAGATTGGGAACCATCCAAATTGGAGGGCAACCCAACTTTATTCACTAACTTGACATTTAGGCCTTGCGACATCAAAAGTCCCGCAAAAAGGCCTTAAGTCCTTTTATTATTTTGTAACTAATCAAATGACTATGTGATCATCGGGTTGGACTTACACAGACAGGGTGCCAAATCCCTCTCACTTGTTAACTAGGGTTAGGGTTGCCTTGGGATCCGCAAACCCTCCAACAATAGTGGGTTTGCGGATCCCAAGGCAACAACGCCATAATTGTAGTGGGTTTCTTTCCTTGCCTAAAGTCAATCCAAGATCTAATCAATCTAGCATCAAAGAGATGAAGTTAGTTGTCACGCATAGATTCGTTCCCATGAGAGTGATAGTATTGTTTAGATTTCAGCATGAATGGAAGATTCACATCTAACTCTAACATCCATTAATCCCAAGCATTAACACTAGATCCACAACAAGATAGCTTACTCTTTTTCTCTCTCCCTTTCTCCCTCATAAGAAGTATAATAACATGCAATTCCAATAACAATTAAATCCAACAATTAGCAAAATCCAAATAAAGCATGAGAGATGGAGGAAAAGTGATAGAGAGCAAGGACATTCATCAATCCATTTCACAAGAGAACCAATCAGCTTTATTGAATTGAAAAAATGAACATGTGTAGGAGCTCGAGTTGGTCCCTTTTTATAGTAGAGAGGAGGACCCTGGTCTCTGAATCCTACTGGTCCATTTCTGCCTCCCTAATTATTCAAATTTAAAAAAGAGTGAGAACCATCCAAATTGGAGGGAAACCCAACTTTATTCACTAACTTGACATTTAGGCCCTGCGACATTAAAAGTCTCGCAAAAAGGCCTAAAGTCCTTTTATTGACTTGTAACTAATCAAATAACTATGTGATCATCGGATTGGACTTACACACACAGGGTGCCAAATCCCTCTCACTTATTAACTAGGGTTAGGATTGCCTTGGGATCCGCAAACCCTCCAACAAGGATGGAGTTAATTCTAACACTCCAAGATGTGATGGACATTGTATTTGGGAGGAGCAAAAAGCAACACCAACACTTCAGAGTGGCAGCAACTTGGAAGGAGAGAGCGCAGGCTACCTGAGTATATGCATAGAGAGAGAGAGAGAGAGAGAGAGAGAGAGAGAGAGAGAGAGAGAGAGAGAGAGAGAGAGAGAGAGAGAGAGAGAGAGAGAGAGAGAGAGAGAGAGACTTGGTTACAGCGTGGACTCCTCCAGATACATCCATCTTGGAAACCGGTAGTACCGGTCACTCCTTATTGATGACTGGTTGGTGTAGGTTAGTGCATGTGTGGGCCCATAACCTTTGTTGACTGCTAGTTAAGCTATGTAACAGCAAGAAACTTAGAAAAGAAAATACAAGAGGCTTGATGAAGAAATGACGTGAGACAACTAGCTTTTGTGGGGTGTTTATATATTCAAAAGAGAAGATTACATGCCAAGAAACAGCTACTATGGATTGACAGGTTGACAGACAGATTGATGATGTCAACAAACACAAAAAACACAAATGTGTTTTGTGTGACACCAACATATATCCATGCCCATATCCACAAGAGTGTGATGGGACTACATATGACCACTTGTTGGCTTTGTGGATAAGTGCCTTGGGGATTTGTTTTGATGCATAGAACTCTTTCATTGTGGCTAGTGAGATTTTAGATGTCCATAGCAAAGCTAATCAATAACCTTAACTAACCGCCCAAGAAGGGCTTCCCCGAGGGCGGTAGCCCAAGGGCGCATGCCCTTCCCTAGGCAGGACTGCCCGAAGAGGCATACTTCTGTGACATTTTTTTTTTGTGCATGTAAATTTTTTTTGCATAAATTTTTTTTTTCCCACACGTTTTGATGTGGGATCCATCACCATTTTCTTCATTAAAAACTAGTTAAAAATGATATTGCTGATATGCAAATATGCTAGCATTGATCACTTGAAATTTGAAATCTGCAAAGGAAAGTCTGTTGCTTGAATGCATTGACTTTGCTTTCACATCAAGCTTGCTAGAGACATAGAATAACAATATAAAATTGTTGTAAAGTAAGTTGAGTGACTAAGGAATTGATGCAACCACAAAAGCCAAGTCCTAGAGATTTGATGCTACACCTGCTGTTGGAATTTTAGCATAGATCACCTATGCTTGGATCTCTTGTTATGGACATCTTGTAGATGATATGAGACTTGAAAAACCAGCTCGGACTTATATGGTTTATGTTTTTGTCCGATATAAGTAGCTTGAATGGAGCACATGTGCTTAGTTCTAGAAACATGCCAAGCATGGCAGTACTACTGTGAACAAAAGTTAGACTAGTTCACTTCATAATAATTATTCAGATGTTTTGAAGGTGGTATCCGGTGACATAATTGTATATAAGCTGTGTTAAGAAAAAATCAGAAGTGTTCTTGCTGCTAAATAGAATCAAATCGGCTGAGAAGGACTGTAGTTGAACTCTAAACTAGCCTTGTCTTGACAGTTTACTTGAAAGACATTTACTGCTAAGAAAAACTGTACACAGTCGACATGGTTTGGTGTAATCAACGCAACAAAGTTCTGAAGAGCCCATGAATACAAAGCAGTCAATGGAAAGATACTTTCTCTATGCAATTTCATCCGCAGAGCTAAATTATTTACTCCCAGACGACTACCAGATTGATGCATGATCACAATACGTTACTGCATCCAGGAAAGATTTCTCAATTGCAGTGAAAATAGACTAAAAAGTTTACTTCGCAAACTTCATAGCTAGATTACATCTTGACTCGTGTGTATCTTCTTTGAATTCAGTAATCTGGCGAATGCCATGGAGATCGCAGGTATAGTCACATGCTTAAAGTTCTGCGAGTTGCTGTAGATTCATGGGAGAGCAGATTGTTTGATCTGAATCAGACCATAGTGAATTGGCGACCAGAAGATTTGCCTTATCAGTTAGATGGAATTCATCCCACCACACATGGGTGCTTGCATCGCTGCATGCCATCTGGGGGAATATGCACATCAGCAAACCTCCATATCTACCTGCCCCACAACATGCAGTGCTTCCTGTTTCAAATCCTGCGTCACGTGGAAAACAGAAATAAGTACTTGACATTTAAACTGTGTAAATTGATTATAACAAACAGTAGGTGAAAGCTTATACAGAATCAAGATTGAGCTAGGATTGATTCTATCTAAGCTGCTGCACATTGTCTGCATTACCGTAATCGCTGGGGCTTTGGATGAGTCTTTGCAAGGCTTCAAATACGTCACAGAAGATTATCTGAGCGTCTCTTAGTCTTCTATTGAGATCTTCCGTAGCAACATTCAAAGCACTGTTGTAAGTATTCGCCAAAATGTTCAGATCATCAATGCATCCACCTGTAGCACTTCCATCTTCAAAGAGATAGTGTGGAGCACAGCCCAACGGCCCAATACCAACAGAGACGATCTTACGAGCGCCATTATGGTAGAGATCCTGCAAAGCATCACAAATCAAGTCTCAACACAAGCTACACTATGATCTAGGCGTAAGAAATTGCCATAATTTCAGAGGAGATGGAATTTACCTCTATCAGCTTGGTTGCTCTAGAAACGAGCATGTTGCTGAATTCTGCTGGAGAGAGCTTTTCCTGCACACCTGAAACATTTCTGATGTAGTAGTGGATGAAGTCATTGCTGCCGATTGAAATGTAGTACATTGACTGGGAGATAAGCTGACTAGCAGCTTGTTCTCCGAGAAGGGAGGCTAGTTCGTCATGAATTTGGAGCATGCGATTGATCTGTTCAACAAAGGGGATCTGCTGGCCCTGAAAGATAGCAAGCCAAAGAAATGATGTGTGTGTGTGTGTGTGTGTTTGAGAGAGAGAGAGAGAGAGAGAGAGAGAGAGAGAGAGAGAGAGAGAGAGAGTGTGTTTCGAATTGAGACACTAGTAATTTAGAATGTTTCGGCTTCAACCAAGAGCTTCGTACAATCAAGATACGCTACCTAGCTACAACATTCAAAGCAACACTAGTTTAGGCAAGCTTCTGAGAGAGAGCCTTACCAGATCAGTGCCGCTGGCTAAGAGAATGCCAGCTCCAGCAGAGGCGAAGTTTACCCCGCGTTGCATGGTAGAAGCATTATTCTGGCTTAGCAACGATGGCACTAGAGGCAAGCCAAGGAAGGATGCTGCAAACACAGATCAAATGGATGAAACCAAGGAGAACAAATGATCGTGACAGCCAAGAAGAAATTTATCATGAAACCATGATCTTACCAAGATAATCTATGCTTATCCTGCCGTTGCAGAATCTCCCAGTGGGTGTATGGGTGTCAAAATCTCTCCCATATGGTGGCATGTTTGCTCTAGCCAGAGTCTGTAGGTGGTTGTTATTTCCCACATCCACCGTTGAGTCACCAAATATGAACAATGCAGGCACACCTGGGTGATTGGTACTCTCTTCCAATACAGGAGAAGCCTCTGACTCCGTTTCTGAAGCACTGCTGATAGCTTGCAGCTCCGGGCCGCTAGAGGAGCTCTCCTGATCCTGATCACCCACTAAATCAGAAGCGATCATATCTGTGCCATTAAAGAAGCTGCTGATAGAAACTGTATCAGGTGGATTATCTGTGAGCTTTTCTGTTACTACTTGCGATGTCGCATTATCAGATCTGCCTACGGAGTTGTTATACTCTCGTTCTGTACAGATTTTGTGTGTGGATGTGACACTCGCAAGCATAGAAGTGGGAAGACGGCATTCGGCGTCGCTGGCAACCAAAGAATTATCTGCAGATTCACTGATCTTCAACTGGACCTCATGATCTGGAGAGATTGATCCATTTTCTGTAGCAGAATATTCATTTAGGTTTAATTCCAATGCTACTGCTTCAGGAATGATAGGCTGCAATGCTTCCAAACAAGATAGCAAGATAAAGCAGACACCAAACACATGAGTACAAGCTCGTGCTGTAGCAAGACTCATGAGCAGATGCTTGTTGAATCCCAATGACATCACCATACGATCCATGATAACTGATCAATCTCGCTCATATTTAATATTTCCTTCGGACACCGGCACAACTCCCTCAGACAAATTGATTGACCAAATACTAGGAATTACCTGAGAGCAATTCCAAGCTGGAGAAAGTTCAAGAAATCAGAGATCAATATCTGAGAGCAACAATTCGTAGCTGGAGAAGATGCGAGAAGGAAACAGAAACTTATCAGCACTAATATGTGTGTGTGTGTGTGTGTGTGTGTGTGTGTGTGAGAGAGAGAGAGAGAGAGAGAGAGAGAGAGAGAGAATTTGAAATTCAAAAGTAGTAGGAAGTTGGGCAGGAGCTGTGAGTCTTAGCATCCAAATTGTTGTCAAAATTTTGAAAGAAGGTTTTGTTCCTAGGCTCCCAAGATGCACCAACTTTTCCCAAGCTTTTTACTTTGAAGGCATTAGTTAGCCCCGTGCTAGTTTAAGCACACACATTCAGTGGCACCTACAACAAAGTGCCCATCCAAGGGTGCAGGGGAAGCTAGAAAATCGCACTCACTCTACTTCACCTACATCTACAGTCAAGGAGTGTGAGTGAGATTTTATCACTTCACCTCCACCTTTTGAATGGACATCTGGGTGCACATGGCATTTAATGAATGTTATGAATTCAGCCTCAACCTATTAGTTTCTATATGTCACTATCATTATCACTTTTATTGTGGAGGAGAGGACTAAGGGTTATGAGTTGCACTAGAGCGCACCTAAAGCTTAAGATGAGGTCCCTTGTAGGCATGCCCTTAGAGACTAGTTGATTTAAAAACAACCAAATGAGGGTCCAAATCCTTTATGTAATTTTTGGATATGCACATTTCCAATCCATGGCAAGGTAACCAATTGCTTAGCAACAGGCTAACCATTGAAGCTACTATTACAAATGGCATTTCGTGACACTACAATGTCGTGTTTCATATAAGGGAATCATTAGATCCCTTGGCATCTTTGTCCCAGGGTCAAGCCCCTCATGGAAATCAAGATGCATATAGGGAATCATTAGATCCTTTAGCATACAAAGTTTCTTTGGTCCTAGGTTCAAGCCCCCCATGGAAACCAAGATGCATATAATCGGAAAATCATGGCACTAATCAACCATTTAAAATGATAGAAGTGCCTAAATCAACTCAACACATACATCCTATGGTTTTTGGTTAAGTTCAAGATAGAATACAATTAGTTTATGACTCGTGGGTCATGGAAAATTTTTGGTGATTCATATGAATTAGATAAGGAGTGTATATATTAAAGTCAATATATCATGTTGTTTTAATGTCAAAATCCCAAACAAACTTTATAGGAAGCATGCTACCATATTTCACATGTGGTGAGTAAGTGTATCATGACTTGAGTTGGGCTTGCCCACTCAAGATCCGGTATTTCTTTGCCGCATTGACTTTTGAACTGAAAGCACCATACTTTTTTGTGTGCTCAAGTGAATCATGCAAAACTTGTTGTTTGTCATTGTTGGTCATGCAGCATTCAGGAACTGCTTGCAGTTGCCACTTGCGAAATGAAGGAGGAAGACAATGAAGCACAAGTCCTTTTTTGGAATATGTTGAACACAGTGATGGAACAAGCAAGGCACAACAAGGCAGATTTCTGTGGCTTTATGGCAGATGAGGCACAAGCAAACTGGAGAGCTATGCGTACTATGTTCAACGATAGTCCAGTAAATGAGATGTCTGGACGAGAGCGTTCGTGTCTTTTTCATTGGGAACAAAGCCTACACATACACACAACAAAGTTTGTGGCAAAAAATTACGAACAACTATTTATACTAAGAAATTAGGTCGTCAATTGCGATCACCAGTTGGTTGGTGATCCACTGGCATCCATCCGGTCTTTGTCATTGATTGCTGATAAGCGGTGAAATTGGCCGTAAATGTTTTGTCTGCATAAATGAACCAAAACTGTAGCTCTGCAGAAATGAACTAAAACAACCACAGGCGACATTGTCTGGTTTTTCGTGAAAAAGGTGAAAAAGAAATTTATCAGAATTTTTTGACATTGTTGATTACTCATATAATGACCTTGAAAGTGAGATAGATTATGATAAATATGGCAATTGGAAATCTGGCAATGAGGCCTTGGAGGCCATGATTGAAAAATCTAAAGCCTATGAAAAGACTTTGCCTACAGAGGAGGAATTTTTGGAATTTCAAAAAAGATATCCCCCTCGGCCTAGATATATCCCCTCCGGAAATGTAGAGGCCATTGGAGGACATGACATCAGCAGAGCAAACGTCATTGATTACGATGATTATGATCTGGTAAGTAGATATTATATTGGTATTGATATTGTTCAGTTTTCTTATTGAGTTTGCAGTGTTATGTATCATTCTAAATTTATTTTCTTTTCTCGTTTACAGGATGCTATTGAAATAGATGTCTTTGGTATGAGACATGGAGGCGTCTGAGGTGTATCAGCCAGGAGAAAATATGTTTCTCTATCTCATTATTTGAAAAACTTTCAAAATAATGAGATTTGTATATATCATTCATCTTATAATCCATATGCAACCACTGTTATTATGGCCATCAAATCATTATCAGTTTGTTTAGGAGGCCATAAGTACGCACGATGAACATATAAAATAATTTTTGTGAAGAGAGATTTGGCTATCAAGATATTGGATTATACTCCTAATGAGACTACCAAAAGATCATCTGCAATGGCCCTTTATTCAGGTTACATTGATATGAGCAAGAGGAAAAATTTAGAATTTTTGAATCCATATGAAAGGAAATTATTCCTTCATGACAATGCCATCCGTCTGAATCTTGAAGAGGATGATGATGATAATTAAATAATTTTCTATAATAGATTTTTGATATATTACAAGGATCTCCCTTTTGTAATGAATTTGAATGCCTTTTGAAATATCGTAATACTTGGCGAGTTTTTAGCTTGATATCTAAATTGTGCTCTTTTGTAAAACCACTGAAAAAGTTGAACTAAATATTTATTTCTTGAATTGTGTCCTCCATGATTTGTTGCTCTATGAAATGCTCCCCTTGCTTGCCAATGAGATTTTTCCATGCCTTGTGATGACCAGATACTTAAGCTCTCATATTCTTTTGCAAAATAAGTTGCATGATGAAGAAGGATGTGCTGCAAACAATAGTTTTGATTAGTTACATCAGTAGAAAAAAATATAAGCCTGAATGAGAAAAGTGCCAGATAATGATATAGATTAGCACCATGTAATGAGTAACGTTGTCTTTTCCCCAACAATCATGTACAAATTTTACAAATGTGGTGCAATGATTTTGCAAAGTTCTCATATCTTCTGATGATAGGTTTTCTTTCCTGATAACACCTATGAGTTTGTCTAAGTTGGTCCACACTTGTCCCTTTTCCACTCGATTACTTCCTTCCAATGTTCGTGTGGCTTGAACAATTTCTCTCCAAATTTCGTATATGACACTTGATTCTTTGCATGTGTGGTTGGATAAAAATCTTCTTGCTTTAGCACCTCCAATTGATGACTGAACATTTTCTTTTTTCCCTGAGAGTCTGTCACTTTTTTCAATTGTGACATTCTCTTTATGTAGTCCTGCATTTGACAGAACTATTTCCAACCTCCTAATTGCTGCTTTAGCCAGTGACTCTGGTTTATGATTCCATGCTAGTAGAATATGCAGGTAAATTAGTTTTTCAATAATACAAACCTCAGCATGCAATGTGCATATGTGAACATATTTAAATGGAATTGGCAAAACACTTTTCATATTTGGATCTTCAGCTTCTCGTGTTGGGCCAATGTTTGTTGATCGTCCCAAATTCATATTGTAGCAATCCTTCATGCAATAAAGACATGGATGCTTTGATGTTGCCCCATGAGAGACATTATACATACATTTTAATGTTTTCAAATCCCCTGCAAGGTGCCATTGAATTTGAAAACTTCCATGGTTTTCGATTGTAAATTTCTCACCCTCCAAATGTCTCTTTATAATCTCGGCATAGTTTGTTCTTGAAAATATCCATGATAGTATTTTATGGTCCTCTTTCAAGACCTGTAGAGAAACAAGTAATGCATCACATGTCAATAAAAACTGGCAAGGTATGAATTGTTAATATATATATTCTAAATGAAAATTGAAATGTATACCTGGAATGCCGCCAACCACCATATGTGATTTTTCGATTGAACACTAAACGTTCGATCATCTGTATCTGAAATTTTGTTCATCAAAGTGACACTCACACGTTCCAACTTCTGACCCTTGATGATTTCAGATTCATCCAATTTTATTACAATAATAATCTTTCCATTTACTTGATGTTCATCTAGTTTATAGAATCGAATAATGTATTTTAGAACATTTTCAATATCAAGAAAAATATTATTGCAATCGTTGTAATTGAGCTCACCATATTCTGATTTGTATAATTCAGTTATATGAAGTGGTTGGCCAACTACTTTGAACATTCCGTCATTATAAAAATTTCTTGCTAATCTTACCCGATATGGACGCGGAAGATTAATTTTCTTCACCATCACTTGGGAACTATTCTAAAAAAAATAAAATAAGCATTTCTGCTAATTTCAGATACATCACATGCACCTTGTATCACATTCGCATCCAAGTATGATTGAACCTTAATCAAAACAGTCTCTACAATTTCATTTTTCATTTTTTCAAATCGAGCATTTTTTATCATTTTCTTTGCTGACTTTTTTGGTAAAACATGACTTAAAGATGATCCAATGCATGAACGATCTGTTAAATAGTTCTTTGCCACCAAACATGATCTGCAACAAACATATGAAACTCAAGTTATGTTTAATAAATAAATAATCAATGTTATCAAGTGCAAATCAAACTTAAATGACATATACAAATCAAATAAACAGTTTAGATGACAACATACTTGAATGCTCAGATTCTTTTTTCTTTATTGCCGCTATGTGTAGATAGGTCATCAATATTCTTTATCTGTACTCTCTTTCTTTTCCTCTTCATCATTGTCTTATTGATAACTTTTAGATCAACAGCAGATTTTAAACTCTCGGATTGCAACTTTTCCATGGATTCTAACATTTCTTGGTTTGATCCTCGAAGAGTAGTGACAGTAGCATTCAACTCTGACATAGCATTCTTGAGTGCATTGTTTTCAGCACTAGTGTGTTGCACATAATGAAGCAATTGTTGATTTGCACGTTGCAATTGTTGATTAGAAAACTGTAATTGTTGATTCAGACAAGATATGCTATGCATTCCAATATCTCGCAACCTTTGACAATATCCAAGTAAACCGCTATTTCCTTCACATACATATCTGAGAAGATGAGTTACAGACTTAAAATCTGGACACAAAATGGTAGATGGATCATTAGGATAAATTGATCCATCCACCCACAAATCTATATTCATATGATTATTCATTCTCAATTCTCTAACTATTGCTGCAACATTTTCTACAAGCATTTTTCTTAATAATTGGAGTGCATTCCATTGGAAGAGCATCATGCAAATGAAACATTGCCATTGTTAAAGCTACAATCATGTAAATGAATCTACCTACAGTAAATCAATATGAATAGATCTAGCATTCCTTACTTTTGTAATGTTTATGTCACATTAAAAAATCGTCCCGCCTCATATTTCATTATAAGCATATAGTGATTTCAAAAGTTTTGCCTCTCCCGCTTCAGTTTTTGCATTGAGCACACCAATATTTTCAGTCTTGAAGCTCTAGTCCCGAATTTGGGAACGAGCATGAAGAGAAGTTACTACATCTTATGCTAAACTAACTATTGTCTAAATAGTTAAACGTCGGGCAAGGCCGGAAACTCGGAAAACGGCGACAGAAGTTACCGGTTTGCATTCTCTCTCTATGTAACCTCTCTCTAAAGTGAAATTTCTTAAAGGGCCTATTTTGAGCCCATATTTCCCCTAATGGTTGAATCGACATCAAGATTGAAGTTTGTACACATTTTTTGAGGAATATTTTTCTTGGGTGGGATCAAGTTGTGAATCCCAACAATTCTAGATTTTATTTAACTTACGTACTTTATCATCGTCTACTATGAACTTATATTTGTCAAGTTGTCATTAAACTTTCAACAATTTATCCATGGTTGTGCGTGATGTTACCACTCAATTCTAGCTCGCCCTCTCAAAACTAGATCAAAGACTCAAAACATACTAATTTTGGATGTGAGTTTTGATTAAACACAAAGACTCTTGTACTTGGCTCTAATACCATGTTAAATTTACTGATTTTAGGACAATAAATGGATTTTCAATCGATCCACAAGAGGCGTTGGATGCTAGTTATATTGATCTTTCACAATTCTATTGATTAGATCTTGATCTAGATAAAAAAAAAACATGCACTTAACTAGCAAGAACAACAATTACATGATCAATTAAGTGGATGGGCGGCTTCACACATGTGAAAACCTATCATAGTATGGATAGTGGACAAAGAGAAAAGTACATTACCTATTGATAGCGTTCAATGCATAAAATTGCAACACAAATAGTGAAAACAAATTCAAAATCAAGATCACTCATCAATCTCATTATTTAGAATGATGATCCATATATAGATCAAGTACAATTCAACCTGCTCTACTGATTCAGCAATCTTGACACATGTGGGAATGCCACATCATCTTCAGATCCACCAATCAATGCTAGATAGGCACCTACCTCCTTGATTTCTAAATCGATGTCATTGCCTCTCATTGATTTTCCTTGATTTGAGGTAATTTTCTAACTTCTAGGGACTCACTCAATCAACTCCTATGATCATCTACTGATATTTTGCTGAAATGTACACATGTGGGAACAGCCTCTCACATGTGGAAAATCATCATTGATTCACAAGGGTATGCTTGATCAACTAGTAAAACATTGCCAAATGGAAAACTTGACTAGCTTTTCACTAGTTCACATATATGTAAATCAAGATTTTTTTATCTAATCAAATTGAATGTATCTAGGCCTAACATCCACAAGTGGAAATAAGCTCCACACGTGTGGGATCAAGAACATCATGAATTCCAGCCTAAAAATTTGACAATGTTAACATTTACAAAGCTTAATCAAGCTAATATTTTGTATTTTTCAACTCTTCTTAAAATATTAGCTTGATAAAGATATGCTAGATCTATCTGTAACCTTAAGAGCTAGTCTTAGCTTCTTAAATTGCTCCTTTGGCATGGATTTAGTGAGAAAACCAGCCGATAAACATGAAATTGATGCAAGATTACAACAACTATGATAAGATCTCCTCGATAAAAATCTATTCCCAATCACCGTGAAGAGCATTCCATCATCCTAGCACCATTGCCATTGATTCTTCCCATGCTTGAAGAAGATCCTTGATCCCAAAGTTCATTCTCCTTGAAAATAACTACTCCTACTTGAGAGAACCCTAAGGCCTTCTTGCCTCACAAAGCCTTCCATCATGTTATCAAGATTACAAGTAATAGGCATATCAAGATTGCCAAGACTATGCATGCTAAAATAACAAATATTTTGCATTACTTCTCTAATCTTGTATTTAATTCTAATATTAGATCCAATGAGGCTTTATAATGGATAAAAGTGTCCTTAGAGGAAGATTCACTTTTTCTCATAACCAATCATCCAACTCATGGATGAAGTAATCAATCTTACTTCCATAAAATCTAAGAGCAAGCAGGTGGATATACCAATGATATACTAATGACATGTTATCAAATGGAAAACCAAACAACACCAAAGTCTTGTACTCCATCAAAGCATCATATTATCACAAGAAGTTGCTTTATCACCAAAAGATGTAGATTGGAAAGCACTCAACTTCATTTCCTTAACATATCTACATAATATGTTAAACATTTTGAAGATAATAGATAAGTCACATCATGTCTACTAATACCACCTATAAAGGATTCAAAGATAGTAAAATTACCATTGTTTCTTACACTTGCAAAGAGAAACGAGTTTGAATCAGATCCTAACATTAAAATTAAGCTACACCTGCATTAATCCACAATGCAAGAAACAAGGATCAAGAAACACTCATTTCTTGATTTTTGGACAGCCCAAGAACATCAAGAACTGAGTTGTAAGAAGATATGCAAGATTTACATCACAAACCCAGCCTATTTAGTTTACTTGAATGCTGATTCCTACGTTAATCCACAAGAAAATAGGAAAACTAATCCACTCTACTATCCACAACCACACACAAAGGATGGAAGGGCAAGATCATGAATGCATCACTCAAGAAACAAGCATGATCAAGCAGCTCAAAGGATGCACCAAAACTCGTGGAGGATCTTCTCATTTGGACATGGAGTAGATGCATTACACAAAAAGCTCCTCTTCTCAAAGAGGGAGTCTCTTGAATAAGCAAGAGAGCTCCTTCAGAGGCATCCTAGTGGCATTTCCACATTACAAAAATTACGAGTGGAATTATGCTCTCCACTAGATGTCACCATCAAAAGGTGGCTCACTCTACTTTCTTTAAGAGGGGTCTACTTGCATTTATTACTTTGCCTAGAAATACTAGTTCCTACATGGTCATTCCATCTTCCGGGATTCACCATGAGGCTTACACAGTTTCTACTTGTCATTCTTAACTAGTACTTCTCGGCTCTCATACTCGGCTCTAAGTCTTCGTTTGTCTCGTCTTCTCAGAGACCTCCTTGGTCTAAGGTGAGAGGTGCTCTTGGGTAGCTCCCACTGAGTATCTTGGGAATTCGTCAAAATCAACCAACAATTCTTGAGAGAGACATCATACTCAACTAGTATGGCTTTACTCCAACTTTGAAATGCAAGAGTCTCATAAAGCGAATTGATTCATCAAATGACATAAGAGAAGCAAGCATGAGATGTATAACACTTGAAATGTGCTCCTCTTTCCCTTGAAATGTGAGTCACATAGGCTCAACCATGTCTCTCGAGATTTTTCTTCGAATCATAACTTGAGAAGAAGGACTCTCCTCCTCAATCCTTGGCAACTTGAACCTTGAGATGGCTCCTCAAGATTACTTCTTTGTGCTCCTCCTTGATCCTTGAAGTCTCCATGACATCACCACCATTTGCAACACTTTCAAACACATAAGAAACATCATTCTTGATGTGAACATAAGAGTCATCATCCATAAAATTGGGAGTTGAGTGCTCCATTTTGTCCTCTTGAGAAATGGGCTCTCTCTTGGCTTCCTTCACTTCCAACATGTGATTAGTTCTCACACAAATAGTAAGCTTGAAGAGCCTACCATATCTAATTCCTTTTGCAATGACTTTCTCTCCTTTGATGATAAAGCAAACATTGCAATCAAACTTAACACTACATCATTTGTCAACTAATGACTCACACTCAACACATTTCTAGAAAATGAAAGGACATACAACACATTTTCAAGCTTTGCTTTCTTTCTTGATCCAAGCCAAATAGGAATGGTTCCTATTCCATGAATCACTTATTCAACACCATTTGAAACAAGAATGGACTCTTTAGAGCTTAAATATGATGTAATGAAGAAAAATACTCCCTTTTGCAAGTGATATGTGACTTTGTCCCAATATCAATCCACCAAGGATTTTCCTCAATAGAAATTGTTGGTGCATCCATGCATGCCATGAGAGACTCCTCCTTAATGAAGCCATATCCAACTTGATTCCTACAACATACTTGCCTTTCCTTTTTCTTTCTTTCATCATTCTTCTTCTTGTAGCACATGAAGGCCAAACGCCCCATCTTGCCACAATAGTTAGCACCTTGATTTGGACGTTTCATTTGCCTCCATTGATGCCATGGTAAGAAGTGCTTGTACACAAAGTAAAAACTTGTGAAATGACTCTTCAAAATTATTTTGTGACCCTCAAGACACTAGATTTGAACACATCAAAAATCTAGAAAGATCTACAAAAGATCTAGATGACAAATCTAAGAATCAATCTTCACCCAACAAACCAGTCACTTTGGAAAATGAACCTTCCCTAGATCACAAAGATTAAGGCTTACTTTATTTGAATCAAATCACACCAAAATCAGACCCAAACACCCCTATTGGTGATCACAAACAATGTCCTAGTTTTCCACCAATTTTGACTAGATCACTCATAACTTGAGATTCTTGGACAAACAAGTAAGGCTTGCCCATTTTGCACTCAAATTTGTTGCTTATCTCTCTATAAGAATGATACTTGAAAGTGAGTTCAACTCCTTATGAGATCTTTCAAACACAATGTGAGATCAATCTCACAACCAATGTCAATCTCTCCTTGTATCTAGATCTTGCCTCACACCAAAGATGAAGAACTCCAAGACTTTGAGCCAACTCCCTCCATGAGATTCAAAAACACTTGAAAAAACTCAGGGAATCCACAAACAGCTCAAACACAATGGATTTGTGTGAAACTATGTGCCTATGACACCAAAATCTCATCTAGATCGCATACAAACTAGATTGACAATTCAAAATCATGAATTTCTGATGATCTGAACTAGTTGTGAGCCTTCCTTGGTATGTCTCACCAGGTTGGGTGACCTACCCACCTTAATTTGAATGCCTATAACTTTTTCAAAAAAAGTCCTTTTGGCTTGAAACCAATTGCATCACAAACTAGACCTCACTAGCTTTCTCTTACACTGATCAAACTTAGAAGTTGAAAGTACATCACTGATCATTGTTTACACATCTGCGTTCTACCATCTAGCTCATACCCTAAAAAAATTGACCAACTTAGATATTGCTAGTAGATATAACTGGAGTCTGAACTAGGCAAGGTCAGGACTTTGCTCTGGAGTTTGAACTGTTGTCCAAAACAATGAGCTTCTGCTAGTGGTCCAAAACATCCTGATGCGTACACTTTCACCATGTGAGTCAAGAGTAAGATTTCTTTGGTAGAAATCACTTGCTAACTCTTTTGAAGATCATTCCACCAATTTGCCACCATATCCTTGTGCTTCCTCCATGCTTGATGATGATCTTTGACTTTAAAGCTCAACTTGCATGAAGATGGTTGCATCATAAAGAGTGAAATCCAAAGCTTCCATGCCTCATAAAGATTAAGATCATAAGATGATCAAATGTGATGATTACCAAAATTTTCAATTCTAGCTTGACTAGTCCACATACTAAGAACTTTTCCCATGATGAAGTTGATCTTGAAATCAAACACTATCTTGATCTTATGGAGGCTAAATACTTGCTCAAGGATGTAAGTGTCCTCTTTGGATGCTTCACTTAATCTCAAGAGAAGTTTACAAATTGCCTCAAAACATGTAAAAACATGATTTTTCAAACTATGAGTAACAAACTCATTCTTGCTCTTACTAGATCCTAGAGCATACATTTGATGACACAACCTCTTGTTTTCAAAATGTCTTGGAAACATAACTAAGCCATCAATGACAAGAAATATGTCCAGACAATAGGCATCATACAAGACTAGTATTGCCTTACTTGAACTTTGAGATGTAAAAATCTGAATAAAGCAAGATGGTACATCAAATAATGGAAGAGAAGCAAAAGTGAATGTGTTGAAGTAGAAACAACCTGAAAATTGCCCCTCTTTACCATGTATTGTGAGCCACAAAGACTCGGCCTTGCCTCTTGAAGATCTCCATGAAACCATGTGTTGAGAAGACTCCTCCTCAAGCCTTGGCAAAACTCCATCATGCACTTGGATTTTTTGTAGATTTGAGAATCCTACCATCATCCTCTTAATTGAGATTAGATCCTCCTTACTCCTTATATGCAAAGGAATATTGGCAAAGCATATGGATCTAAAGATCCCCAAAGTATCAACTATTGCAATCTTCATATCAAGCACGTTTGATAAGAGATGCCTCCAATTGAAGTCTTCAAATAAGAAGTCACATGAAATGGCACCGTCTTTGCTTATACATGATAAAATGAGATCATTCAAATGAACAAAATAAGAGAATTGATGAGAAGTAGGCCTCTTTGGCAATAACTCTCCATGTGCTTTTGCCAAAGCACCATCTTCACGAGCCTTACCATCTTGGAACATATGTTGAGGTAGATCACTTGCCTTCTCCTCCTTGAGATGCTCCAAATTCCTCTTGTCCGCACTTCCACAAGGATTACATCTTGAAAAGATTACCACATCTAGTCCCACTTGCTACCACATGAGCATCCCTCTTAACCAAGCAAGCATCTTTTCCAAAATCAACTTGGAAACCATCATCTAGCATCTTCCCAACACTAATGAGATTCATAGTGAGATTATGCACAAAAAGTACATCTTCAAAAATCATAGTGGATTCAACACCAATTGATACACTACTAATTCCTTGTATCTCGCATTCACCATCAATAGGAATGAAAATAAACTTTCTAAAACCATTGTAAGGTGCACGATGAGTGAAATACTTTTTTGAACTCGTCATATGAGAACTAGATCCACTATCTATCCACCATGAATTTTCATTTTCAAAACTAGAAGAAGAGTACATAGACATCATGAGAGAACCTTCTTCATACTCCCTTCTATTTCAGCTTCACTCTCTTTAGGAAGATTGGCCTGCTTGAGGACTCTTTTCACACGTGTGAAGCTGCTTAGTTGTTGTTCTTATTAGTTAAGTGCATGTTTTTGATCTAGATCAAGATCTAATCAATAGAATTGTGAAAGATCAATAAAACTAGCACCCAATACCTCTTGTGGATCAATTGAAGATCCATTTATGGTCCTAAAATCAGTAAATTTAACAGTAAATATGTACATAGATGGATCCCACACGTGTGGAGGCTATTCCCACATGTAAAGGATAGACTTAGTTTCAATAAATCCATTTGTCATCATTAGATTTCATCAAGATCCTATGTGTCAAGTCAACATAGCAAGTTTTTAGGTCAAGACAAAAGCTTTATATGTGCCTCACCGCAAAGCTCCCAAAATTTACACTTGGTTATGTCTTCGCCTAGTCACTATTTGTAGATGATTGTAAACCCAACCTTAATTGCATATCCAACAATGCTCCTTGCTCAAGAGATCCATCTCCTAGCTCCAAGTGAGGAGCATCACAAATAAGAGAACCCTCATTATTGTGTAAGTTTATGGCCATCCTTTGCATAATCACAAGTATTTGAGTATCCCACTTATTGAAGGGGCTGAAGATGAAAGTATAGGAAGCTACGTGACTACACCACACCTCAAAAAACTAAAAAGGTATAGAATAGATATGTTTTCCCTAATGGGAAGTATTACAAGTTTGTCTTATTATTTATTTATAGATCATCCCATTGATTGTAAAATGGAAAGCTTTCATTTATTGCTATAATATTTCTTATGAAAAAGCCCCAATAATATGCCAAACAAGGCCTCAAAGTTTACTCGGCATCTCTACATAACAAGGAAGACAAGAGAATAGGACTTCTTGATCCGTTTTTGACAATGCCCGCCCTTCATGAAGAGTGGATGGTGAAATCATTATTTCCATGAAATTGTCAATAGAAGAAGTCCCATCCTTTGTATTTGTTCTAGAATATATGGTTCTACCATTAAGTGTTCGAAGTAAGAGGTTTGAACCAAATGACACTGTATGGATTAGTTCTTAAAAAATAAACAAGATATTGATCTACAAACCTAGAAAAAGAGCAAATAGATAATTCAAGATTACCATGAAAAGTGTAGTATGGCTTCTTGAAGTTGAGATCCTTATAGCTACCATAGGTTTTCTTATATTAACTAGAAGTTGGAAAAGAATAATGCATTTCGTCATATGTCATCAAAAGGTTGGAGATATGGTTAGCTACAAGTCTAAAACCAAAGGTGCAACATGCCTTCCAAATGAAAGACAAGCTTAAATTTTAATGGTTTGGCCTTGCAAATCTTGACTCAATTTTCAATCTTATTTTTGGAGTTCAAATTTGTATTCTCCTGAGGAATCATTCACCTTCTCATGACTTACTACAATTGACAGATCATGGTATGCAAGTGGAAAGGGACACAACATATCTTTCTAGCGCAGTCAAGGAGCCCATTAAAATAATGGAGTGAAGAGACTTTTCATATACCACAAGCTTGATAGGGTTTGTGCTTAGGGCAAGCATAAGAGTTTGAAACACCATACACTCCGCATGTTGAAAATGGTTGGCAAGACTAAAACAAGCAAATTGTGTTAGTGGGATTTTCTTTGATTTTAGAACAACTATTTACAAACATTTTTACATGCTTATCATAAGATAGAATGTGTAAGCATCAAGAGCTAACTGTTTGAAGGTGAAATAAGCCTAGAGATGTACACCTTGCTGAATCAAAACTAGCATATCATTTTGGACGAATGATATTTCATTGATATTTTTGTTTTTATAGAAAATATTCCTTTGGCCTCACCAAGCTAAAACAAAATAACCTGTGCAACAAAGATACTATTCAGGTCATGAAACTTTTCATGGGAGCATCCCTTGCAAAAATAGCCTCATGAAATGTGTCATTCAAATTGATGTTATCAAGAGAAAATTTGGCCTTCAAATTTCATGATTAAACGGAAACTAAAATGCTCGGGTATCTTATAACTCTAGCGTTGAAGCTATAACAGTGACATAGTTCATGGAATATTCAAAAGCAAAACAATGTTTCACATGCATGATAGTCACAGAAAACGATCCTCAAGGAAAAGCATAGAACTCTTACCATTGCTACATAACGCACTACCAAATCTAGAAAGTTGAAACACTCGAAATAACGACTTTAAAACACTTCAATAACAATATTCTAAAATCAAGTCCAACTACTCACCTTATCTGGGCTTGGACTAGGATCACTTTTCAAAAGAGCTAGAAATTTACACAAATCACAAATGTCAGTTTGGATGAACGGCCACATAAGGTCTGATGATTCTATACTGTACTTTTGATATAATATGTAAGGCCGTCAAAGCACATTTTTTTTAAGAACAGCACTATAAAACATACTCATGCATTGGAATAAATTTGTTAGTGATTGTAGGATTCTTATTGAGATCAGGAATCAGAATGTCGTACATTGTGAATTAATCTAGCCCTGCAAGATGATCATTTAAAGTTTGTGGAATCTTAAGTTTTTGTATTCACATCATTTTACATCAGACTTGCAACTTTTTTATTGTTGTGTGTTTAGCTTTGAAGTTACTTTGCTATAACCAATATCGTTTTTGGTTAATCATTTATCAAAAACTCCAAAAACACAAAAACAGTTCGAGGAAAAGCCTTTGCTGCTAGCATACCACAACTACCTCATTGAGATAAAAAAATCTGCATTGGTACAAAATTTGATCCCTCTCAATTGTTTGAGATGGAAGGCATTGATGCAACCTAAGAGAGAAGTGCTCTGTAGCCATTGCATATATATAACAACTAGCCCACAATAAACTGGGCCCTGGTTCTCTTTGCTTTTAACCCTAACCTTACATGTAGTCCAGGACTCTTTTATGGGAATCTCTCTCTCTCTCTCTCTCTCTCTCTCTCTCTCTCTCTCTCTCTCCATACCTTGAGATATCACATAATCTGAAATTCATACTAAGATAGGGTGTCCTCACATCATCGTCAGATCGAGACTGGTAGATATAGTGGGACACCCATTTTCAGCACCAGCTCCAACTGTAGCAGTTCACACAGCCTATATAACATCATATTTTGGCATTTTATGAGACATCAGCCAATCAGAGGGACTCTTTTCGTATAGCATTTACTTAAGTTTTCTAGTATTGAAAGTTTCTTTGCACCAGACTACTTTCATTTGCTAAGAGTACTTTTTATAGTTGAGTTATTCACTGCTTTATTATTCAGTACCTTAGTACTAGTTTCCAGTAGATGTTTACAACTGCTGCTCCATACACACTTGAAATGATCTTCCTACACGTAGTGAGTTGGTGTATTGGGTGGATTTGAGGTTGGCTCTTCCACCCAGGTTCGATTCTCTGTCATCTCACAATACCAAAAAGCACACAATTCTCACTAGTCTCACACACCTTGGGGGATGTTAAAGACAGTATGTTAAAGACATTAATACACTTTCTTGGGGTAATTTCAAAGCCTTATGACAACACTTCCCTTTCCTACAGTTTCCAAGCAGTTCCAAAGGTATTGATTGTTGTTAGAGGTAAAAAATAGTTCTGATACAATGAAAGATAGTTGAAATACAGAAAAGATTTGTTGCTGATCATTTCAATGTATAATTTCCTTCCAGCCAACTCCAGGAAACCCTTTACTAAAAGAAGCAATTTTGCAAATGTTGTTTGGTCCAAATATGCATGGTCGTGTACAAGCTAGAATAATGCACAAAATCAAGCCGCAGTTTTCATACCTTACCTTCAATCTTTAGATACAAGAGTCACATAAGTTGCTCAGCAGCTAACCCGTAAACCAGTCGACACAAAAACGTGCAGATGCCTCTACTCTTCTCCTGTAGCTAATTCAAGAGCATAATCATCTCTATCAACTGGACCCCTCGCAAAGTATTGCCCAAATTGCAGCCAATACACCTCATCCTCATCTTGTGTTTCAACTTCAATATCTGAAAGTGCAAATCCAACACAAAGAAGTCCATATCCTTTTTCCTTTAACTCTGCAGATATGCCCAACGCTTCAGGTTGATATAACTGACCAGATTTCACCCTTACAGCACAGGCTGTGCAGCATCCATGTCTGCAAGAAAATGGCAATGTGATGCTTTGATCCTCAGCAGTGTGAAGAATGTATTGATCTTCGGGCACCACAAATTCATGCCGAACACCACGCTGCCGATCATGCACTGTAACCTTATGATGGGGTACTAGACACTCTTTTGTTCCAAATACTGCACTGTCTCTCTGAATATCTTCTTTTTGAGCAGCACTTGCTTTCACTAGATTGAGATTAGGGATAATCTGAGATGACAGCCGATGTGAAGGTGTTACAAGACAAGCAGGCAGTAGGAACCCGCCCTGCAGAATCCGGGCCATGACTGAGCAAAGCCTGTCAGCTCACCAGCAACCTCAGATTGAGAACAGAATCCAAGCAGTTTAACTACTTCAGCTTGTTGCAAATAAAATGCTTTCTAACATTTCAAATCTCATGAATGTTAGCTTGCAATGCATTAGACACTTCAGAACGTGGCTTAAAAAATAAAGAAACGGGTTTTGGTTGAGCATCAATTATGTGGCTGCATGTTCGTGCCCCAGGTACCATCACCAAAGCCGTTGCATTGCACAACAAAGGGATGAGAAGGAACAAAACCCTAAGAAACTCAGAGCCTTATCATGGGCTGTCACATGCCGAGGGGATCAAAATTCCACCATTTTTTCCAAACCACGGCAGTGAGCTAAGCAGTAGGGAAAAAAACCATACAAAAAACCCAAATGGCGAGACAGGGTATTATTCTCAAAGCAAACCCACAATTGCTCAATCTGTCATTCCAGAAAATGCTGCAGTGAAACCCAAGTGCAGATCTCTTTTTTGGAATTAATCTGTGCTATGTCTGATCATTCCCCAAGTGTTAAAACAGAAATGGGATTGTAGGCCATCAGTGTAAGGCTGGTATGCAGCCCAGACAAGAGAACAGACCTGTGGGATGATATTTCTTCCGACTCTCTGCCACACCTTCCTTATCCTCTGAACTGTTTGCTTCTTTTGTTTGTTGTTGTATTATTTCGGCCTTTAAAACTCTGCCTCGCTCTGATTGCACCCTTAATAAATTTGTGCTATATTTTATGTTCGATGTTGAGCAAGTATAAATTACCTTGTATGCAAATGCTATGTCCAATAACTCCTCTTCATTGAAGATCTCTCATTGAAGATATCTCCTTAAAAGGAGAGACCATTCCTTTAGGCTTTGGTATCCACCACTTCAGTGCTTAGGAAAATCGGCAAAGTATAGGAATGAAACCGGCAAGTTTTTAAAAAAACCGATATCATAAAATGTCTAAAGGTTTTTAATACAAGCATATATATACCTTTTTATGAGTAAAAGTCTTCAAAAAATTGAGAAGTTCTCTAGAATGCAGGTTTTTTTAGGATAACTCCAAGGAGGTTTCCCGAGCACTCCATCACAGGATGATTATAGAGTACATATTTGTGTCATTTGTAGGGACACACCCCAAAGTGAGGATTCAACAATTATACCATACCATATCCATACACCCTAATCAACTTTCTTTTATGGATGAGGTTGTTGAGGATGTGGATATGGTGAGTATCACTCTTACAAAAGCATATCATCTTTTGTTTAAGACACCAATGATTCGAGAATTAAGCATATCATCTTTTGTTTAAGACACCAATGATTCGAGAATTGACATCATTATTTGAGAAAGTGTCAAGAAGTTTTCTGTAATAAGAGCTACACGAAGACTGAGCCAAAACGGAAAAATGGTGAATCAAGAATTGGCAATGAGCAAATTCATGCCAAAGATAGGGGATGAGACCAACTTGTCTGGACAATCTAGAACTAGAATATATCTAAAATTTGAATTATCATCTATAAGTAGTATAGTGAAAGGTCAAAAGCTACTAATTCCATTTGATTGGAATAGGAGTAAATTTGATTAGGATTTAAATCTGAATGTTTGTATTAAATCAATCCGGAAGTAACTAATATCCTTGTGAGGCCCAGAACACATTAAATGGAGTTCGTACAAGGTTTGGAACAGTCAAGGCATGTGTAGAGTTATCAATAGCAATCTATGAATAGATGATTAATGCATATAGACTCTATTCCAGATGAATCTATGTATAGGAGAGTTAGGACCTTGCATGACCATGTGCACAGGTAGTTCTAGGCTCTATATAAGGAGGCCAAACTTGCCCTACTACACACATTTTGTGGTTGATTCATTGCCAGGGTTTCACTCTACTATCATGCTTCCTATTCCTTGGCTTGGGGGTGAAGCTTCTAGAGTTGATTGGTTGCTCCTACTTGGTTGGGTGCTTGCTCCATAATGTGTTTTTCATTGTGTTTGTCTTGTGAGCAAAATCTTGAGGAGCTTTCCCTTAAAACTCTCCTACACCAAGCTCACATAGCAAATGTTTTTTTGAAAACCAAAATACACTATACATATAGTTTTTACTTTGGCAACCCATGCATGGCCTAGGCTACCATTGATGGGATGCATGTCCCGTCGACTTGCCTCGTGGCGAGGCCAACTAGTCCTAATCCACTGATTGGAACCACAGTACAGTAACACAATAGTTCTACTTTTATTCTACTTAAAAGGGCCGTCAAACTAAACACCAAGTGAAAGTTTGCGCCCTATAGAATTTCTTTTATTCGAAAAGTTCCAATTAGGTATCTTACTATGAATCTATCCGAAATTACTTTCAGAAAAAATCTCATTTCTATACCACAGTTGGTACTCTTCCGAAACCTATGCAACCAACAAATCCTCAAATAGAATATCATCCCATCACTTCACCACTCCTTTTAAAGAAATTATCAATTTCTATAAAAGTTGACTGGAAAGATGACATTTGAAAATATTTAAATCCATGAAAAGTCAGTAAAAAGTGCATTCCATAAAAAGATTCACTCTATTGCAGACATAATAGTCTTTCAAAAGAATAACTTCATGCTGGAGAGAATCATAAACCAGTCCGATGTCTAATATTTGAAAAATTACTAAGAAGTAAAGGATTAATTAATAAAGCGAGAAATAGATTTGAGGGCCTCTGATTTGTAAATAGTGAGATACCACATTGGGTTCTAGATTAAACCTCAAAATTTTTCAAAATACCCCACATTTGATCAAACGGTTTTCTTTTTCCCACATCGCGACTAGGTACTAAAATATTGATCATTAGATCTTTATAGTCCTAGAATTTTTTTTCCAGATTTACTGATGTCCCATACCAACAACTTTTCCTTCCAGAAAACCCTTGACCGCCTTATTTGATATTCTAGAGATCCATTGATCATCTAACTGTCCTATAATCCATATAGGATATTATCTTTTGTTCCTAAAAACTGGAGAATTCATTTATTTGGATGAATGGCATGTCTATCAAATGGATACCACAAATCCACATTTGATCCTATGATTTAAACAGAAGAATTAACACAGTTCAACATTACATTCTTATCTTTCTCAGTTAGTGATAAGCTTCGAACCCTACTGATGCATCAAATCTAAGGACAAGTTTTTGTCAACTAACAGATCCAATGTAATCCACGTATCAGATTCCACTTCTAATATCACAATTGACATCCAAAACAGCGAATAACTCAATGATTACAAAGATATCATTTATGAATTCAATTAAATGAATTTAATCCAAGAAATTAATATCCGATATTAAGCAATTATCTACAGGGAATACTGAAATCCTAACTGCGAAATACATTTCTTGATCACACTTGCTACCACTGATGTCCACTCTTCTTCCCCCCTTAGGATTTTCAGTCTCCTGAAAATCTATTTCAGCTAAGGTACTAAGAAGACGTAATGACATTAGTAAATGTTTAAAGTGAATTATTGTAAGAAAAAGTCTAAAACAAATTCATTTCTATCCTATATCTGGTTTGAATCACCGATATACAAAAATCATCTACTAGTATGAAAAACAGCATTTGTCTGATCTTTTGCATATAATTTACCATAGGATTTAAATAGAAATGAAATCAGTTTTTTTACTTTTGATCAGTTTCTTTTGATTACAATTGTTAGCCGATATTTTCGCACGGAAAATCGGGCTACTATTGAAGTTTAAGTTTGCAATAATTGAAAAAATCGGCATGTAAAACCCGATTATTAAAGAAAAATTGGCACAAATTTGCCTTAGAACTGGGTCCCAGCCCGTCCTAAAGTGGCTAGACTTTAAAAGTAAGAAACTGACTTTTGAAAAAACCGTCAAAAATATTTTGTGGTCAAGTTTTGTAAGACCGAGCCAAAAGTGCCAGTCCACCTAAAATTGGGTCCCAGCCCGTCCTAAATGAGGCTAGAGCAAATTTTGCGGCCTTAGAAATGGCCAGTAAATATTTTACGGCTTTTCAAAAAAATGGCTAGTTGTGAAAAAATAGCCGGTATGACCGTGCTGAAATCTCACCATGTACTGAGTCCATTTTTACTAATATATGATCACTCAGTGTATTTTTCAGGGAAACCGTGTTGTCGTGGGAGCCCTAGTCATGAATGCCGAAAAAGTCAACCACAGAAGAAAAATCGAGAAAGAAAAGTTTCGGGTAAAAACGGGACTGGGAAATATGGATTCAGTGTCAAGGAGTCACAAAAACCCTAACGGCAAAGTTTGGGCAATTTACGGACAATTAACGAAATGTGTGGGCCAAGTGGTTACCCAACAGGCCAAAAACCCAGACAAATGAGCAGTAGGTGCACGACCCTTGAAAAATCGAAGAAAGGCGAAAAACATAGGTACCCAAAGAAAAACGAAGGCTGCCTACTAAAAATAGGGGTTGAAAAAGGGCCTCACCCAAAATTTGGATATCAAGCGCCAAAACACCTTGGAGGCTAAAAACTTTGGGAGGTACACCCACTAGCCATTGACATTTTGGGCTTCTAGGGTGTACAAAAGGGGAAACTTGAATGGCCTCCCTAGCCTTTGACAAAAATGGCATCTTGGCTAGTTTTGGAAGAGGGCCTTGAATGCACCACTCTCTCACTCTCTTATGGAGGCCACTAGGTGTACTATCAAATGGGTTGAGGACAAATGGCAAAGAGGGCTTGAAGGGCATGAATATTGGGAAAGCCTCATTTTTAAGGGGGACACTTGGGATTTACTATAAAAGGAGGCCACTCTTTGTGTTAAGATATAGTTGGATGATAGTTGGCTAATAATGTGATAATGAGTTGATGGTGATAGTTGGAATTGATGAGTGTGATGTGATAGTAGAATGCCATTTTTACCTTTGTCGTTTTCCGTCAGTATTCAAAAAACTTACTACATACCGCTAGTACAGGAGGCAAGTAATTTCTGATAGGCATCAGTATTATGAAATCAACGTTTTTCACTATTAGAGCAGTTGTGTATTGCGGTTCGGTAGCATGAGAAAATGTTTTTCTTCATAGTAAATGCATTTGGTTGTTGGTCGGTCTATAAACTAGTTGACATACAACATTATTGATAATTTGTGAAAATCGTCAAGTTGGAATCGTTTGTTCGACATTTATGAAGCGTATCAACAGGATCCGACCTTTGAGAAACACCAGAGTGGGTCGTTCTCCAACCATGGTTGACACTGACTTCCTTACAACAAGGAAGTAACAAAACCATCCGACAATATTGGTGTCATTTGACAGAGTTGTCACGCCAAGTGGAGCCCACTGTGTTACTACCACCCCTATTACTACTGACCTTCTTTCTACGAGAGCTCAAGAATGACATACAAATGATTGTACGTCTAAGTAACCCCCAGACGTTGGCTGAGACAGTAGAGAAGGCAATCGTGGTAGAAGACGCACAGATTGCGGTTGCCCACGCATCGCAAGCAGTGAACAGCTTGAACCTAAGCCCAGAAACATGGAGAGGAGGCCCAATCGTAGCTATAGAAGCACACCCCATAGTGGAACCGCGCCCCATACAGGCTATTGAACCTCAACAAGGCAGGAACGTGCAAACACAAGATGCATGAAGGCTCCAAGCACAGATGCCCGATAGAGGCTATGAGAGCACAGGCTCTAACGCAGAACTAGGCGATATGTGAGCCATGCTAAAGGGATACATGGACGTGATGAGTGAGAATATGCAGACCTTAGCAACAGATGTAAATTTTTTCAAACGACACCAAAATTTGTTGGGTCAGAGACACCCCATAGAAGGACCGAATCCCTTAGTGTGTAGACACTATAGAGGGAATCACTTAAATCGAAACTGTCCCAACCAAGTGTGCGAGAACTGCAAGAGGCCTGGACACTTTGAGGATAGATGCTGGGTACGTAGAGACGCATTAAACACTGGGAATAGAATGCCCTGGCCAGTGAACCATAGACCCCAGGAGGACAGAACGGCGGGGCCATCAAGGCCACCTCAATACATACAACGGGGACACAGGATTAGCCAGGTGGATAAAGGGAAGGCATGCATAGAAGATGACCGGCCACCCATGAACTTCATCGCCGTGGAGACACTAGAGGAACCCACGAGCAGGAAAGAGGTTTTAGTAGTGACCTGGAGTAACCTCCAGACTGAGCTATCTCCCAGGAAACCCAAGCCTACACCAAAACCACCACCGGAGGTAGATAACCCAGTGGTCATTGAGAAGCCAGTAATTGAACCTACACACATCTACGAGGATCCACTGCCCAAAGAGCAAGGTGAGGTTAGCGTCTTGGAAGGGCGTAGACATCCCAGATTCCTAGGACCGAGAAAAGGGAAAACCGGCCTAGAAACTAAGAGAACCATGACCCGAATACGCAGGTTTAGGAAGGATATAGACCTAAATCTGAAGAGAGAGAATATTGACCTATGTCAAGCCCTAGAGAATCTAAAATTGAAAATAGGGCTCTGGCAACTAGCACAGTTGTCACCCACTATTAAACGCACGGTCAAACGATTGATGAGACCACCCACGACCAGAACACTGGAGCCACCTACAATAGGAAAAGTAGATGCAGATTTGTTAGATCGCTTTTGCCCTAAGGTAGATGTACTCATAGATGGCCTAGTCATTTCAAGGCCCATAGTTGATGCAGGGTCGGCAGTTAACATCATAAGTCTAGAACTTTCAGACCGCCTTGGTTTTACTCTAGAACCCGCTACCTTGACAGCCCTAAAGCTAGCCAACAACTCAGTGATCAAACCAGAGGGCTAGCTTAAGAATGTACCCATTGTCGTGGCTAACAAGACCATTCAAGTGGACTTTTACGTCATGAGGATGCACGCTGGGAACCGGGAGTACTCTATACTGCTAGGACGGCCATGGCACGGGCTGTGGCCAAAGACAATGCAAAAGAATCCGTCTGGTTCTTACTAGAACAGGTGATAAACTGGTTCGGTACACCCAGAGAACTCATCTTTGATAGGGGTGCCCATTTCCTAAACAAAACTATTGAGGCTTTGACCGATCAGTTGACGATCAAGGACCGGAAAAGCACACCCTACCACCGCAAGCCAACGGTCAGGCTGAAAGCACGAACAAACAACTGGTAGGAATCCTAAGGAAAACTGTATCAGACCGACAGAGGGATTGGGACAAGAAACTGTACTCGGCATTGTGGCCATATAATGTCACCTATAAGACCAGTACCAACCACACGTCCTTTTTTCTAGTGTATGGCCAAGAATGTGTACTGCCAATAGTAGTAGAGCTTCCATCCTTGCGGTTTGCCATGAAGCATGACCTAGGAGAGAAAGAATCAATACAACGCCGACTGGACACTTTACAAGACTTGGACGAGCACCGGATAGCTGCTTTAAATCACCAAGAAACCCATAAAAGACTCATGAAGGAAATTCATGATAGGAACATGCGCGATTACCAGTTCAAGCAGGGGCAGTTAGTGCTGTTCTATGACGCTAGACACGTGCTGATGCCTCAAAAGTTGGGGCCACGCTAGAACGGTCCATATGCAATGGTGAAACTGTATGAAAATAACACGGTTAAGCTGGCAGAGTTAAATGGTGAAATTTTTAAGCATCGAACCAACATAAATAAGATAAAAGCTTACCATAGTTAAAGAGAAGCCGAAGTCACATATACAATATGTAACATCTTTTCATGTTCACCTTCTAAGATATCGGAGTGAACGACCTAGAAGCATCACGAATACTGGGAACACTCAGAGAATCAAAAGTAACCTTAGTGACCCTGTACATATACGCTGAACGGAAGGGTGCGAAAAACCCATACAAAAATTCACAAAATCAAGAAAAATACAAAAAGATTATTGTTGTGATATGGAACTCACCCAAAAACTTGGGACATATACGTTGAAGGTAGATGGAGCCTGTAGACATTCGAATAGAGAAGGTGCCATAGGAGCAGTATAGCAGAATTCCAATGGGACTGAACTAGCCAGTATAGGAGTCCTATTAGGGAAAGGATTCACGAACAACACTGCCGAATACAAAGCCCTTCTAATCGGTCTACAAATGACCATGCGAGTTGCGCAAACTATAGGCAACATCCGAATTATGGGAGATTCACAACTCCTAATCCGAGGTATGACTGGCGTATACCGACTCAAAGCAGGACCTTACAGGCCTATGCAATTGCCATCAACGAATACACTAGAGAGTTTTCCCACATCGAATGGATGCATATTCCATGAGCACAGAACCAACGTGCTGATAGTCTAGCTGCGATAGCCTATGACCATGATCATTATTGGCAATGTGAGCCAGGTAGGGTAGTCATTTTGCCCATAACCATTGCTACAGAGCTATGGACAATCCTGAAAGCCCAGGCATGGTATGGTGTTCGGTGGATCAGAAGTCTGATAAACCGAGCAGGTCTAGAGAATCCCCAACTCCTAGGCCCATTACATCAGCTAATGAGCCATGAACTATCTAGAACTTGTTTTAGGTCACACCATAGGAGCATAACCCATGGGTTAATGCACACGGCCTAAGTACCCCTATCTTAGCACGAATCTGACAGATACACATGAAAGGAGAGAGGAGTGTACAGTTTAAAGAATTTTTGTACATTCAACAAATTGTATATTCATGTATATAAAACACAAGTGATGGAATTCACTGCTGAAAAGAGTATGGAAGACCCACAGAGCAGTAATTAGCCCGACCAACGCCATAGAAAACTGATGAGGTTCGTACTGAAGGAAGGACAGAGGACCGACATAGAAATCCAACATCTGAAAGAAGAATTAAAGAAACAAAAGAACCTACGAATCAGAGCCACTAACGAGCTGGTTAGCACCAATAAGGAGCGAGATATTTGGAAGCAGAAGTACAATGACCTCAAGGAGGCTAATGACAGACGACAAATAAGCCATAGAGAGGGGTATAAAGGGTAGGAAAAGATCCTAGCCAACACCAAGGTGGAACTAGCTGCAACCGAAACTACCGTAGCCATGCTAGCTAGGCAGTTACATGAGTATCAGAGAAAAGAAGCTGCAAGAGGACCAATCAGGCCTCAGAGTTTCTGCAACCCTTTACCCGCTTACCTTGTGCACCGCAAGGAAATTTTGTCGGACAATTTGTTCTACAAAAACTTTGATGCTTACAGTTTATATCTATTGCCCATGGAGTTTCCGCTAGATGTCCAGGTTTTTGAGCTACGACCATCCACGAGTTCCGCCCTCATATTCACATGGCCACTCATCCCAGGTAGTTTTGAAAACTACAAAGATTCTTGCGAGAGCTTATGTAGGTTCTCAGTTGTTGCCACCAGAAAGATGATATCATTAGATTGGTCGGTCACTATGTCTACTGCCTGCAGAATTGGTTACTACAACCTTGGGGCACTAAGACTAAATCCACTAGGATTCACCTTACCAAATGGTGGTACAACCCCAATGAGTCCATGGAGTCAGGAGCGGACCTAGCATTGTACCTTCCAATGCGTGACAGAACTTCCAGGGAACGCAAAACCCTAAATGAGATGTTTTATTTTAAGTTCTTGAAAGGTGTCGATCCAGCCCTTGTGGATGTGGCAGAAGTGGACCTTAATTACATCAGGGAGTTGAAAAACCAACGGACAAAAATGTGCAGGAATGCACTGTAACCACCCACCTCACTATTATGCATCATACACTAGACACGGTATGGTGAGCATCTGTTGCAAGTCTCAGTTTTCTATGCATACATCTTTATTGCATCTCTATAAAAACTCTGAGCTACATTTATACATTTGCTAATTTCTATGGGCATAAATGACTGTATAGACGCATAGTTGAGGGGGGGTTGAGAGAGGAAAAAGTGGGAACAAAAACAGTGCAGTGGGGTGGGGAGTGACTCCATCGCCCAATGGGTAAGGCACAGAAGAAAAATATATATATAAAAAGAAAAAGAAGAATAGAAAAAGAGAGAGAAAGAAAGACTGAGAAAAAAGTAAGAGAAAAAAGAAAAAAAAAAAAAAAAGACTTCAACTGTATGTATCAGATCTCGAACCAATTTGTGAGGATGAGTAACGCCTCGCACATCCATAAGAGGTGAGGACGATTTTCCTAATTGACTCCATAGACTAGTGGAAAACCAGTACTTCCTACCATCTTGTGTATTGGATCTTAGGACAGTAAGTTGTCCTACATGGACTATTGTCAGAATATAGGGCTTGAGAGAAGAGTCAGTACAGAGAGGAGACTAGATGATTATTCCCTATTGAATCAGTTCTTAGAGAGTATAAGTTGAATATCTAAACAAAAAAAAAAAAAAAAAAATTGGTAATAACCATTTTGGACCAGTTTCAGAGTTGGGGCATCAAAGCCTCATTGCGTATGCATTCACACACACATCAATGACATGGTATTAGACACAATACTAATGAATTGCATCCAAATCATCCCATCTCCAATCCTGAGATTTGCATTTGCATATCCCTCCATGCATGGGTCCGAAAGTGGGCATTGCCTTACATCGGATAGAATTGGGAGCATTTGCCATTCAGGTCACAAGTAGGTTTTTGCAGATATGAAGACACCAAACTGTTCAAAGATGTTGTGGTTAAATCCAATCCGGTTGCAGGTGGATCCTAAGGCTAAATCAATGGCCTTTGGGTAGGAAGCTGTTGAAGACATCTTACCAACTCACTGTGGTTAGCATCAACTGGTGTTGAGCCCACTAACTTGATCCACCACCAGAAGCTGGTCTGCAAAACCAGAAACTCTGGGTCCGCCGTATGGGGACCATACTACCCAGTGGTAGTCGCCAATGTTAGCCGATATTTTTGCATGGAAAATCGGACTAATATTGAAGTTTAAGTTTGCAATAATTGAAAAAACCGGCATGGAAAACCCGGTTATTAGAAAAAAAAAAATTGGCACAAATTTGCCTTAGAACTGGGTCCCAGCCCGTCCTAAAGTGGCTAGAAACAGTTTAAAAGTAAGAAACTGACTTTCGAAAAAATCGTCAAAAATATTTTGTGGTCAAGTTTTGTAAGACCGAGCCAAAAGTGTCGGTCCACCTAGAATTGGGTCCCAGCCCGTCCTAAATGAGGCTAGAGCAAATTTTGCGACCTTAGAAATGGCCGATAAATATTTTACGGCTTTTCAAAAAAATGCCAGTTGTAAAAAAATAGCCGGTATCACCGTGCTAAAATCTCACCATGTACGGAGTCCATTTTTACTAATATATGATCAGTCAGTGTATTTTTCAGAGAAATCGTGTTGTCATGGGAGCCCTAGTCATGAATGCCGGAAAAGTCAACCACAGAAGAAAAAATTGAGAAAGAAAAGTTTCGGGTAAAAACGGGACCAAAAAATATGGATTCAGTGTCAAGGAGTCATAGAAACCTTAACGACAAATTGGGCAATTTACGGACAATTAACGAAATATGTGAGCCAAGTGGTTACCCAACAGGCCAAAAACCCAAACAAATGAGCAGTAGGCGCACGACCCTTGAAAAATCGAAGGAAGGCCGAAAACACAGGTACCCAAAGAAAAACGAAGGCCGCCTACTAAAAATAGGGGTTGAAAAAAGGCCTCACCCAAAATTTGGATATTAAATGCCAAAACACCTTGGAGGCTAAAATATTTGAGAGGTACACCCACTAGCCATTGACATTTTGGGCTTCTAGGATGTACAAAAGGGGACACTTAAATGGCCTCCCTAGCCTTTGACAAAAATGGCATCTTGGCTAGTTTTGGAAGAGGGCCTTGAATGCACCACGCCCCCACTCTCTTATGGAGGCCACTAGGTGTACTATCAAATGGGTTGAGGACAAATGGCAAAGAGGGCTTGAAGGGCATGAAAATTGGCAAAGCCTCATTTTGAAAAGGGACACTTGGGATTTACTCTAAAAGGAGGCCACTCTTTGTGTTAAGATATAGTTGGATGATAGTTAGCTAATAATGTGATAGTGAGTTGATGGTGATAGTTGGACTTGATGAGTGTGATGTGATTGTAGAATGCCATGTTCATTGAGAGTGTCATTATATTGAGAGTTAGTTAGAAGTCATTCGAGTTGGAAGTCATGTTGGTTGAGAGTCTTTTGGAGTGTGAGTTTGTTTGTTTGAGGGAGCTTCTGATTTAGTTCCATTTTGTGTTTAATGTTGCTCAAGGTTAGTATTACTTTGATGTTTGTTGCTTTGTGTAGTGCTTGAAGTTGGATGTTTGCAATGTGCATTAGTGATGTTGGAAGTGATGCTGATTTTGAGAGGGATGGAGTAGTTGGAAGAGTGCATTGTTGAGTTCCATTGGTGGTGAGTAGGGTGTTTCTTACCATGCTTGTTTAGGGGTTGTGATGGATTGAAAGGATTTTGATAGTAATGTTGCTTTGGAGGTACTGTTTGAAGTTGGAGTGATTGGTTGTATGATTTGTTTGTGCGATGGTAAGGAGGAAGTCCTTTAATTAGTGGTTTGATTAAGGTATTATAGGGTTTTTGAGTGATTGAACGTTTGCATTTGGGAGTGGGTTAAATGCTTGATTGGATGTAGTTGCTTGAGTTTACAAATTGATACATGAAAGAGGCATGGTCGCACTTATGAGTCAATGTTTTGGTGGGGGACGAATGGAGGTCAGTGTTTTGGAGTTGTTAGCTACTTACTTGCAAATTGATAGAGGTTGTGCCAAAATTTGCGAAGTAGGAGGTTGAGAGTGGAATCATCGTTTGAATGTCTTGTTGGGGAGTGATTCTAATCATGTTGGAAGGAGTGAAGGATGTCTTGCAATACCATTTGCGCAAGTAAAAATCAGAGGTGGAACACCATCAACGGTTTGCCAACGACTTGCAGCCACACTCGAATTCCGCAATCACTTACTCTATGCCCTGCATGCTGTACAGTTGGAGGTTATTTGGTTTTTGTATCCTAGCTTGAGCTGTGTGAGGCCTACATGCAACTCATTGGTCTGGTCTTGCCTCCATCAAGTGTCTCTGGAGTGCCTACAACCTTGCTGCGTGGTCTGTGCCCTGACTCTGCCTGTGGCAGTTCTTCTCCGTGGTTCCTCCTCACTGATCCTGCAGTTTCACGCTGCCTCCGCCCTCTGGGTGCTCGTTGAATGCCTCCTACACGCCCTTCCTGCCTCATCACTGCCCTATTTGCCCTGCAATCTGTCTCACCTACTTCTGCTCTCTGGGTGCTCGTTGAATGCCTCCTACACGCCCTCGCTACCTCATCGCTGCCCTGCTTGACCTCTGTTCTGCCCTGCTAGCCCTGCGATCTGCCCACTGCCTCACTTGTGTGTGTGCTCACTGGACGCCTCAGACAATCTGTCTGCGACCCTGCATCTGTAACATTAAAAAAAAACACAATCAGACTTGCGTCTGTTGCAGTTCCTCATTGTCTGGCCAATCAATTGTCTGCTTGTACGACCTCTCTAGCTCCTCGCTACCTGTCCATGGCTGCCACTTGTCTGTCCAGTCCTGGCCATCGTTGACACAGAGGATTTATGTATGACAAATCAGATTGGCTCAACAGTAAACCGATATATCTGTCATTGCCAGTGTTCCATCCCTGCCAGCTGAGTTTTACCATTCACTATGGAGATCAAAAGAGATCTTGTTGCCATGGAGTATGGTCCTAAGTGGCCTACATTTGTCTAGAATCTGCTTGGCCATCGCTATGTCTGCAACCCATCTATTTGCAACCTGAATTTTCCATAGCGACCTATGACAATGTTCTGTAGTTGCCTTCCCGTTGGTCTCACCATGTATCCAACCACCACTGGCAAAACCAGTAGAAAACAGCAAAGGGATTGGGTTTGAAGGAGTGAAGAAGCATTCATGACTAAGGGGTTCTTGCGGCAAACCGGCTACCTAGCTATACACTGAGGTATGGTTTTACTTCACCTCGGTCGTTTTTTTATAGACTTTATTTCTGTACTTACTTGCTTTCCGTAGGAATACGCATGCTTAAAGTCCTTACTTGCATTCGGCTATTGAGTGAATGGTCTGTGTAGGATGCTGAAAAATCATTTTGTATTGCGGTTAGAATTGTTACAAGAATCATAGTTGTAGCATACTAGTACTATGTGATGTGTTTGATACTTTAGAACTTCATCATGTCAATGATTCCGCATCTACCATGTTCCTACCATGACATAATCATTTGGGAGTCTCTTCCTAAAAGAGTGAAAATTGAAGTGTCATGTCTGTGTGTAAAGTGTCGGTTTTCCGTAGCCTTCATCATTCCAAATTAAGTCATAGTTTCGTTTTCGCATGTATCTGTATTATGAGCACCGGACTATTCTTTTGGGTTAGAATTTCGAAGGTGAGCTTATATTCTATCAAAGTAGGGAAACGGTTTTCTGATATGTGATAACTGAATTGTTGTATGTCGTGACTAGAATAGCAGGAGCCTTAGCATTTTTTACCTTTGTCGTTCTCCGTCAGTATTCAAAAAACTTACTACATACTCTAGTAGAGGAGGCAAGTGATTTCTGATAGTATGCATCAGTATTATGAAACCAGCATTTTTCACTGTTAGAGCAGTTGTGTATTGCAGTTCGGTAGCATGAGAAAATGTTTTTCTTCATAGTAAATGCATTTGGTTGTTGGTCGATCTATAAACTAGTTGACATACAACATTATTGATAATTTGTGGAAATCGTCAAGTTGGAATCGTTTGTTCGTCATTTATGAAGCGTATCAACAGGATCCGACCTCTGTGAAACACCAGAGCGGGTCGTCCACCAACCGTGGTTGAAAAACACCACCTTGGTTAAAGCATCACACCTGTCGTCAGGTACTGTCTAACGAAATACCTAGACCCGACGGCCGGTGAAAATACCGCCGCTTAGCAAACAAAGCGGTGCATATAACTTGCACCCCACGAGCACATCATAGACAGTAAATCGGTTTCCAGTCCATGTAAGATTTTTACTAATGTAAGTCGAATTCAATGGGGAAAGAGATATTAGCAAGATCCTAACGTGAATTAGTGATCAGAAGTTTTCATGAAACCGAAAAAGCTAGTGAATCATTGCACCAAAAGTGCTAGCACCCCCTCCTTGCAACCGTATCTCTGAGAGCCTGGAAAACTCTCATCGGTTGGGGAGCACGGGGCAATAGAGAGGGCCATCAGGGTTGGAAGTCGCAAATCCTCTGTTGCTCACGTAGGGCCGAACCACCATTAGAGGTGGGACCCTTTGACCCTTTTAGGACGTTTTGGCTGGACCAACCCCCCATAAAAAATGGCTCTAACAACAATTTTTCCAATAAAATTGGACTGTTTTTTTTTTTTTATTGACTGGTTTGGCATTACTCCATTAATATTGACAAAACTATCCAAACTCAGAACATGAAATTATATGAATGAAAATCTTACTAATAGGATTTCAAAAACTCTTAAACTGTATTCAACCAGATTTTTTTTAGCTCGGATAAAGAGTTTTGTCACCATTCATTCTGTCTGGCCATTTCATACTATTTGCAAATTTTCAATTCAATTATGACGAGTATCTTGCACAAATGTTCACTTGACCCATTTCTAATTATCAGTATCGATTAGAAATTTATCAGACAAGTAAATGATTCAAATTTTACTTAAATATGAAATTCAACAAATTCCATTTTAACTTTCAATCTAAGAGTACCATACTCCAAAAGTTAAGTTGATATTACAGTAACAACTATTGGCAGATTTATTGCGGTTTTTTTGTCAATTTTAAATTATCTAGTACTGGAAAATAATCTAGTCTTAGTGAAAACAACGTGACTAACTTTGACTGGTATACTCAGTTTAGTCAATTCACTAATCTAAACTGATTCCATAGATAACGGAAAAATGACCGAAATTTTGATTTTTCAGAAAAACTCAATTTTTGGTTCATTTTACATAATTCAAAAGATTCTGACGAAAATATTGTTAATACAAAAGGCAATCGAAATTGAAAAATTGAAATATTGTTCGATTCCTAATGTTACTAAAACCAATGTCCAACTGGCATGCAAAGCACACTACATCGTTAAAAAAAATGTCCAACTAGCATGCAAAGCACACTACATCAGTTAGAAAATATCATTACTGAAGTTTTTATGAAATTTGTTAGCCAATATCACTAATTTGTGACCCAACTGTCAGAGCACATGCGTATGACCACTCAAATCGACTGTAAATCCCTCATGCATGTCAGAGTCATACTGAGAATCAACATGCAATCAATCCATGCAAGCACAGTACCTAGGAAAGCATACTAGAAGGCCATTTAAGTCATAACAAGAATACATATCTAAAGATTTTCTAGACATAGTTCATACTGATATATGTGGCTTGATGCAGACACTATTACTGCTTGGTGCAAAATTCTTTATTACATTAATTGATGATTATTCTAAAAGAACTGTTGTATATTTTATTAAGCACAAATCTAAAGCTTTCCAATTTTTCAAAAAGTACAAACATCATGTAGAGTTGCAGACAAGTAAAAGAATTAAAGCTTTCAAGAGCGACAATGGTAGTGAATACATCTCAAATGTATTCAAGGATTACTATTCATGGCGACTAGTATCAAACAACAATTTGTTGCTTCCTATTCTCCATAGTCGAATGGACTTGCCGAAAGAAAGAACAAGACCTTAGTCAAGTCTACCAAATGCATGATCGCTCATCCTTTGCTCAAACCAGAAGGTGATGCAGCTATCATCACCAAATGGAGACTGAGAGATGGCAAGGCCTTTGCCATGATCACTCTCAATATCAAGGATACACAAATCAACCATATATGTGCTGCTCAGACTGCCAAGGATGTTTGGAACATCCTAGCAACCCTCTACGATATCAGGGACGTGACTTTTAAGCTTCACTTGAGGAAGAAATTCCTCACCCTGAGAATGTCTGACAGTGTTTCGAGTCATCTCAACACTTTCAAAAATCTTATGGAGCAAATGACTGCAACTGGCTCAATCATAGAAGATTTTGATGCTATTATGACCGCTATCTCATTCCTACAATTCTCCAGAAAGTAGACAGACAATACTGATCTACATTATAGATTAATACAAAATTTAACAAAACTAAACCAATGTACAAAATTGATAAAACAGGTGAATGAGATACACAAGCGATAGCAGACAGTAATTCATTCAAGATCAGACAAAATTAAGAATGATATGTGCATAATAGCTACAGTATCATCTATTGATCCTCTTGATTTTGAGCACCGTATGATAGTCCCACACAGCACATTGGCATGAGAGAAAATAGTGTTCTCTCACGAGTAACGTCTCGCTTACTAGTGGACTTCTTGGATCTCTGTAGATCTTGCTTACAAAATTGTCTCGCTCACAGGTGGACTCCTATTCTGTATATTTTCTGCTACTATATGTATTTTATACATCTAGTAATTGCATACATTCATAGCAGCATCTCTGATTAGATAGATTAAACAATCTATAACTAATCATGGATTACAAGAATGGTGGGTTAGGCACTCGTGTCGCTTCAAGTCGTTTGACTTTCACATTTTCTGGCTTTCTCCTGTTGTGTCACGAACATTTTCCTTTCGCAAATATTTCGCATTCGTGTCTTTTTGTTAGGATGTTCGCGAACATTTTCGCTTCATGTCTTTTCATCAAACTGAGAGTTGAAAGCTATCAAAGCTTTGGTAATAGAAACGTTTTGTTTCTTCAGCTCTCTCTCAAAGCGTGGTAGCTTGATGACTCCAAGACTGCTCCTCTGTTGCTCGAACAAACCTTTGTCTAAGGCCTTTGTGAAAATGTCAGCCACCATCTCCTTTGTTCCAATGAAAATAGTCTGCAGCATCTTCTTCCCGACAGATCCCTTATCAAGTGATACTTCATTGCAATGTGTTTCGTCCTTGAGTGAAACACATGATCTTTTGTTAGATGTATTGTCCATCTGCAAAACCAAATGTTCATTTCTTGTTTCGCCCAGTTCGTCACGAAACTGTTTGAGCCAAATGATTTCATTGGTCATCTTTGTTGTTGCAACGTACTCTGCTTTGCAGGATGACTGAGCCACAACGGTCTAACCCAAAGAATTGTTGCTCCTGATGCGATGGTGCATCCTAGTGAGACACTTTTGCAGTCGTCCTTAAGAGATGCCTAGCTAGCATCACTGTAGGAAAGCATCTGGAACCCTGCATCATGAGAATAATAGAAACCAAAATCTTTCGTTAATTGAAGGTATTGCAAAATTCATTTCGCAATCTTCCAATGAGTTGAGCCTGGATTCGTACAGAATTGGCTCATCTTGAACACGGCACAATGTCAGGACGTGCGTTATCTACAAGCTATATCAGTGATCCGATCAACTTCCTGTATGGGTGTAAGCTCCATCATTTCTCTTTCTTCTTCAATCTTCGAATAGTCTTCATTCGTCAAGACTATTCCTGCAAGCATTGGAGTATTTGCTCCTTTTCAACTTAGCATCCCGAAATCTTCTAGGATTTTTTGGGTATATATGGACTGATGAAGATACAATTTACCTCCCTCATAGTCCCTGTCAATCTGTAAGCCAAGATAACATCTGGCTTCTCCCAGGTCTGCAATCTCGAAATGTTTCGAGATGTCATACTTCACCTCAGCAATAAGCTCCTCACTCTTGCAGAATATCAAAGTGTCGTCCACCTATACAGCTACAATGATGATCTTTCCATTTGTGATTCTTACATAAACATTCGAATCAGCTATTAGTGGCTTGAATCCCAAGGATTTCAGGGCTTGATCTTTTTTCTTATACCACTGTCGCGCTGATTGCTTCAGACCGTAGGTACTCCTGTGCATTCTGCATGCATAAGTAGGAAGTGAATTCGAGATGTATCCTGGAGGTTGATCCATGTAGACTTCTTTGTCTAGCTCGCCATGCAAGAATGTTGTCTTCTCGTCCACGATGTGAATCCTAAGATCATAAGCAACTGTATATGCAAATAGTAAATGTAGGGACAAATGTTTCACGACAGGAGAAAAGGTCTGAGCATAGTCAATATCATATCTTTGAGAAAAACCCTTCGCTACAAGTCTAGCTTTATACTTAGAAATATCTCCATTCGGTCCATACTTCAACTTGTATACCCACTTGCATTTAACAATCTTTCGCTTATCTGGTAATGGCTACAACGTCCATACCTGATTCCTCCTCATGGATTTCATCTCCTCATTCATGTCTTGGATCCATTTGTCCTTCTTTGGACATTCAATCGATTCCTTGAATGTTTGTGGTTCTCCACTGAATTCACAAAACTCTTCTGATGTAGAAGCTAAGCTGTCTGGCACAAATCTTGTTGGCGCTCTTCGTTCTCTTGTCGATCTTCTAGGAGATTCTTCTGAAACTAAAATGCTCTTGTCTTTATCTGCTCTTCTAGGTCCGGAACCATTTCGGTTTACAGGTATTGTAGCAGCAGGTTGGCTTGTGAATCTTTCTTCGTCTGATTCGTCACTCGAATGAGGTGCAACTCGAACATCTTTGTCTGAGTATTCATCTTCTACTCCCTTTGTCACAGTTGGTAGATCATAGTACTGTCTTCCAAGGACTTCATAACTGATAGGATCATCGTTGGCCATCGTTCTGCTCTCATCAAATTTGACGTCTATGACTGTCTTCACTGTGTTTGTCTCTGGCATATAGACTTTGTAGTATGATGATTGATTGTCATATCCTACAAGATATCCTTGTTCTGCTTTCTCATCAAGCTTCTTTCGAAGCTTGTTAGGAACATGTGCATATGCTGCACAGCCGAAGATTCAAATATGAGTTAGATTGGGTTTTCTAGCCCAACATAATTTGTGTGGTGTTGTGTGAGGAACATCAGATCTTCCTGTCATGTTCTGAATGTAAGCAGTTGTAGCTACTGCTTCAACCCACAACACTCTTGGAGCCTTCGAATAGGCCATCATGCACCTGACAGCTTCCATTAGAGTCTTGTTCTTTCTTTCTGCAACACCGTTGTGTTGCGGTGTGTAAGCTATTATTGCCACTGATAGCAAGTCCTGTTGTAGTGTAGGCACGAATAGAACATCTTCGAGTCGTCTATCTCTGTCATTGGTGTTGAGCCATAGTGAACCAATACCATTCACTTGATGCTTTGATCCATCTCCAAGAACGATAAATCTTGATGGATCTGCACTTCGGAAATCAGACATGATCTGTCTTGATGTAACGAAGTGTGAGGTAGCTCCTGAATCAAGAATTACCTCCTGTGTGTCAGGTGTTGATACTGCACATATGTAGGCGGTCGAATTTCCATGATTCGATCTTTCTTCGCCCATCTTTGAGCTCTCTGGCTCCTCGACGTAGGACGAACTATTATTGTTCTCCTATCTGCTTGAGCTGATTTGTTTCTTGGGTTCTGGTGGCAGTCCATGGCTGCATGACCCTTCTTATGATAGTGGATACACTCAATTTTTGGATTAAACCAACATGAATCGACAGTATATCCATCTTGTTTACATCTAACGCCTATCTTCTTGTCTCCACTCTATTGTTTCGACCTTCCTTTGTTCTTCCATTTGCCTTTGTTGGCTCCTTCTGCTTGTTGATCTCGATCCTGCTTTCGATCTGACTCCCTCTTAGGCTTTAATTGCCTCTTTGCTTTCTCCTTGTTGTTGTTGTAGAGGGCTTGGTTAGATGCATCCTTGTGATCAAGATGCTCTTGAGCTTCGACTTCTTCTCGAATCTCGACAACAGCCTTTTCGAGTGTCATAGTAGGATCTTTTGCTAGCAGCGTTCTGGTTGTCTGGAAGGATCTTGGTAAGGCTCTCAACAGATAGGTAAGCTACTTCTCTGCTGATACAACATTTTCTGCTCCAGAATTGTGTAGTGATAGAAATAGATCCTTCATCTTTTTGATAAAAGAAGTGAGATCTTTGCCATCCCACTGTAGATTTGTCAATTGATCTTTAAGTAGCATGATCTGACTGCATGATTTCATCTGAAATCTTATGAGTTTTTCTTTAGAGATTGTAGCCAAGTCAAGAGTCAGGCTATCCTCGATGGATGATGATAACACGGCTACTGCCTTGTCATTCTTCTCCCTCCATTCATGTAGCTCCTTGTCTGTAGTTGTAGGCATCTCCTCGGTGCCATCTACCCAGGAAAATAATCCTTCTCCCTTCAGTATCAATGAGGTCTTAATTTTCCATGCTAGGATCCTGATGAGTCGAGGATTGTATAGATCTTCAATTGTATACCACTTATTGAAGCCATTGTTGTGAATGGTGTTCTCACTTGTTGATGGTTCTTTGTCTGAATGCTTAACCTCCTAGATCTGATAGCTTTGCGGCTATGTCAGACTATGACAGGTGGATCTAATACCACTAATGCAAAAAAAAAATGAGAACGCAAATTGCAAATAACAATCAGGCTCTGAAACGAAGCAAAACTTGAACGAGCTCTGATATTGTCATTGCTGAAGTGAAATCAAACTGATCGTGAATGAAAACAATTCGAATAAATTTCAGATATGATTGTTGGTCACTGTCCGCTATATCATTCCTACAATCCTCTAGAAAATAGACAAACATTGCTGATCTACGTTATAGATTAATACAACATTCAACAAAACTGAACCAGTGTGCAGAATTGATAAAATAGATGAATGAGATACACAAGCGATAGCAGACAGTAATTCATTCGAGATCAGACAAAATTGAGAGTGATATGTGCATAATAGCTACAGTATCATCTATTGATCCTCTTGATTTCGAGCGTTGTATGACAGTCCCACACAGCGCATTGGCGTGAGAGAAAATAGTGTTCTATCACGAGTAACGTCTCGCTTACTAGCAGACTTCTTGGATCTCTGTAGATCCTGCTTACAAAATTGTCTCGCTCACAGGTGGACGTCTATTCTATATAGTTTCTATCTGCTACTGTATGTATTTTATACATCTAGTAATTGCATACATTCAGAGTAGCATCTATGATTAAATAGATTAAACAATCTATAACTAATCATAAATTACAAGAATGGTGGGTTAGACACGTCCTAACGCTCTTTTGTTGATGTCATCATATCAGATCAGGGCTTTTGTACTTCATAGTACTTGTATGACCTTCTTGATCCTTTGCGTGAAGGTTGAAAAAATGTCGCAAAGATTTTCGTGTCGCTTTGAGTCGTCTGACTTTTGTGTCGTCTGACTTTCTCCTGTTGTATCATGAACATTTTCCTTTCGCGAATATTTCGCGTTCATGTCTTTTCTTCAGGATGTTCGCGAATATTTTTGCTTCGTGTCTTTTCATCAAACTGAGAGCTGAAAGCTAGCAAAGGCACTGGTAATAGAAACTATCTGTTTCTTCATGCAGTAGGGGGTGGAAGCGCAACAGTGGATGTCTGCCTAGTACGACGTCGTGATGCGGAAGGCGAGTTAGGAATGATGATCTCGCTGCGTGGACGACGATAACTATGTGAACTCGATGTCTGCTGGGAGGATTCAGCCGGTGCCTCTTCATAAATAGAGAGCACGATGTCCATACAAAAACCATGGATTTTATTATCAAGGTGGGAGGCTGCTAGGAGTGACAACATCTGGCCAGTAGCAAATTGTTGTTTGGTATTGCTCTTGATAGCTCGTTTGAGCTCTCCAAAGACAGTCTTGAACCAGTTATATGGTTCCAGAGGAGCCTTGGCTATCTTGGCTTGGGACTCAACTATCCTATGCAAAATTTGGGAAGTAATACGCTCTTTCTTGAGGTTGCCAACCATCAGGAAATTGTTGAGGAGCTGAGCCTGAATGGCAGGATCAGTAATGGTCTCTAGAAGATAGACGTCATTAGTCTAGTGCAGATCATTGGTAGTATCAATATAAGGATTAATAGCCTGTGAGGCTTGGGTACTAGATGCTATCCCTATGGCAGCAAGGGCGGCCTCAGTCGCACGCACCTTGTGTGTGGCTCTCTAGAAGGTAATGTAAAATTTAGATTTCTTCTCTTTCCAAGTACTGAAGGAAAAAGTCATAAAATCCATGTTGATTCTCCCTGAGAAGGCTCTCTCATGAATACCCATTGTAGTAAGCAGAAGCTCCGCAAGGGTTATCCACTGAGTGACCATGCTTGTGCTAGGAAGGATCATGATATCCGTTGCAAATGGGACATCACGATGGATAGTGTAACGAGGCGACTAAGACGTATCTGTAGAAGACATGATGGGATAGAACGGAAACTGAGTGTATATCAGAAAATAGTATGAGAATTTTTTAAGGCTTTGGTCACTGAAAAAATTGGCAAGAGCTTCGCTAGCACAAGTGAGAAATAAAGTCGAATTTTGCCCTTTTATAGGCTGATTTGGAGGGTCCATTAGGCAATGTACTAGTTTGGTTGTTCAGTTCTAAACCAAAATTTGCAGGCTTATTCAGTACTATGAAAATAGGCTATAAAAATCTCAGCGAAGGTTTCTAGAGCTCTGAACCTATTCGGTGAACGTTTTCCAAGTCTGACGAAGGATGAACCTTCGCCCAAGAGGATCCTTCACCCAAATACTGTCATAAATGCAAATTTTCAGGATCTGAATCTATAGCCGACCTAAATTTGGCATTTTAAGTTCATCAGGCATGTCAGCAAAGGTTCCTGAGGAGATTAAGGTACTCGGCGAAGGTTCCCAAAATGGCATAATGCAATCATTCGCCTAACTCCAAAACAGGTACCAACTGATGAAAAGAACGTTCGCCCAACTCATTAAGAGTATATCTGAGATGGATCTTGCTTCTGAAAACTCAACGAACAATTCTAAACATAGTTTGTGCAGAAAATAACTAAAAAAATAATTTCTCAAGTTATTTTTCCATAAAGATTTGACTACTTTTCGATCTGATGACATTTCTGACTTTTGCTCATCATTCTTTTCTCATTTTTCTTCGTTTTTTTTTTCACTTTTTTTCATACTGTCTTTCCAAAAGAAATCAACAATTAAGTAGTGAAAACAATAAATAAAAAGTCATTTGGATCATATTGGCTGAACTGGCGGAACAGGCTGCCAAAACTTGCGTAATCGGCTGCCATTCACGAGAGTATCAAAACGTTTTCCATCCAAGTGTTCAAGAATCACTGCTCCATAGTTCAGGATTTCCTTTACTATATATGGGCCTTCACCGGTATATTTCAATTTTTCCTTGGTCAGCTTGGTTTTGAGCTAGAATTAAAGTAGAATCATTGTGCCACTATACTGTGGGTCTTATCAGTCGATAAGGATCAGTTGGCCTTGCCATGAGGCAAGTCGACGGGACACACATCCTGCCAACGACAACCTAGACCATGCATGGATTGCCTGAGTGAACAACTATATGTACAGTGTAATTTCATTTTGAGAAATACAGTTGCTATGTGAGCTTGCTGTGGAGAGTGTTTTCTGTCTGTGTTAATGTGTAGCATGATCTGTGTTTCTATTCGAAGCAAATTCTAATTCGGTATCAGAGCCATACATGGAGTGTACACAGTACAGCATCACCATTGAAGAGAGCTTCGGGAGAACAATCTTCTGAGAGTTCGGGGTTTACGGCGGGTTGAAGACGGAAAGAGAAGCACTGGTGAAAAGAGTTTAGCACACAGAAGCTTGGTGAGCTTCAGACTGTGTGAGGATTCAGAGACAAGAGTTGTCGGCTGAATCAAAATTTCAGCAAACGGAATTTTGAAATTCCGAAGGAAGGCTACTTGGTGTTTGCAGTCAGTGTGCATTCAATTGGAAACCGTTTGACAACCAGATTGAAGCAACACACTCCTAGTAGTAGGGCGACCTCAAAGAAAGAGGATAGGCATGGCAGAGGACTATGAACAAGAAGCCAAGATTAGTTTTCTGAGAAAAACCTTGGCCTAGGGTATGAAAGCTCAAAAATGTGGATTTCTCTCTATGCTCAACATTTTCTGGTGCTGTAAAAGTTGGAAGGAGGGCGCCCTGCTCAACTTAATAAAATCTGAAGTGGCCATGGACAGTCGCGCTGAATTTGTGGAGCCATAAGCAATTTTGAGAGCAGCCATAGCTAGAAAGCAAGAAAAGCTTGCAAGTTGGAAGAGAAAGGAGGAGCGTGGAGCTCACGCACGACCAATAGGGGCAGTAGCTTAGTGTACGAAGGTGTATAGTGGCTGCAAGGTGATCGTTTGGTGCACAAAGTGGTGTCTGGCCATAGAATCTTGCATAAATCAGATCAACAGTCGAGATGGTTGGCTCAAAGAACAATCTGGACCACAAGATTGTGGTGGGCCATTGGATGAAGTGGAAAAGGTCTTGAAGGGACTTGAAGTGCATTCTGGCCTTCAACTTCATTAAAAAATTTCATACTGAAATTGGAGTTGGGTCCCTTCACAAGTGAAGTGTGAAGTTTCTTGAAGGTGACGAAACAGTTCAAAAACACGAAAAACCCTTAATTTTGCCTCCTTTATCCGTTTTGACCCGAACAAAAGGCTATAACCTCCAAACGAAGGGCACCCGAACTGTACTTGCAAGTACGGTACATCAAAACAGAGTGATTGCAACGAAGAAAGTGTTCAGAGTGCGCCAAAAGTGATTTCACCATTCATTGGGCACGTAGGTGGGAGTTGACGACTGAGTGTATTTCGAAAGGCGACGCCGATTTGGCTTTCAATTTGGTGGAAAAGCGGCAAGTGGCCTGGTAAGGAAAAAAAAGTGCAGGTCATTATTTTCACCTTCTGACATCATAGTTGGCCTCGAAATACTGTTTTTAGCCTACGGCAGAAGTTTCAAGTAGTTTTGCGATGACAAACATGGGAGAGTCCATTTTGAGTGAAAGTAACAAATCGGATGAGATTTTGAGCTATGTAGTGTGGAAATTCAAAATGAAAAACATACTGATGGAGAAAGACATGTTGGAAGTCATCACATGTGATGAGAGAAGGCCGTCAAATGAAGCGGATATCAAAGTGTTCGACAAAAAGATGAGAAAAGCTTTGACCTTCATTAACTTGTCAGTGAAGGATCACATCATTACCCACATTTGTGATGTTGTTACACCCAGACAGGCATGGGATGTGCTAAAGGAGCAGTTTGAGAAGTCAAATCCGTCAAGAATCATGTTTCTGAAGTCAAAGCTGAATGGTGCCTGAATGGAACAAGGAGAGCACATTCAAACTTATATGACCAGAATTAAGACAATGAGGGATGAACTGCATTCTATTGATGAGCGCATACGTGATGTGGAGCTGGTGCACAATGCATTGTGCGGTATTGCAGAACCATATCAGATGTTTGTGAGTGGAATAGTATCAAGAGAAAGATTGCCAACCTTTGACGAGCTCATAGGAATCTTGATGTAGGAAGAGCAACGGCGAGAAATGGTGAAAGCTAGACGTCAAAATATTGACGATCAGACACTTGCGACATGCCAAAAACAAGTCAAGGGCAAGGGCAAGAAGAAGTCTAAACAGCAATTTGCCAAGACTCAAGAGGATGAGGGATTTTCCAGTAAGACCAAAAAGAAAGACAAATGCTTCCATTGTGGTAAAAAGGAAGAGTGAATGTCGAAAATTCCTGGCGGAACAAGGCAAGGAGAAACCAAAGCAAACAGGTAACAGTGTCGATGAGGTGAGATTGAAGATTCTAACATCTTCATATCTGCATTGTCATCTAATCAAGATGATCAAGCATGGTATATTGACTCGGGAGCCACAAGACACATGACAGGTAACAAAAATTGTTTCAGTAGCTTGAAAGTGTTGGATAATGGAACGTTTGTTTCACAAGCAAATGGTGATGTGTGCAAGATCAAGGGGATAGACATCTCAAGATACTACTACTCAGCCTCTAGAGACAGGTTGGAGAGGTAGAGACAAACCTTTTGGTGCGAGAAGGATTGAAGTTGCAGGTGAAAAACGCAAGGAGAAGGATGTACCGTGAGATACATTTTCACCAGGAAGTCGATCACCTAACAGGAAGCTCCCTAAGTGGTTTGAGAGATTGTTGGAGAGCCGCGACATGGATGACTTTCCAAGATCATCTAGCCAGGGAGAGCTACAAAGATCAACAAGAGAGAAGACACAACCTGAAAGGTATGAAGCAAATTATACTCTCTTATCTAGCATTATTCAAAGCAAAGAACCTTCGACTTATGGTGAAGCAAAGGATGATAACATTTGGGTCAAGGCCATGAGAGAGGAGATGGAGTCATTTGCTAAGCATAGCACATGGGACCTAGTAGAACCATTAGTTGGCAAGAAATCCATTGGTTGCAAATGGGTATACAGGACTAAGTACCATGCAGATGAAAGTATAGCAAAGCACAAGGCAAGATTGGTGATCAAAGGGTATGCACAAAGTAAAGGCATCGACTATGAAGAGACCTTTGCGCCAGTATGTAAGTGTAATACTCTATGTCTACTTGTTGCTTTAGCTTCACATTTTGGTTGGCCTTTGCATCAGATGGATGTGAAATCTGCTTTTCTAAATGGTAAGTTAGAAGAAGAGGTGTTCATGGATCAATCTGAAGGCTTTGTAGCGAAAGGACAGGAAAATAAAGTATGTCAGTTGAAGAAAGCGCTTTATGGTCTTAAACAGGCACCACGTGCGTGGTATAGCAGGATTGATGTCTACTTTGTTCAAAAGGGATGGTGAAAACACATTCTGATCCAAATTTGTATGTCTTATGCTTTGATGATATGGTTGCTTTGATTGCTCTTTATGTTGATGACTTAATTATTACGGGAAATAATCAAGAGATGATAGACATAATAAAAAAAGACCTCATGGAACAATTCGAGATGACAGATCTCAGCCTGATGCATTATTGCATTGGAGTAGAGGTGTGGCAAAAAGGACACGAAGTGGGTTTAACACAGGTGAAGTATGTCAAAGAGTTGTTGCATAGGTTTAGGTTGCAGGATTGCAAACCAGTGAATACTCCTATTGAACCAGGTAAAAAGCTTTCTAAACTTGATGAGTCACAATCATTTGATGTTACGCTGTATAGGCAGTTAGTAGGGAGCTTGACTTACCTTACCACGAGTAGACCAGATATATGCTATGCTCTTAGTATTGTAAGTCAGTTTATGGCAGCACCTATGGAAACGCATTGGAAGACAGCTAAGAGCATTTTGCATTATGTAAAAGGCACTTCAGATTATGGCTTGATTTACAAGAAGCATGAGGGTTTACCTGAGTTGTGTGGCTATGTGGATGCGGATTGGGAAGGTGACTATGATGATCATAGATCCACCACAGGGTATGTATTCCAGCTTTGTGGCAGTTGCTTTTCCTAGTCTAGTAAGAAGCAAAGTATAATTGCTCTATCCACCACAAAAGCAAAGTATAAGGCAATGTGTAGTGCGGCAAAGGAAGCTATATGGTTGAGACAAATCTTGGAAGAAGTTGACATGAAGCAGTAGGTCCATATGACATGGCAAATTCAATGGTGTAGAGTGTGGGCCCACAAAGTACACCTCTAGCATTAACCCTACATTAACCCTACATGGATACACTTGAAAGTACCTAGTAACCAACAATAGCTACACACAGTACCTAGTAGCCAACAATAGGACAACAGCTAGTGCTCTAGGTGAGACATAGACTTGCAAGCCTCATTTAATGCCCAAGTACATTTCCAATTTGAAAATTGTTTATGAATTTTAATCAACCCACTTTTGTGTCCCCCTTCACATTCAAACTAAGACTACTCACTTTCATTAGCCTTTCACATACCAAATAATTTATTTTTTTTAGATGGATATCATTTTTTTCAAAATTGACCTTTGGAATACATTTTCATTTCACCATGGATTTAGTCTGTTTGACCTCGGAACCTCAAAAAAAGTGTTTATAAGTCAATTTGTTTTTATTAGTTTACAAACAGAAATATATTCCGGAGGCCGATTTTTCGTTTTCTTTTTTTGGCCCGAAATCGCGATTTTTGGCCGTTTCGCTTCATCAGAAGGCCAAAAATTGCGTTTTGGACCAAAAAAAAAAAAATTCTTTTTCAAAATCACGGTAAGGCACGATTTTGGGCCGTTTGACCGCGCGAATTTGGGCCGTTTGACCAAGTCAAACGGCCCAAAATCGTGCCTTATCATGATTTTGAAAAAAAAAAATGATCCGAAACGCAATTTTTGGCCTTCTGATGAAGCGAAACGGCCAAAAATCGCGATTTTGGGCCAAAAAAAAACGAAAACCTGGCCTTCGGGTGATACATTTTTGTTTCGCTATGGATTTAGCCTGTTTGACCTCAGAACCTCAAAAAATGTATTTGTAAGTCAATTTGTTTTTATTAGTTTGCAAACAAAAATATATCCCAGAAGCCAGTATTTCGTTTTTTTTTGGCCCGAAATCGCAATTTTTGGTCGTTTTACTTCATCAGAAGGCCAAAAGTTGCGTTTCGGACCAAAAAGAATTTTTTTTTTCCAAAATCACTGTAAGGCCGCGCCTTACAATGATTTTGAAAAAAAAAAATTCTTTTTGGTCCGAAACGCAACTTTTGGCCTTCTGATGAAGTAAAACGACCAAAAATTGCGATTTCGGGCCAAAAAAAAAACGAAATACTGGCTTCTGGGATATATTTTTGTTTGCAAACTAATAAAAACAAATTGACTTATAAATACATTTTTTGAGGTTCTGAGGTCAAACAGACTAAATCCATGGTGAAATGAAAATGTATCCTGAAGGCCAATTTTGAAAAAAATAATATCCATCTGAAAAAAATAAATTATTTGGTATGTGAAAGACTAATGAAAGTGAGGTAGTCTTAGTTTGAATGTGAAGGGGGACACAAAAGTGGGTTGATTAAAATTCATAAGCAATTTTCAAATTTGAAATGTACTTGGGCATTAAATGAGGCCTGCAAGTCTATGTCCCACTTAGAGCCCTAGCTGTTGTCCTATTGGAACCAAGACAATGAATATGCTAGTCTTGCCTTACAAAGTACCTACAAAAGTCTATGGATGATGGGACCTATATTTAGCCCTTAACTCTTGCTCACCCTATGTGGTAACCCAAGGTAAAAGTGCCACGTAGGATTGATTAACACTAAACTAATTATGATTAACAAACCTGTTTAGGCAAGGAAGAGGCCCTTTTTGAGTCCAAAAAGGGCCCTAATCAGTGACCAAACGATTTGCACTTTGCTATCACTGGAATTCGCATCTCTAATGCAATACTAATATGGCAAATTGACTTGACTTATCCAAACTGGCAGTTGAAGGGTATCTCATTGATGTCAAACCCGATACACTGTTTCACAGCTACAACGACTTGATCAAAATGACGTACCAACTGCAAAACCTGCAAAATATCACACTTGCCACTTGCCAAGAGTCTCCAAAGTGTGATTACTGACCCGTTTTTCATCTTCCATGTGTCCCACGCACAGTTCATCCAATGAAAGTTTGCTATCCTGCCCAATGGCTTCCAGCTAGTACCACCACGCATTTCAATCACCCGTGACCACCAAAATGTGTGTACCTCCAAGCTAGCCCACATTTCCCTCCGAACGAGAAATTTCCAGGTCGCAGATGAGTGTGTTAATGCAGCTATCACCCGATTCGATAATGCCACTGCCGATCATACATGTGAGAGCATTCCCCCAAATCGCGATTTGACATTGGTCGGTTCTAAATCCAAAACTTGAACCTGATCACGAGATTTTTCCACCTTGTAACCGGCATATCATGCCCATCTCTCACATGTGCTTGCTTGCCCTCTCAAAATTGTCGCCAATGATGAATAGTCACGATGCCAAACTGCATTCCGTCGCCAAAACTAGCTTTCTCCACACAATTCCGCTATCATTCTCCCCCATACCGCATTTATCACCTTCAAACACTCTGTTACCTATTCGAAGTAAGCAATAATGATTTTGAAGCAATAATGCCTCACTGTACCACCCTGTAGCAAGTTTCAGCAGCCAAAATTTGGGCCTATGGTACCCAAACAATAAATGTAGCCCATCACTCCGCTCGATAGGAATGGTGATGAAAACACCCCGAAACACATTCCTCCCTGCTTGGTGACGTCACTCTGTCCGCTAGCTCTAAGCAAACAGTTTCCAAAGGTCAATTTGGCCGAGATTCGTACAATCATATGCCAATTCTACACTTTAATTTGCACACATACAAATGGAAATCACACGTGGGGAGCATGTTTCCAGTACGTGTGAGTAGTAGGCCTATTTGCATTAGCTAATTCATGCCTTAGAATAGCTTGTTATACAAAGCAATGTGAAAGTAGGCAAACGCTACTAGTCAAGTAGAATCATGCCAAGTGTCATCATGAGGTTGGGCCTCAATCTCCTCATGACTTGTACAAATCAAAATGCATGGTTAAGATAGGCATAGTAGACATCCATCTGGAGTCCTAAGCGGTGTTGACATGTCCTAAATTGTAGGAGAGCAAAAAAGTAGTGCACCATAGGTCACATTGACTTTTAACGTCCAACTAAATTATGAGGTGCAAATCATGGATCCAATCACTACATGCTTTATTGAGTAGGAGCTCGAGCTACCACTATATGGATGTGGACTCTCATTGTACTTTTGAATCTTTTTGAGAGATAATCAAGTTTTGGCTTCAAAGATTTTCTCTCTCTACACGAGAGCTAGATGTTGGTTTCACACTTCCATAATGAAAACTACTTAGTTTTTTCAAGGATATGCATGAAACTTGCTTGACTTTGGTTGATGATTACTTTTTGTGTACAAGAGCTCTTAACTAGATCCAAATCTTGTTTGGTAGCTCACGAAAATCCCAATTGATCAAAGATAGATTTGGTAGTGTGCAACCTCACATGCGTGTAGATCGTGGTCGATCTATTCAAGGTCCTCATATGCCAATTTTTTAACAGTCGGAACCAATCCCTTTGGCCTGGAATGGAACAGAATTTTTCTCACAACTAAGAATTCGCATTCAACATCATTCAATGTCCACTTCCAAAATCGTGCAAAACCAATCCTAAAAATTTGCTCAAAATTGCCCTTGAATTCATTCAGACTGGCAATACAAATCCACTCATATTTGCCTATAGACTGGCACTAGCAAATCCACTCAAATTTTCCTACAGAATCTGCTGAGAGATGCATCGTTACATTCAGCAAGAATTGCAAAATTTGAAGTTTGCATCAATAAGAGATGTTGTATATACACAGAAAAAACCTGTATTCTCTAAATTAGACCTTTTTGTGTGTTGAAGTACCGACCGGAGAACATGCATCAATTGCATTAAAGATCAGATCAGAGGCATGAATCCAGCAGCATCAACAGACCTTTGCAAGCGATCAAAAAACTACTATTGTTCTTTCATACATACCTATGTATTCTGGCGCTTTGGAAGCTGCAAGGAGAGATGGCCAGGCTCCTGCTCCAGAGATTTGGCTTTTATGTAATTTGTTGCGACTAACTATTTCGATTTTTTTTCAGACTTGAGGGATCCCGTCACAACAACTGCCAGGAGCTTAAGGCAAATGATCGAGGTGAAAATCTAGAGCTTGCCACACCTTCAATAAGAGCACCAGATCTGCGAACAAGGCAGAAGATAGGAGAAAAGAGAGCATTCTCACAAGAGAGGAGAAGATTTGATGGTAGAGACAACGATCCACACCTGCACCTCTTCTTATTCAGTCATGAATAGTTTTTGCTTTTTTGCTTTTTGCTTTTTAAGCATTATGCAACATGCATCGTTCCTTTTTTTTATGCTCTTACTTTTTGGGCTTATCTATTGTGCATTGTTTGCATTCACAGGATTCACAGACTACCAAGAAATAGGCTTGAGAATTACATACGTTACCAGATCCATGCGAGTTTTTGAGCTCTAACCATTGTGATCTTCATTATAACAGGTTATTGCAATCGACTACCTCGTACCTAATAAACAAATAATCATGTGGCCCAGTAAAAGCAGAACCTTTTATAAAAGGACTGAACAGTTGATGAGAAGACCAGCGTCATATATCTTCTAAGTGTAATAGAAACATGACTATACAAGTAAATGTAAATGAAAGTGCATTTTTCAAGGAGGCAAAGGGAAATGAAGTAAGAAGTTGCTGAGTTGAAATTGATTTTCATTCGACACCTGGTTTGGATGCGAATTCATAACTTAAGAGCATTGCTATGAATACCCTTTTTCACACAAGGTGGATCAATGGTTTCACACTCATCATTTTTTAAAGAGATCCTGCAACAAAGAAAGAAAGCTGAAATCTTTTGTACACTACTTCCCAATTACCAAGAGGATGTGCTGGATCACAATGTGCAAATCAAGCGACTTCACAATCTGCATCATGGTAAATCAAGTTTTTAATTTCTTACCATTAGCATTAGGAGAGGAACAAGGATTAGAATTTACACTGGGGGGAAAAAATTTCCCCTTTTTCCATTTCTAGTCTATGATGAATCACAACCACCTGTCCTCAGTGCTCAGCATGAACCGCGCAAGACTTACAGAATCGAATTCAAATATAATAGTGATATACAGCGAAATAAGAGTAATTTCTCAATAAATTGACCTGAATTTTCACCAGCTGCAGTGGGCACTGCCTTGTAATAAACAGAACACATTTTGTATCCGTGTTGCATGAAAATGCAAGTTTCTGAAGCACTGAAAAGATACCTGAGTGCCATAAAGAGGCTAACAGTATGCATTTGAACAAGATTTCGTTTCCTAAGAATCACACAGCTCTGTTTTCTGCGATGCAGAGCTGCAACTTATCCAGCTTTCATCCAAGCAAGAACCAGCAATGATGAGACATCAGCTTTCATACCCAGCAACTGCAGAGAAGATCGTATGATAGACCTGTCATATGCTGTTATGACAATTGCCAACGAGGCTTCTCCCACAAAAGAATGATCTTTTTCCTCCCAAAAAGGGGTATGTACAAAAATAACTCCACCCTTTGTATGTTAATTCAATGGGGCTTTCGAAATAAGATGTCAAGAAAATAGAAACAGACCCAGTGCCAGCTAGTCAAAAAGATGGAGCTTTATGCTGTTACCCTCTGCATAAGCACCCATCACCTGTGAAACTCCCTGGTCCACTGAAGAAGATACACAGGTCACAGACGCAGCCAGTTCCAGGGCATCCTCCTCCTTCAGACGAGTTCCTTGCTGACCCACAACCACAGCAGCTACTCTCGCTGCCAAGTTACCGATTCCTTTCAGGTCAGGCACTCCACATAGCAAGCCATAGAGGACTCCTGCTGCATATGCATCGCCTGCTCCACATGTGTCCACAGCAGCACAAACGGCTGGAGAAATGTACACCACCTCTCCTTTCAACCCGAAGTAGGAGCCTCGAGCTCCATCCGTAACAGAAACAACACGACAAAATTTGCTCAAGTGTTGTGCAGCAAATGCCGCATTTGTGTATGTTCCAAACCCACACAAAGACTTCGCTTCCTCCCCGTTCATAAATAGGATATCTGCACTTTCTGCCATGACATCCCTACAAGGGTAGCAGCACAAAGTGTCATGGATGTATGTGGCTTTGAATAACAATGTTATAACAGATGTGTCATAATCACAAGACACAGATGTGAGGGACATGGAAGTGTATCAAATTATACATATCATCATTCACAAAATATGCTCAGTCGACATAGCCACAGAACCTGCACAATGCTTTGTTCTGCAAAAATGCATTTCTAGAAAGTGCAGCTAATAAGACTTATTTTAGTAGAAGGAATAAAAATATGTACCAGAATTGTCTTCGATGGCGTGAAACACATGATACATCACTAGCTGTAAGGGCCACCAAAACGCCTTCATCGCGTGCTCTTTTGCAAGCCTTGGAAATGGCTTCTATGGTCTCAGGAATGTCCCACAAATAGCCCTCAATCACAAGAATTTTTGACCTTGCGACAGCCTCTTCAAGAGTTTTGTCAAAATTTACAACTGAAGACATCCCCTGCATATAACTGAAGCTGTCAGAAAAACTGAAACATCATAGCCAAGAACAGGATGAATATTTAGACTCCAAAAAAATAGAAACAAAGGTTTGAGTGTCTCGAATGGTCAGCATCAATAACAAACAAAACAGTTTAGCTAGGTTTGATACTTTATGACCTCTTTGCATTTGGTTTCAAAGTATGCAAAGTTGCACTAAGCACACAAAATACAACCACAAGCATATTCTTGAAACATTCTGTAAATACTTGGGATAACATGTTTCAAACATAAGAAGCTGTTTCTACATTCTGTTGATTCATCCATGTGGATAAAACATGGCATTCATCTAAAATATAGATAACTTACAATGGTCTACCATCTGCAAGTGTGTGAGCAGATAGATGTGAAAGCTAAACCAGACAATAGAGCTTTCAGACAATACATTGTTCTTTGACAAAAATTGTATCACTTTTCAAGAAGTGCAAAAGATACAGTGAAAGATAATAATCAGACAAATACCCACAGCATACATCTAGAGTCGACTCAGCCAGAAATGTAGGATGATTTCACATTTTGACCTCAATGTCTTGGGATACATTAATGAACAAACCATATTTATCAGTATGACTTGGTCAGGCAAGACTTACAAGAACAACTCTGAACACATACAGCCCATGGATTCACAATGACGCGGATATTAAAAAAAAACCTATCCTGTCAAGAATGCATGCCAAAAACTTGCCTGATAAGACAGCATAGTCCGTTGTGCATCAGGAGTTGTAAGAACAATGACGGTACCAGTGGTGCCATTGTTTATGGGTTTTGATAAAAAATGCACATTTGCTCTGAGTAGCTTTGTCCTGCAAAATTTGACTTTCCTGGTTGTCAAATCTGAGAATAACATTCTTTTATTTAGATTTAAAGAGAAAAAACAGATCATACCTCTGCTCTAAATATGTCACGTAAAAGCAGTCCTGAAACAATAAGGCAGCATGTAGCACTCAATAATGACCTTCATACCTGTAGAAGCCTCCCAGAGGATCGCTTCCAACACTCCCAGTCATGGCCACATTCAAAGAAGGCTCTCTAGTCATTCCCAACCTTGATAATGCTACAAGTGTATTAGAAAGAGAACCCCCAGCAGATAACTTATAGCTACATCCATCCAATGCTCGTAAAACCTTTCCTCTTTCCTCGTGATTGACAATCTTTCGAGTTCCTTTGGTCAAAGCTAGTTTTTGTATGATATCATCACCCACAATGCCAGAGAAGTCAACCTGTCATGTGAAATGTCAGATATGACCATCAACAAATTCAGCTACAAGTTGTAGGCTCAAAAATAATGTGAAAATACTTATACTAAAAATATTGTAAGAGGTTTTGAAGGGAAGTATAAGATTTCAACCTACTTGTGTGAATCCACTGTTATGAGCAGTATCATTAAAGATCAGAACACAAAAGTCAATGAAGGTATCAAAAATCCTGAAATATCACAAAACAACTTGCAAGAGAATGTGGAGCTGCTCATCATGTAAGGAAAACGCCCTTCATCACTAGACGCACGACACCAGTCCACAAAAATTGCAAAAAAGGCATCAATTTTTGAGGCATAAGACTTCAAATATGGACTAAACTAGATTCCTGACGATGTTAAAAAATCGCAAATTGAAGGGGAGGACCCTTCACTGAGAGGCTTTGCTATGAACTTAATCATAGAAATTGGCATCAAATGAATATAAAGCAGCAAATACATTCACAAAACAATCTCCAACAAAGAAGACTTAATAAAAGCCATAGGCTGCCAACAGCTTAAGCAGATTCCCAAAAATGGAACTCCCTCGAAAGGCCTCAAGACACCAAAATCAATCCACTAACTCAGTCTTCAACTCTTAAAATATCCCCCATTTTAGGTCTTAAAATCAACTAAGATTGCCAGCTTAACTATTGGGCCCAAAAATGATCAAATGGTACTGAAAAATAGTTGAGTTAAGGGAGGTGTCCATAACACTCCAACAAGCAAAAACATTGGCCACAATGTGGGCTATCAGAGAAACATACAAAAATGAAAACTAAACTGGTGTGGTTGCTACAAGATATAAACTACAAAACTGATCATACACTGGAGATGTCATCGAACAAAGCTGATGTCATATATAATGCTGAATTCACACGTGTGGGATGCCCTACACATGTACTTTTGATCTCCTAAGCACAATAACACCATAAAGATCAGACTAGCATTGGTTGTCAATAGGAAAGCTGATCATACAAGCAATATTATTGTGTTACAAGCAAAATCTGTCAACAAAACATAAGACAAAGCATCATAAATGCCTCTACTCAACTAGAGAGAGAAAATAGAAGGTACAAAACTCGTGGAGATAGAGAGGGCACAAAGAGCTTGTCTCCAAATTTGCATTACACACAAATTTCATCATTTTCTCATTGAGAGTACATCACATATATATAGATCCATGGACTCTTCTCCTACTTTGAGTTGAATTGGAGTTATGGATCCACCTCTCAAGCTATCTAGACTTATCCAAGCCACCTCACTATGTTTAATTGTGCCACATAGTCTTTTCATGCATTAAATGTGGCATGTAAAGTACAAATGGCAGTTCCTATGGTAGCTCGAGTTTCTACTTCTACCTACCTTGAATATTTTATTCTAAGATGGGTCTTTACTAAGCCAAAAGAGCTCAATTCATCTTTGGCATTTAAAGGACCCATACTCACAACATTAGATAGATTTTTCAATATTTTCACATATAAGCCACAAAAAACACATATACTAACAAATTGCTACACGAAGTATCCATGCTGCAATATAAAGCCACTATGAAGCCACTATGAAGAGTGTAATTCATTGAATGAAAATATGAAGTTTTGTCTATAAGTAAGAGGAGTTGTACAAATAGCTTAGTTTCTGATATACTTTTAGCACACAAACGCTAGTAGCTCAGTGAGAACTCACTAATGAAAGGAGATTTGATCCTCAATAAATAAATGACTTCCACAAAAAAATCTCATAATAATAATGTGCAAGTCATTTTCATGATATGCACAAAGTCTAGAGCTAAAAGATAAAATTAGAATGTTCTCCCATATGCCCTTTTATTCATATATAGGCCCAAGGACCTTTCCTATTCATGTTGGCCAAAGGCCCAAGTTTTATTAGTTGATTATTTGAAGTGGGAGTCCTGCAGGTGGGCACGGTATTTTCCCTCCAAAAGTTCTGCCTCCCTTGATTATTTGAATCCTGCTTTAAGGGTCCCCAAACCTCGTATGATGAACCAATTGATGATAGGAGCAAGATCTTACGTTGGTTGAAAGTGGTGCCCACTTCTTGCTCAAGAAGTGCTCTAATACAAGATGCAAGCAAAACTTCTATTAAAGACATACAAAGAGAGGAGACTGCAAACAATAAATCAAGTGATGTAGAACATTGTCATCAGTGAAGGAGAAACCATCACCACTAATAACCCCTTGTATATAAATCCAATTCAAAGCTTGAGCTAGCTAAAGTGATTTCCTGAACTAAGAGCTAACATCTAGTCAATCAATCACTAATAATCAAATAATAACCTTGATTAATAATAACCATAGGCCTCCTCAAATATTTATAGGATCCAATAATAGCTCAAACACCACAAAATGTTAAATTAAATAGATGACTGGCCCAAATGCTCAGACGAGCTATATTGTCCAAATAATAACAAATTAAATTGTTCAATCATAGTCCATGTAGTTGTCCCTTCTCCATATGTTTAGCCTATACTTGCAGCATCATTGTAGGTGTTTCATAAGATATAGTTAAGGCTTGTGAAAAGTACTACTCCTCGATACGGTCCACTCGAGTGCTTATTTTATATTTCCAAGAGGATTGTATGAATCCTCGTATACATTTCAATCTTTCCATCTAGCTATAGGAACAAAAAACTTGAAAGTAACAAAACGAACAAGAAATGGAGTAACAATTTTTGTTTGCAATATAAACATAATCTTCAAGTGGAGAAGACTTCAACAAAAGATGGACTAGTATGTTCCCAGATCCCCAGTTCTGCTATCAGCACAACAACACCAGGGAATACAAGTCAATAGCTGTAACCTTATACCAGCAAAGGTAAGATTTTCCCCAGACTTTCCTATAGCAGTTTTCCTCAGCTGGATTGTTCAATACTTCATTTTAACCCCATTATGTGTTACATAATTTTCCAAACAAGCTTTTACTTTCAATCATAAACAGGATCCCTGCAAGCCGCATGACTATTCACATCATATTTCATAAATGTTAAGCCTATCAAAAGCCCTTTCCTTCCCTCTAGTAAAGAAGGTGCTCAAGCCGCAAAGCCATAACCCTTTTTGATGATTAGGTATGGATGCATTTGTTAGGGAGGGGAGATTAGAGCTCCCTCCAATTATTACAAGAAAATTTATCTGTTTGAATAAGAAAAACTTCCCAAAACATTAAGTTAGCAGAAAGTTAAACGTGCAGATAAGGACAGAGCAAAGCAAACGCATATGAGGCAGTCATTACGTATAGATTTGAATCAAGTAATCACATCAAGATTTGAAGAATTCACAATAAATACATTTAAAAAGGAGTAAAATTTATGTGCGAAATAGCAAAGATTGTGTATTTTGAGGACAGATTCCCATCTCTGGCTTTCAAAAGTTATTGCATAAATGCTACCAAACATGAAGAAACTATATTGGAGTGGTAGGAAAAGTACCATTGCTTGGCCAAGGCCGACAACATCCCAGTGTTTAGGAACCTTTATTTCAGGAACGCCGTATGGCTGCTCGCTGTGTTGCTCAGCAGTAGTGTCTGAACTCTGGAAGCTGTGCATGAAGCTCGCTGCTTTCATTCCCCGCGATTCAGCTTTTCTTAGCATCGAAGTCAGCACCTTAGCCGTCAAGCCCTTGGTGTAGCTCAAACTACATGTAGCCTTGCGATAACGCAAGCATAGCACAGTGTGAGCCTTTCCAAAGGACGGATGGCAACATACCTTCTTGAGACGCAGCGAACAATAGGAGTCGTCCCCCATACATCGCCTAGAAAAGCCAAGAACAGACGAATTCTCAGAGTACTGCCCCTGAAATGCACTGGCTAGGGTTTCCAATGGCACACAAGACAGCGTGGCTGCCGCCATTTTTCCCAAGCGCCCGAAGATTTGATATGCAAAACCTTCAGCAGAAAAGGCAAAAGAACCGATGCTTTAAGGCGCTCCACGGGCTGGTACACTGGGGGGTTAGGGAGGGGGATTTCTGGGGTTTTGGCTGTGGCTGCATGCAAACATAACGACTATTTGTGTATCAAAGAAGATGCAAAAGAAGCAGAAACTAGAACCGATAGCGGCACGACGAGCTTGCTTTTGAAGCTTGCATTCTTTATCAGAATACGCTGGCTATAAAAGACGGAGACCCTCGTCGAAGCAGCAGAGCGCCATCGCTGTTCGCTCTCCTGCCAACAGGAAGGAGAAGAGAACAGTGCAACTGATGCAGAAGGAGAAGACGAAGAAGAAGAAGAAGCTGGAAGGGGGGCTTAATGGCAATGCTTATGTTAGGCCCGCCCAATTGGATACTTGCCACGTGTAGAAATTCTTACGTTGGATCTAGAACACGTGGCAAAATCTGAATGCTTTGGGAAGATCCAATGGTGGAGGGGTGCTGAAATCAGGATGTCCTGAGCAAGGAGAATCTAGATCCGCGCCGTCGGATTTGGAGTCAATGGTCAACACCTGATGGAGTCTACTAATCGAGGCGACAAGGTGATTTGGATATTTAGCCTATGTTAGCTTGACACGTGGCTATATTTAATAGCACGTTGCAAAAGAACATTTAGTCGACCCCAAATTCCAATATAGGGACTTTAGAAACATGTTCTGCACCAGGACTCTCTGTGCAAATAGGGCGCCACCCTTCGAGGCACACGCAATGTGTGTGGCCCAGTGCCTTCCCACCCAAGTGAGGTTGATGGGGTTGAACAAGTACAAATTAGCTAAAGACACACGGAAGGAAATCCGAACTTGAGATTGAGAGACCATCGGCACCAAATACCAATGTGCCTCTAACATGATGAGGTCCCCACCCTAAGCCAACATCGCAAAATGAACATTTGTTGGTGTTAAAGCTATCAAGCATCTCACAAACATTTGCACCATTGGATGAGGTGGAGACTCTTCTAACTCCTATACACAAGGGATATAGGAAGGGTCTTTCGAAAGTAAAAGGATATGTTAATTTAAGATAAACCACTTTAAATTGAGATTTATTGATTAGATTTATGCACCTCCACTTCTTCCAACAAAATGGGTGCTGTATTTAAAAACTAGATATAAATCGTTACATAAATTAAGTAAAAGGATATGTTAATTTAGGACCAACTAGTAGAGATTAAGATTTATTAATTTATCTTATGAAATATATCTAAAAACTTGATGTCCACTATGATAAACAAGGCAAAGTGATATGTTAATTTAGGACCAACTACTAACATGTAAGATTTATTAAATTATTTCCTATGCAACTCCAAATCTTTCAACATCAAATGAGTGCTCTATTTGAAATATTACTCTTTGTTATCATATAAAATATGTGGTTAGCATAAGCTATTATAGTGGAATCAATCATAGAGCTCTATGAGTTCCTACACGAAATCGACGAACCCCCACCAATTTCAATGCATAGTAAGTGTTTCGGTTTTTTTTTCTTTGTTCAAGCTATAGAATGGTTACAAGTGCTACGGTCTACCTTAATGGTGAGCACTTATTCTTCAATTGTCATTTTAAAGATCATGATTATGCCTAGTAAGTAACCAAGCTTGATTTACACAACCAAAAAATTGTTACAAGTGCTACCTTAGTGGTTAGCACTTAGTGGTGAACACCAAGCTTCATTTACACACCCAAAAAAAAGTTACAAGTGCTACCTTAGCGGTGAGCACTGTAAGGTTGCATTCACATTGCCTTTTAAGGAGCATGATTATGCCCAGTAACCAAGCTCCATTTACATAACAAAAAACCCAAATTTGCTACTATTGAGAGTGGTCATAATTAAAGAACGCTCCTTGATTTTTTTTATTTCCATTGCAAAGGGAAGGCTATAGAATATATAATGTTCACTCCAAGACATCATATAAAAATTCTCGTAAAGTGACAATAGAGGGAAAAGAGGACCTACCAATATTTTTTTACTATCATCTGGTCAACAGAAGTTTATGACTTCTTAGGCATATTTTGAGAATAACTAACAATTATTGGTGGGTTGTCTCTTTGAATCGCTAAGGCATGTTATGGAATTAGTTATCAACGAGTCCTCTTCAATTATTTTCGATTGTCATCCAATAACTTAGGTCAATAGAAGTTTATGACAACAATCAAAATCAAAAGACTTTCCTTGGAAATGTTTGCCTTGTTTAGCGATTATGCTTTAGCCTGTAGTGTGTAATCACAGTGGCTTTGTTAGAGCCCAGTTATGGCTCTATCATAATCTCGGCATGGCCAGCTACCAAAGAGTCTGAGGCCTAGTATTGGCAAGGGTCGGTGACCGACGAGGACATCTATCCCAAGTTGGGACCGGTGCATCACGAGCAGTGATCCGGTGTGGCCGCCTGACAAGCTGTTAGAGATGCGGTGTGTCTTGATCGTCGGGACCCTAGCCGTCAGTGATGAGATGCTAGCCGACAAGTAGTCGGGGTGACCAAGAGGGTCACAGGTCTTTGGTGGGGCACGGGGGTGGTACCCTATGAGTCACTCAGTATTCACAGGTCACAGGGGCTAGGCATGCCAAGTGGACTGATCACCCATAGGTGGATGCCTTTGAACAGTCGTGGGTCTGGGCCCATCGATGGTGAGTGGAGTTGTTGGGACAAACTTATGCATTTGAACATTTGTATGTCGATGCCTATCGATGGAGAATGGAGCTGCTATGACAGACTCCTGCATTGGCTGCCGTGGAGTGTAGCTGGTTGTGAATTGATGGTGCATGCCACATGATGATAAGTAGTTCGCCATTTCATTTGATAGGTACTCTCCCCCTAGATCAAACCGCAGGGCCTTGATTCTCTGACCAGTTTGATTTTGAATTCTTTGAAGCAATTAAATGCTCCTGACTTGTTCTTTATGACCATAATTCTGGTGAATGTGATAAAATATAGAGCTTGACCCAAGGAGGGTACGCTAATGGGACCACATAAGTCACTGTGAATTAGTGACAGAATGGACTTCGCTCTTCTGGCTTGTCCTCTTGAAAATTTTATTCTAGGTTGTTTCCCTAGTTGACAATTTTCACAGACAGTCTGATTAGCTATAGAAACATCATTGATATTCATATCCTTGACCATTTTGTTATGATGCATATACAAGATTGAACGCATGTTTAAGTGGCCTAGTCTTTGATGCCAAACATGAACATCATAATTACTCACAGAAATTGCATAATCGTGACTCAAGATGTATAAATTTTCTTCTCTGTGTGCAGAGAGGATTTCATTGGAGTTCCCATCAAAAATAGTACATCGGCTAGCAGTAAACAAAGCTCTATAGCCTTGACCAGTGATCTTGCTAATAGATAATAAATTCTTTGTTAATTTGGGTACGTAAAGTACATCATTTAGCTATCTAGTGATGTCGTCAAGGAACTGGAGTCGGACGATGCCTTGGCCTTCGACTTTGTGGGAGCTTGAGTCGCCAAAGAAAATGTACTTTGAGCCCGTTGCTGTGAGAGTAGAGAAAAGGTTCTTACATGGTGTCATGTGTTGTGAAGCACTTGAATCAAGATACCATTGACATGCATCTCTACTTGGTTGGTCTTCCATCATCAGCGCCTTGTCATCCTCTTGGGAATCTTTGACAATGTCAGAACCTCCGTCTTGGTGCTGTTGCATCTTCTTCCTCGGTTCATTGTGCTTGAGAATGCGACAATCCTTAATGTTGTGGTTTTATCTTTTGCAATATTTGCAAAAGATTTTGGTCTTGGATGGTTGTTGTTGTCTGTGCTGTTGTTGCGTTGAATCTGGCTGCTCTGCCTTTGTCTTCTTGTCCTTGAAATTCTTCTTCTTGGACTGATGCTTATTAGAGTACAATGCCATTGACTTGATACTCGTTCTGGATAAGCTTTTTCTCCTGACTTCTTCTTGCAAAAGACTTGCTATCAGCTTCTGGAGAGACAGCGCAGAAGTATTGCTCAAAAGCAACACTATCGTAGGAGGATGGAAGACTGGCAAGAAGAGACGTCGTTGAGTCTTCTTCTGATATAGGGGAATCTATTGCTGCAAGTTGATTCAGCAACTATTTGAACTCCTTTAGAAAATCACTGATTGAGGTGCCTTCACTCATTTTGAGTGTAAGTACCTTCTTCTTCATAAAGAGACGAGTCGATACATTTGAAGTCTCATAGATACTTGTTAGGATATCCAACACTTCTTTGGAGGTGGTGCTATTTGATACATGAGCAATCTGAGTGTCTTTCAGATTCAAGGATACAATGGCAAGTGCTTTGTCATCTTTTGCTTCCCATGCTGGAAGCAGTTCGGGTTTTGCCAGTTTGGCTATTGAACCGTTTATGTATCCCCAAATTTCCTTCTCGATTAAGATCATCCTCATCTTGAATTTCCACATGTGAAAGTCATCTCCGTTGAATTTGTTGATCAAGTGGATCTCTGAGGTTAAGCCTTCCATTGTAATCGAGTAGTAGAGATAGAACACAAACAGAATGAACTAGCTCTATAGAACAAGAACGTATTAAATTCTATTATGAATCCTAAACTCTAATAATCCAATAAACCAGTGCTCTGATACCAATTTGTTGGCTTATATGTTGATGCCAACTGGTAATTGCACTGATAAGCGCGTGATCCTACTTACAGACTCAAATAAATTGCTAAAGTTCTGAATATCTCTCTCTATATATACAATCACTAACTTTGAGGAGTCAGCTACTAGAAGACTCGTTCTGGTCGTTTGATCTCTGTTGGATCCACATGCATTTTGCTCATCATTCACTCATTTACATATATATAACAACTGGAAGGTCTTGCATTATTCTATCTTTGCATTTACAAGATCTCTTAACAGCTGATTAACTGACTAATTAAAACAGTTATTATTGGAGCATGAAGGCATAGATAGTCTATACTTGGGATCCCTTGTAAATCTGCAAACGGTCGCCTGTGTGAAATCCCATGTAAAAATGCAGTGTCTCATTGATCGCTTTTGTCGCATTTTATGCGAAGTAGTGTCGCATTTCTGGAAGTGCCTAAAATGGCCTAAAAACTAAGTTAGCACAAGTGTCACAAAACACTTAGTTGCTCAAGATGGCCCGAAGGTGGAAAGGCGACAGTGTCGGGTGTCGGATTTTTCGCTTGTCAGAAATTACGAAGAAAAATGCAGACTGCTGCGACAAACAGTTCAAATATGTAGACTGTTGAAACAGTTCATTTTTTGCAGGTTTCATTTGAGAGAGTAAAATTGAGAGAAGGAAGGAGGGCAGTTAGGAAGAGTAGGAGTAAGATTAAACTCCAACAATGAGAACTATACCTATCGAGAATTTGAGAATGGAGATTGTTCATGTTAGCAGATTGAAGAAATGTTTGCACGATGGCGATAGCCTGGTGGAAGGTCTAGTGTCTCTAGAGGAGAAAGACACCACATGTTATGGGCCAGAAAGAATCCTAGATAGAAGGGAGCGATGATTGTGAAATCGTCTCCTTCAAGAGTATCTAGTAACCTGGAATGGGCATCCGTTGTCAGATTCTACCTGGGAGACGCGACAGGCATTGCAGAAGTCTTATCCAGAGTTTATCATCGAGGACCGATGACTTACCAGGGGAGGGAAGAATTGTTAGAGCCCAATTATGGCTCTATCATGATCTCGGCATGGCCGGTTACCAAAGGGCCAGAGGCCTAGTATTGGCAAGGGTCGATGACCGACGAGGACATTTGTCCCAGGTTGGGACTGGTGCGTCACGAGCAGTGATTCGGTGTGGCCACCTAACAAGCTGCCAAAGATGCAGTGTGTCTTGACCGTCAGGACCCTAGCCATCACTGACGAGATGCTAGCCGACAAGTAGTCAGGGTGACCAAGAGGGTCACAGGTCTTTGGTGGGGTATGGGGGGGGGGGAGCACGGTGGTACCCTATGAGTCACCAGGTCACAGGGGCCAAGCATGCCAAGTGGACTGATCACCCACAGGTGGATGCCATGTGCCAGTTGATGAGAATGGCAGGTAGAAGGACTCAAGGAGGGGGTGCATATGGTTGGGAGGTTCATTCTACACACCAGCCTTCTAGGATTCATGAGCTTGGAGAGACTTGCTTGTGACAGGCTTAATAGAGCCAAGGTCTTTCAACCAATCAATTTGATAATTATATAATTCATAGTAAATCTCTCACCCTTGGACATTTACCAAAATTTGTTTGATCTCTCCAATTGGGGACTCAACAAGTTTCGATTTTGTTTTGTAGGTCATCTTTGCAATGCCTAATGCATGCAATGTTTCTTAATTAATAATATCGACACTTGATTTTAAATCAACTGGTACTTTAGTGAGCAACCATCCATTAATTTAAATGTCTATTTTGAATGCTTCTTTGTCTTTTATGTAATATTGGATATTTCAAAAAAAAATAGCTTTGTTTTTTTTTCTTTTACAATGACATTGAAAGCATTATTTTATGTACTAACAAATGTTGGAATGTTATAATGATTTTAGAGATCCAATATCACATACTTGAAGTTAGCTATTTCTTGGTACTAAGTCAATATATCTTGAATCTATTTCCACTCTCTATAACCTATGAGAGCTCTAAGAATTTTTTGAACACGTTGAGTACTATAGAAGATTTATTGCTAATTATGTCATCCTAACTAGATTTATCTTGAGCACACTCTATAGAAATTTTTGAATATAAACTAAGATTTTTGTTTGACTATTTATGTATAAAATGTTTAAAAAAAAAAAAACATGACACTGGATACTACACATATTTTGGATATAGATTTTGTTGAATTTGACTATTGATAAAGTTGTCCATTCAAACTTCGCTTGTAGTATGTCTTTGACAATTAGCATGTGAGCTCATGGAGACCATATCATGCAAAGTATTGTCTTGAAATGTGCATCTCATAAGCATGTTCCATCCAAAAGGAAAAGTTGTTAAGAATATCAATATATAAAAAATTTGCTCTAAAGATGGCTTTTTTGTTTAGAAAATTATTGGCTATCTAGGTGAAAATATAATTTCTCCATATCTAAAGAGTATGATATCAAATCAATTCTACATCATTTTTGTTGGTGTTTGGTATATGTTCTTTTACGTTTAGGTCGCAACCATGCCACAAAACCATTCAACTCCATTATTGGCTCACTGATGTATGCAATGCTCTGCACTCAACCCGATCTTGCATACACAATCAGTTCACTTATCCAGTTCCTATCGAATCCAGGGCCCCAGGGCCAACCCACTGGAAAACACTCATGAAGTTCATGAAATATGTCCAAGCAAAAAAACATCTTTGCATCTGTTATGGAGGGAGCCTGGATTTGTATTCTTATTCAATCAAGGCCCAATCTCATGGAATAGCCAAAAACGGACCTCAGTAGCATTGTCATCAACTGAATCAAAATACATAGTTGTCACAAATGCTACCAAGGAGGCAATTTGACTGAGGAATCTACTAACAGATATTGACCTTGCTCAGCTATAGCCAACAACCATATATTATGACAATCACAACACAATAGCACTATCTCTAAATATGGGATTTCACTCTCGAAGTAAGCATATTGTAATCAGGTATCACTACCTTAGAGAAAAAGTGCAAGGCAAGGAAGTATCACTAGTTTACTGCAAGACAAATTCTATGGCAGCAGATTACTTCACCAAAGCATTATCTAAAGATCATCACATCAAAAACAACAATATTCTAAATCTAAAGATCGAAGTTTTTCAGGATCCACATTAATGGAGAGTGCTGGATTTTAATGCTCAAGTCCAAATTCATTTGGTAATGAGCATCCTGAAATATGTACATACTACAAAAAAAAAAATCTCGAAGTCTGACTCCATCGACTTCATCAACATTTTGACTCCATCGACTCACGCGACATTCAAATCCATCGACTCACTCGACATTCGACTCCATCAACTTACTCGACTCCAGAGACTTACTCGACTTACTTGACTCCCACATCAGGTTATATCAAGTTCGATACAGGAAAAGTCGATCTATGTATTGTCAGTCGATTCCAACCTATGTCGCAATCAGAAGGACAACGTTGATAGACTTAGAATTTGCTTCGAACAGGAACACAACTCATGCTACACAGTAACACAAACAGAAAACACTCTCCACAGCAAGCTCACATAGCAACTGTATTTCACAAAATGAAATTACACTGTACATATAGTCGTTCACTCAGGCAACCCATGCATGACCCAGGTTGTCGTTGGCGGGACGCGTGTCCCGTCGACTTGCCTCGTGGCGAGGCCAACTGATCCTTATCAACTGATAGGACCCACAATACAGTAGCACAATGATTCTACTTTAATTCTAACTCTCTCCCTTAAAGTAGAGTCTAACTTTTATACAGTCATATACATAGCTTTAAAGTCAACAAACTTTAAGTACAGAAAGCTTTGATCTAAACTTATCAAACTTTTCTCCAACAAGTGGCTTAGTAAAAATATCAGCCAGTTGTTCTTTTGTGCTACAATGAACAACATGAATTTCACGACTCAACAGCCTCTCACGTATAAAGTGATACTGAATCTCAATGTGTTTAGTTCTCGCATGGAACACTGGATTCTTTGCTAGCTGAATGCCACTCTAACTGTCGCTAATCCTGGAAAGTCATCCATGTCGCTGCTCTCCAATAATCTCTCAAAGCACTTAGGGAGCTTCCTGTCAGGTGAACGGCTTCCTAGTGAAAATGTATCCCACGGTACATCCTTCTCCTTGTGTTTGTCACCTGCAATTTCAATCCTTCTTGCACCAAAAGGTTTGTCCCTACCTCTCCAACCTATCTCTTGAGATTGAGTAGTAGTATCTTGAGATGTATGAATGGGTCATCATCAGGTAGTATCCTCACTATACCATCTTTCCCACTGGATGTATCTATCTTCTCAGCATCCTCGTCTTCATACATCTTGGATTCATCAAAGATAAGATCACGGCTTATATGGACTTTGTTTTTCACTGGATCAAAACATCTATAGCCCTTCACACGATCATCATATCCTAGGAATATACACTTGATAGCTTTTACATCAAGTTTACGTCTCTCTTCCTTAGGAACGTGTACAAAGGCCTTACATCCAAAGATTCGCAAGTGGTTCACCTTTGGCTTCTTCTTCGTGAATGCTTCCTCAGGTGTTATCTTTGGTATGGCAATGGTAGGACTTCTATTTTGAAGATAGATTGCCGTACTGCATGCTTCTGACCAAAAATCTTTTGGTAGTTTCATCTCAGCTAGCATAGATCTTGCACTTTCCACAATCGTACGATTTTTGTGCTTAGCTACACCATTGAGAGTAGGAGTATGAGCTTGCGTAAATTGTCTTTTAATCCCACATTGATCACAAAGATCATTGAAGTCATTAGACTTGTACTCACCACTATCTGATCTTAGGACTTTGATCTTCCTATCTGTCTGATTTTCGACCAATGCTTTGAAGCTCTTGAAGTTGTCAAATGCATCTGATTTCTTCTTCAAGAAGTAGATCCACGTCTTAGAAGGCTTTACCTAAGGACATGGTCCTCATAGGCCGGCATAAATCTGTGTGGATTAAATCTAGGATGTTCTTTGCTCTTGCAACACCACCTTTGTTGAACTTTTCTCGATGCTGCTTCCCATATACACATGATTCGCACATCAATTTCAAGTGGTCTTCTATAGTAGGCAATCCTGTTACCATCTCCAATTTCCTCATCAAACTGAGACTTCCAAAGTTCAAGTGACCAAGCCTCTTATACCACAACTCAGTTTGCGATGGAATGGACGATACAAGTCCATGTTGCCCCTTGATTGTAGCATTCAACTTGTACAATTTTGTATTGGGCTCCCTTACTCCATCCGCAATAACTTTGAACTTTTAGTTCACATCCTTCACAAAGCAACGATCATGGGCGAATTCTACTTTCAACTTTTGATCGGTAATGACTCCAACAGAAAGTAGATTTTTTTTCAAACCTGGTACGTAAAGTACCTCCCTGATCATCCTGATTTTGCCATTAGGTAGTTGAATTGAAACAGTGCCTATCCCCTTGATCTTGCATACCTCACCATTTGCTTGTAAAATGAACATTCCATTATCCAACACTTTCAAGCTACTGAACCAATTCTTGTTACCTGTCATGTGTCTTGTGGCTCCCGAGTCAATATACCACGCTTGATCATCTTGATTAGATGACAATGCAGATATGAAGATGCTAGAGTCTTCAATCTCACCCTCATCGACAAGGTTACCTGCTTGTTTTGGTTTTCCCTTGCCTTGTTCCGCCAGGAATTTGCGACATTCACTCTTCCAATGGCCCTTTTTACCACAATGGAAGCACTTGTCTTTCTTCTTAGTCTTACTGGAAGATCCTTCATCCTCCTAAGACTTGGCAAATTGCTGCTTAGACTTCTTCTTGCCCTTGCCCTTGCCTTGTTTTTGGCGTGTCGCAAGTGCCTAATCGTCAGTATTTTGATGTCTAGCTTTCACCATTTCTCGCCGTTGCTCTTCCTGCATCAAGATTCCTGTGAGCTCGTCAAAGGTTGGCAATCTTTCTCTTGATGCTATTCCACTCACAAACATCTGATAGGATTCTGCAATGCCACACACTGCATTGTGCACCAGCTCCACATCACGTATGCGCTCACCAATAGAATGCAGTTCATCCCTCATTGTCTTGATTTTGGTCATGTACGTCTGAATGTGCTCTCCTTGCTCCATGCGGGCACTATTCAGCTTTGACTTCAGAAACATGATTCTTGACAGATTTGATGTCTCGAACTGCTCCTTTAGCACATCCCATGCGTGTCTGGGTGTAACAGCATCACAAATGTGGGTAATGATGTGATCCTTCACTGACAAGTTAATGAAGGTTAAAGCTTTGCTCATCTTTTTGTCGAACACTTTGATATCCGCTTCATTTGGCAGCCTTCTCTCATCACCTGTGACGACTTCCCACACGTCCTTCTCCATCAGTATGTTTTTCATTTTGAATCTCCACACTACATAGTTGGAAATCCCGTCCAATTTGCTACTTTCACTCAAAATGGACTCTCCCATGTTTGCCATCGCAAAACTACTTGAAACTTCTGCCATAGGCTAAAAACAGTATGTCGAGGCCAACAATGATGTCAGAAGTTGAAAATAATGGCCTGCACTTTTTTCCTTACCAGGCCACTCGTCGCTTTTCCACCAATTTGAAAGCCAAATCGGCGTCACCTTCCGAAATGCACTCAGTCATCAACTCCCAACTACATGTCCAGTGGAATGGTGAAATCACTTCTGGCGCACTCCGAACACTTTCTCTGCTGCAATCACTCTGTTTTGTTGTACCGTACTTGCAAGTATAGTCCGAATGCCCTTCGTTCGGAGGTTACAGCCTTTCGTTTGGGTCAAAACGGGCAAAGGACCCAAAAATAAAAATGTTCTTTGTTTTTGAACTATTTCTTCACCTTGAAGAAACTTCACTCTTTACTTGTGAAGGGACCCAACTCCAATTTTAGTATGAAAATTTTTAATGAAGTTGAAGGCCAAATGCACTTCACTTCTTCAGGGCCCTCTTCAACAATCCTTCAGACTCCATCCAATGGTTGATTCTGATCCAACTGTGGATATCCCTTTTGGGTAGCATAATCTGAGTCGTTGATCTTGTAAGTTTTCTATCCAAGGTTCTGAGCACTTTTGTGCACCAATGGAGAGTCTTGTAGACGCTGTCCACTCCAAAACACTATGGTTTCACCTTGGTTCCACGCACAAACTGACTCACGACTTCCCTACTCGTGGCCACCTATTATGTCTCTTCCCAGCTATGGCTTCCCTCACAAATCCTTGACCATCTCTCTCTCTCTCTCTGGGTCGTGGCTGTCCACGGCCTCCTCTGTCTGACTCGCACTGCTAGGGAGCCCTCCTCTTTGTTTTTACAGCTTGGAAAACAGTTCAGAATAGAGAGAAAACTTTGCTTTTCTGCTTCCAAACCCTAGGCCAATGTTTTTCTCACCACTTTGATCTTGGCTTGCTTTTCACAGCCCTCTGGCTGGCCCAAATCAACTGCTTTGAGGTCGCCCTACCACTGGAAAGTTGATGCTTCAATCCGTTTGTCAAACAGTGTCCGATTGAATGCACATTGACTGCAAACACCAAATAGCATGTTTCGAAATTTTAAAATTCTGTTTGTTGAGGTTTTGATTCAGCCGACAACCCTTGTCTCTGAATCCTCACACAGTCTCAAGCTCACCAAGCTTCTGTGTGCTAAACTCTCTGCATCAGTGTTTCTCCTTCCGTCTTCAACCCGCCGTAAACCCCAAACTCTTAGAAGACAGTTCTCTCGAAGCTCTCTTCAACGATGATGTTGTACTGTGTACACTCCTTGTACGGCTCTGATACCAACTTAGAATTTGCTTCGAACAAGAACACAGATCATGCTACACAGTAACACAGACAAAAAACACTCTCTACATCAAGCTCACATAGCAACTGTATATCACAAAATGAAATTAAACTGTACATATAGTTGTTCACTTAGGCAACCCATGCATGACCCAGGTTGCCGTTGGCGGGACACGTGTCCCGTCAACTTGCCTCGTGGCGAGGCCAACTGATCCTTATCAACTGATAGGACCCACAATACAATAGCACAGTGATTCTACTTTAATTCTAACTGATAGTCCACCAACTTGTGCATAGATTTTACTATTGACAACGATGGCTATCTATTATAGGACGACTCTAGTAAACTAAGAAAGTTAAACTTGTACTCTCAAGTACCAATCACTGAACTGCAATCATCAACAATCTAGAATAAAGTCTGCACTCAATGATCATTCAGATTTCAATTCGTTTCCTTCTAGTCTGATGGTATTCTCCCAGACAAAAGCAAGAATCCATCTAGTAACGGTCAAGCGTCTGAAGCTCTACAATTTTGCGCATTACAGACCAATGCATTGCTTCATGCTCATGTACTCTAATTTTGATTAATCAAAGAGTGCAATTTTGTCCACACAATTGTTTTGTTCATTTGTACATTATTACAACACATTATTATAGACTGTATACATCTTGATTCTTGTTGTTACGCTGACACACTTCCAATCCACAACTATCCGTTGTTAGTTTCCGTTGCTAGTATCTGCTTCCAGATTTTGATTTCGGATGCCCATCTTTGAATCAATTCTAATTCAGCTTTAGATACTAATTTTTCCAACACCTATGGAGCAAAACAATAATTTAAAAAGTCCTTCAAAAGATTGTCAAGAAGATGTTGGCGATAGTGCCACAAAAAAAAGGGAGAATGTTGACGAGGATATTGTAGATGTCACAATATCTTTTCATATTGACATGCTATTTGTGACTATGATTGATTGGTGGTCTCGGGTCGCACCATAGTCCTATTGTTGGAATTTAATCTAACCCCTACTCATCCTAATAGCCCTTCTTCCTTCTCTGACTTTTACTCTCTCAAATGCAACCTGCAGAAAATGAAATGCTTTACTCAGGTTTTTTCACAGGCAAAAAAAAAAAACCCGACACTCGACACTGTCGCTATTTTTTAGCTTCCTGAGCAACTAAAGTGTTTAGCGACACTTATCTAAGTTGTTTTTGGGCCATTTAGGCACTTCTAGAAAAGCAACACTTTTTGCAAAAAATGCGACATTGCATTTTTACATGCAGTTTTTGACAGGCGACAAGTAGGGCAAAATGCGACACTGCATTTTTACATGCAGTTTTCGACCGGAGAAAAAGGCGAAAAATGTGACACTGCATTTTTTCTCACAGTTTCTGACAGGCGACAATTAGGGCAAAAAGTGACACTGCAGTTTTACACAGGATACTACACAGGCAACGCTACAGATTTCCACGAGATACTACAAAGGTGACACTCTGCAGAAATACACAGTATTCCGCTCCAATAACAATTGTCCAATTAGGCAGTTAATCAACTGTTAAGTAATCTTGTAAATGTTAAGATTGAATAATGCAAGATCTTTCAACTGCTATAAATGTAAATGAGCGATTGAAGACATGTGATTAGAATTGTAAGTGTCATCATAAGTTATCTGTCAGAATCAAACGACCAGAACGGGTCTTACAGTAGCTGACTCCTTAGAGTTAGTTATGAGAGAGAGAGAGAGAGAGAGAGAGAGAGAGAGAGAGAGAGAGAGAGAGAGAGAGAGAGAGAGAGAGAGAGAGAGAGAGAGAGAGAGAGAGAGAGAGAGAGAGAGAGAGAGAGATTCAGAACGTTAGCAATTGTTTTGAATCTGTAAGTAGGATCATGCGCTTATCAGCGTGATTGTATTGTGATCTGATCATTGTTACCACAACTTCTTTATACAGATTCGCTATTGTTCTACATCCCTTTGCATTCTTGTTGAATGATAACTCTCACTCCTTTAACACAAACACTATTATCAGAGAATTGTATGGCTGTCTCTGATGCCTAAACTGATTCCACATTCTCTTCATACCAGGTTATCAGTATTAGAGGATTGCATGGCTGTCTCAGACGCCTAATCGGTTTCGCAATCTCTCTTTCATGACAGTCTAAGACTCCTACACTAATAATCTGATTCAACGCAAAAGGACAACTAATAAACTCCATTCACTAAGTAATCCACGATCCTGCTACTATTAAGAATTTTTGTTTCATCAGTTGACATCAATCCAAAATGTCAACAGATGTGGTATCAGAACTGATAATTTGCATCCATCGCATCCCACACATGAGGCATCAGCCCCCAACAAAGTGGTATCAGAGCCACAGATTTATTGGATTACTAGAGTCTAGGAATTATAATAGAACTTAACACGTTTTCGTTCTATAGAGCTAATTCATTTAGTTTGTGTTTTATCTCTGCTACTTGAGAAGGTTCAACCTCAGAGATCCACCTCATCAACAGATTCAACGGAGATGACTTCCACATGTGGAAGTTCAAAATTAGGATCATCCTATGGGGATACGTCAACGATTCCATAGCCAGACCGGTAGAACCAGAACAACTTCCAGCTTGGGAAACAAAGGATGGCAAGGCTCTTGCCATTGTATCTCTAAACCTAAAGGACACTCAAATTGCTCATGTATCCAACTGCACCACCTCCAAAGAAGTGTGGGATACACTTACAAGCATCTACGAGACCTCAGATGTTTCCACTCGTCTCTTCTTGAGGAAGAAGATACTGACACTCAGAATGAGTGAAGTCATCTCAGTAAGCGACCATCTGAATGAGTTCAAACAGTTGCTAAACCAATTGGCTCCAATAGGTTCGCCTATCTCAGAAGAAGACTCTACCATGTCTCTTCTTGCCAGTCTTCTGTCCTCTTATGACAATTTAGTGTTGCTTCTTAGCAAAGAACCAACCATGACATCAAAGACTGTCGTATCCTCAAGCATAATGAAGTGAGGAAAAGGATGCAGCAGCAGCAAGAAGACAACTCTGACTTAGTCAGAGGATCACAAGATGATGATAAAGCGCTGATGGTACAAGATCAACCCAGTAGAGATGCCCATCAATGGTATCTCAATTCAGGTGCTTCTCAGCACATGACACTATGCAAAGACCTCTTCACTACACTCACAGCTACAGAATCAAAGTACATCTTCTTTGGTGACTTCAGTTCACATGAAGTCGAAGGCCAAGGCTCTATTCGACTACAATTCTCTGATGGCATCACTAGGCAGCTTAATGGTGTACTTTACGTACCCAAGTTAACTAAGAACCTATTGTCTATTAGCAAGATCACAGATCAGGGCTATAGAGCCATGTTCACTGCCAATCGATGTATTATTTTATATGAGAAGTCAAAAAAAATCCTCTCTCCTTACAGAACAGCCATCGTCTGATCAGAAACTGAGGAGTCGTAGACATCCGTGTTCTGATCAGAGTGAGTAAACAAGCGCGATCAAACAACAATGAAAGTGCACTCAATCACAATGAGCATTCATCTACGTTGTATTACACTGAAGCACAATACAAAATAACAATTACAACAAAAAATGACGACGTAATTGGGAGGCTCAAACAATGTGTCTCATGGATGGAGCGACCCATAATCTGTGTTTGGATGATCTATTTATATGAAGAAACAAAACGTTTCTAATTACAAAGCTTTGCATCTAAACATGTGTTCAATCTTGTATATGCATCATAACAAAATGGTCATGAATAACAACAGCTAATCAGGTTGTCTGTGAAAATTGCTTACTAGGGAAACAACCTAGAACTAGATTTCCAAGAGGACAAGCCAAAAGGGCAAAGTCCATTTTGTCACTAATGCACAATGATCTATGTGGTCCTATAAGCGTACCTTCATTAGAACAAGCTCTATATCTTATTACATTCATTGATGACTACTCCCGATTTACCAAAGTCATGCTCATAAAGAAAAAGTTAGAAGCGTTCAATTGCTTCAAAGAATTCAAGCAATATGTTGAGAATCAGATTGGTCAGAGAGTCAAGGCCCTACGGTCTGATTTAGGGGGAGAGTACTTATCAAATGAAATGAAGGACTACCTATCTTCATGTGGCGTGCACCATCAATTTACACGAGCTACACTCCACAACAGAACAGAGTAGTTGAATGGAAGAACCGCACAATATTGGAAGCTGCACGATCCATGACAGTCAACGCGCATTTGCCTCAAACCTTTTGGGTAGAAGCGAACTCTACAGCCTGCTATCTGCAAAATTACTCTAGCACTAAAGCAGTTGATTCCAAGACACCGTTTAAGCCTACTACGGCTACAAACCCAGTTTGAAATACATACGTGTTTTCGGATGTCTCTGCTATGCACAAGTACCATCTGATCTGAGGAAGAAGCTGGACCTAGTAAGCTGCAAAAACATCTTCATCGGCTATTCAACATCACACAAAGCATATCGTGTATATGATGTTGATACAGGTCAAATCTCAATCAGCTGTGATGTTGTCTTCCTTGAAGACAAATTCCACTATTTCAAGCAGAAGCAGCCAATGCAAGAGCATGCCATAGCAGCTTCACCCTCCATCGATAGGCAACGACCTACGACTGTTCAAACAATGGAGTTCATTTCAATGGCTCTACTTACCGTCGATGGGCCTAGACCCACGATTGTTCAACCATGCTACGATCCTAGTCATTCACCAAGGAGAATCGTCTACTCAAGCACCTGCAGTTAGAAGGTCTGCAAGACAATGACAGCAACCTGATCGTTTCACCCCTCAAGCGTTCATCAGTCATGATGAACCTACCACTATTGCAGAAGCACTGTTAATGCCCAATGCAGACAAATGAAAAGTTGTCATTGATGCTGAGTATCAGTCTCTAGTGAAGAACAAGACCTGGAGTGTTGTCAATCCTCCTACAGGTGTAAAACCAATTGACTCCAAGTGGATCTTCAAGCTGAAGCTTAAACCAGATGGATCAATATCCAAATGGAAAGCCAGACTGGTTGTTAAAGGATTTGAACAAGTATATGAGATAGACTACACTGAGACCTTTACTCCAGTGGTAAAGCATCAGTTTATTCGTACCTTATTGGCTATAGCTGCTGTAGAAGATCTAGACATTCACCAGATGGATGTCCAAACGACATTCCTACATGAATATATACAAGAAGATGTGTTCATCTATCAACCATAAGGTTACGTCCTTCAAGGTAAGGAGCATCTAGTATGTAAATTGCATAAGGCATTATACAATTTGAAGCAAGTTTCGAGGGCCTGGTACGATAGAATAAATCGTTTCTTGTTACAGCACGACTTTACCTCATGTTCCGCAGATTCGAATGTGTATCTAAAACAAAAAGGGCCAAGCTATGTCATAATAGCACTATACGTTGATGATTCCCTAATCATCAGCAATTCAAATTAGTTACTACTAGTAACCAAATTCTTACTCTCATCAGAATTTGAGATGAGTGATTTAGTTCCAATCCATTACCTACTTTGAATGGAGATTCAAAGAGATCGCGCGAGCAGAAGGATCACCATAAGCCAACAATCTTACCTAATCAATGTAATTCGCAGATATGGCATGGAGGATTACAAACCCATAGATTCTCCTATGGATCCAGAATGCAAGCTATCCAAAGACATGTGCCCCAGAATGAAGGCAGATCAGCAACAAATGTGCAAGTACCCCTATCAGTCAGCAGTCATAGGTTCTATCATGTACTCTATGATCTGCACATGACCTGATCTTGCATATGTTGTAAGCACATTGTCGCAATTCATGTCCAATCCAGGCCTACAACACTGGAAAGCCCTGCAAAGAGTTCTGAAGTACATTCAAGCCTCAAAGCACTATTCCTTGAGTTACAACGGCAACACAACAGCTGCACTCACATTGACTACCTATTCAGATTTTGATTGGGCAGGAGAGGTGAATACCAAAAAATCCACATCAGGTTATATTTGTTTCCTTGTAGGAGGACCCATTTCATGGAACAACAGAAAGCAGAAATGCATTTCGTTGTCCTCTACAGAATCCGAATATGTTGCAGCTACATTAGCAGTGAAGGAGATCATATGGCTTAGGAGGCTGCTGCAGGATCTGCAATTCCCACAGATCGGTCCAACAATACTCCAATGCGACAATCAGAGCTGCATAGCTCTATCTCTGAACCCACGTACTCATGCTACAACTAAACACATAGAAGTTCAGTTCCATTTTCTTAGAGAGAAAGTTCAGAACCAAGATGTTGTACAATCATACATACAGTATGTTGGCTGATATTTTGACAAAGCCATTGTCTAGAAATAAACATTCTACTTTAGTAGATATGATAAATCTCAATTGTAAGTTAGATTCGTAGTAGTTAGCTTAAGGGGGAGTGTTGGAATTTAATCTAACTCCTACTCATTCCAATAGCCCTTTTTCCTTCTCTGATTTTTACTCTCTCAAATGCAACGTGTAGAAAATGAACTATTTTCCAACAGTCTGCATATTTGAACTAATTCTCGCCACAATCTGCATTTTCACTCAGGTTTTTCCACAAGCAAAAAAAAAAAAACCCGACACTCGACACTGTCGTTATTTTTTAGCTTTTTGAACAAGTAAGTGTTTAGCGACACTTATCTAAGTTGTTTTTGGGGCCATTTAGACACTTCTAGAAAAGTGACACTTCTTGCAAAAAATGCAAAAAATGCGACACTGCATATTTACATGCAGTTTTTGACAGGCGACAATTAGGGCAAAATGCGACACTACATTTTTACATGCAGGTTCTGCCAGGCGAAAAAGACGAAAAATGCAACACTGCATTCTTTCTCGCAGTTTCTGACAGGCGACAATTAGGGCAAAAAGCAACACTGCAGTTTTACATGGGATACTACACAAGCGACACTACAGATTTACACGAGATATTACACAGGTGACACTCTGCAGAAATACGCACTATTCCATATACAGACTATCTACGTCTTCACGCTCCAATAACAACTATCTAATTAGGCAGTTAATCAACTATTAAGTAATCTTTAAAGATTGAATAATGCAAGATCTTCCAGCTTTTATAAATGTAAATGAGTGATTGAAGACAAGTGATTAGAATTGTAAGTGTCATCATAAGTTATCTGTCAGAGATCAAACAACCCAAACGAGTCTTACAGTAGCTGACTCCTTAGAGTTAGTGATCATAGAGAGAGAGAGAGAGAGAGAGAGAGAGAGAGAGAGAGAGAGAGAGAGAGAGAGAGAGAGAGAGAGAGAGAGAGAGAGAGAGAGAGAGAGAGAGAGAGAGAGAGAGAGAGAGAGAGAGAGAGAGAGAGAGAGAGAGAGAGAGAACCATACGTGATATTCATAAACATACTTTTTGAAATTATTTGGATGCCTTGTGTTTATGAATCTTGTTGACATATTCTTGGTCTTGCATGTTTTTTCTCTTGATATATATATCCTTCACCATGCTAGGCAGAAGCCATCCTTGTTTGATTGAGGTGTAGATGGTTTGGATCCCGCCATGTTTAGGCGAACAATGGACACGTGGACTCATTATATGCCTGCATCTGAGCGTGTCCTTGATGATATCATCTCATTGCAAGTTAAAGATGGTCTAGAAAAAAGTCCATTATTGATGCAATTTGTGGTGGATACGTTTTATCGTCATGGTTGAGTTGTGTTGGATCCTATGGTAGGTTGTGGCTCCACCGTTCTAGCATGCAATTGGCAAACACTACATAATGATGGACACAGACCAGAGAGTTTTGCAACAAGTGGAAGAACGCTTTTGTGAGAGTCAAATTTAAGATTTCTTGTGTGTAGAATATTGATGCATTCATTACAAGCAACCAACATTTCTATAAATGAACTAAAATTTGATGTATTTCAATTAGGTCATGTGGCGAAACCCTTGGCCAATGTTCTGGTGGATTCGGATGAAGAAGAAGAATGTGTTCAAAGGTTAGATGACTTTGACATGGATTCGTAAATGAAAGGTGGTTCCTTCTTATGCAAATAGCATTGCACAACAAATGGCAATTGTCGAGGAGGTAGATGCATTACCAGCTTTGAGATCAAAAAGACGTGTATACGTTGACGACGAATGCGAAGAAATTTAAAACTATATATCATTATCAAAGAAAACTGTGAAAATGTGGATTGAATCCCCTTGAAAAACTTTATCTCAAGTACTTTATTATAACTACCACTGCATGAATTTGGACAAAGTTTGTAATTGATAGAATTTATGCCTTTAGTGTAATTGTTGTCAAGTTGTGAAATAATGCAATGTGAGTTAATTTTGGATTGTTGTTGTTGCATTTGCTACAAGTGCATGTACCCCTCAACTATTATTGTTGTGATGTTATGAAATACTTCAATGTGAGTTAATTGTGTGATGTTTCTGCATTTGCAACAAGTGCATAAACACATGAATTAGTTCATCGAGCAGTATTTGAGATACTATAAAATTTGCACAAACATTGTCACTAGAGAGGTGACTTATATCACCTTTGACATACTATAAAAATTGCACAATTTTAAGTGTGGCTCTAAAACATACAAGTCAAAATCACAATATCATTGGCATGAACGCCAACATAAGTAGAAGAGGAAAAACACACCACAACGCCTATCAATGTATGATTCATTGTTTTGAAAGAATATTCCCTTGATGTTCCATTATTACATATCAAAATAAACAAATACCATAATTCCAATATTCATCACAAAAAATTCTCTCAAAACTCGTAGAAATCTACTCTCAAAATGCAAGATCCCGCTTCTCCAAGCTTTCTTCACATATAGTCCTCATGCATAAGTCAGCACATACATGAACACGCAAATTCTTTTATCAAAATGTGTTTCAAAGATCCTTCGCCTAATGATATGAGAATTTGCCATGCAATGATTTTCTTGTATTGAGAGTATTTCCAATCACCATCTCAATAACAAGTTGGGCCATGCCTTCATCCGATGGTGGTGAGAGCTCCTAGAGGGTGAAGATCCAATTGTGAGAGCTCTCAAGCCCCCCGCACCACCCTTTGATGACCATTGCAAGCATGCTTGCACCACCCTTTGATGAGGGTGAGACCCACCTTGCCATTGCAAGCATGCTTGGGAGTACGCTCTCCATCATAAAAAAGCTCTTACCACCCTTAGATAAGCGGGACCCAGCTTGCTAAGCTTGCCATTGCATGCAGGGTTGGCAATAGCTCCCCCTTCATTCTCAAGTACAAACATGGGACACAATGCCATCCCATTCACCAACAAACAACTAGCCATGTGCCAAAAAATATTAGATATGTGGGGGAGTGGGGGGGCCCTCAAACATTACACCTCACAATAGATGAAATGGGTCCCTTCAACACATTACACCCCACCTCTCCAACTGCCACCTGCATCCCATTTCCGACGTCTATTCACATGTAAGTGGGGAGGACGTGACGCTACCTCCACCGCCTCCGATCGTCCGCCTGCGCTCGCACGGGCATCGTCGTGGCTGAATGCGACTTTTGGAGACGTCGTCGCGCTGCTTCAGTTTCTTGGTTTCTTTTACGATCCATTTATCGATCGATCGATCGATCGATCGATCAAGCATCGGTGAACCTCTACAAAGCGTTCCAGATCTGAAGCTTGGCTTGCAATTGCTGGCAGACTTTCGAGGCCGTTGTTTGAGAATATGATGCATTTGAATTTGTTTTGAAGCACATCGTGTCCTGTGGCAAGATATAAAGGGCCTAGTCGGTTTTCTGTCAATCTTTTACTATCAGGTTAAGTTTGTTGCAGATATTGTCTGTGACAGGATCTGAACGGCCTTATATTTTTCTGTCAATCTTTATCTATAGCGTTAAGTTTGTAGGGGATTACGGTGCTTGGAACAAATTCTAGCGGTGTTTAGAACAGAAAATAGAATCTGCAAGTGTTTTGCGGGGACTTGGTCAGAGCTCACGCCATGACTTCTGAGTAGTAAGTGCCCTTTCTTTTGGACTCCTGCACAATTTTTGTGTCATATTAACAAGCCTTTTTGGAGAAAAAATTCGTCCGAAATGATATTATGAATTGTAAGGTTATCTGATGCTTTTGAAGTGCAAATTAATGTGTAACTTTTTTAACGATGATGATGTTTAATAATCATCTTGATCGAATCTTGCTGAAATAGTTTCTTTCGGCTGAACATATTCGGGGAGTCCCTTCTATCCGTTTCTATATTAGCTTGAAGTATAAAGTGCTTTAGGGCTACTTCATTGGACTTTCTGTCTTTTAGCTTTTCCCTTTCATGTTCACCTTGTTGGAGAAGTGGCGTTTATTCAAATTGTGAGATCTGTGATTTTCCCGCGTAACATGCTTTTTCAGTCGATCCCTATGTTCATGTTTACCTCATTTTTCTCTTGTATGTCCTCAATTATGCAGCTGATTAGAGTCGAACTCCTGACCTCAAGTTGAGCAAAGAAAGTCTTGAACAACACACCAATTACTGGAGGACCACATTTTTCCCTCTTTGGTCTCTTAATTGCCGGATGTATACATCCTGATGATGGCTGAAGTGTGACCAAACCATATTATAAGAGCCTAGGTTGTTGGCACCTGTTGCATAATTGTAACTTGAAAAGAGATGAATTGCGCTGAGTTCTTCACGTCGCTTGTCCATTATGTGCGTATATTCGATGTGCAAGTTGTATTTACCTGAGAATTTCTCCCGTAGCTTTTCATATCATTGTTTTTCTGTGCAACCTAAGTATGACAACTTGAAATTTACTTCGTTCGAGAAGTTCTTCTCATTGAGTGGTTTTTGTTGAGTAAATTGTCACTGCAGAATCATACACTACATGTATACATGCTTTTCATGGCTGTTTTCAGATTTAACTTGGTTAAATTAGTGTAGCTACTGCTTTTTACCATGTGAACGGAAAAAGTAGGCATTGTGAATGTTTAGAATAATTTTCTTTCGCAAAATTCATTTTAGAGGGTTTGGCGTGACCTGTTTACTTGGAGTGATCTCAGGACCCTGATTGTGGCTGTTTGTCAATCATATTTCAGCATTCTGTTGCACTCTAGATGATATTGTGCTCTGTATGTCTGCAGTGATTATCTTTTTAAGCTTTTGCTGATAGGTGATTCAGGGGTGGGGAAGTCTTGCCTTCTCTTACGTTTTGCGGTAAGGTGCTCTTTTTTGCGATAAGCAAGCATGTGTTTGTTGGAAGCTTTGCTATTTCAATGTGACATGAAAGGGCAGATTTCTTTAGAATGGCTGAGATGAGAGTTGCTTTTGAAATCATTACCTTACACTTACGCCTTCTAAAAATTCAATGGAGCTGCTATTTAAGATGGCTTGTTAAACGGTCAATCGCTTAATTCAGCAATACTTTGTTGTGAACTAAAAGTACAAGATGGTTGTCTGCAGGATGATTCGTACCTAGAAAGTTATATCAGCACGATTGGCGTAGACTTTGTAAGTGGAGTGCAGCATTTTTTTCCTATAACTTACCTGGTGTATACACGATGAAAATCATTCACTTGAAAGTCCCGTAGTGAGGAGCAACTATGTCCTTGAGTTGGATATATGTTTTCAGTCATTTGGGTTTTAGATTGCATTCTGATGGAGTGGATGTGATATTGTTGAGGCAGAAAATCAGGACTGTTGAGCTAGATGGGAAGGCAATGAAGCTCCAAATTGTAAGTCCCAACTGAAAGGGTATATTTGTAAAATAGTTTTGAGCTGTTCAAGCTACTTCCTATACATTGTATAAGATTCCTATGTGCTTTTTTAGATTGTCATTTATGTTTTGTGTGAACACTTTTTGAAAGCTCTTGAAAAAGGTTATCATCACTTTTTATTACTGTTATCAATTGGGATAGCCTCTACAAGTTTGGTACCTGTAACTTGTTATAGATCATGGGGAAAATCATTTGCAGTGACAAATAAGATTCATTTTTGAACAATTATGTGGTTTAATGGCACAGTGGGACACAGCTGGTCAGGAGCGCTTCAGAACTATTACGAGCAGTTATTATCGGGGAGCCCATGGCATTATTGTAAGTACTTGCTATCTTATTGCACTGTTTCTATCAAGAAGTTGGATATTGCATTTGAAAGTTGTGTAGATATGTCTTGTGACATGCGAACTAAGAACTTTTCAACCTCTTGGAGTTGAAAGAGCTCAGTGGCATCCTTGGGATTTTATAGTTTTGTATGTAAAGTCAAATTGCAAGTTTTGGAGATATTCTTTTCTTTAAAAAAATTTCTGACTAAATGTGCCTGGTTTATGCAGGTTGTTTATGATGTGACAGACCAGGAGAGCTTTAATAATGTAAAGCAATGGCTGAATGAGATTGATAGATATGCAAATGAAAATGTCAATAAGCTTCTTGTAGGGAATAAAAATGATTTGACAGCAAAGAAGGTGGTGGATTATGAGACAGCAAAGGTAAGTCGAAGGATGTACATAATGCATAAAATATAGGTTATGCAACTCAATCTGGAGTGTAAGAGTAGCAGTCTGGTCTAGTGCTAGTTTCAGACACTAATGAACCGATTTATTAAGCTGAGGGATTATTTTGATCTTGTAGTCTTACCTTCAATATGGTCAAACCATATCCCTACTTGTTCGGATTGAAGTTCTGTAGCTCCTGTTGGATGTACTTTCATAATTGAACGTTATCGTGCAAATTTTTCTATAGCATGACTTCCAGGATGTTTTGTTGCATCATGAATTCATGTATTGCTGTTTCATGACCTGTTTTCATCCTTTATTTTTATTTAGAGTATTTGAGAAGAGATTTTATTAGTGCTATCTGACTAAGTTATTGCTGATGATCAATGCTTATCTCTTCAGCTGTTCAAATTTCATAGCAAGCATGAATGTTGTGACATCTGCTGTATGTGGACCTTAAGGACAAAATACTTTATCATTTGCTTTTCCATTGAGAGAAACGCCTAGGTTTTACAGTTTTAATGGAGATTTTTGTTCTTCCCCACAGGCCTTTGCTGATGAGATTGGAATTCCTTTTTTAGAAACAAGTGCCAAGAATGCAACAAATGTTGAGCAGGCATTCATGACTATGACCGCTGGTATCAAGAACAGGTTTGCACAATTTTTGAAGGGCTTTTTTGTCACTTTATACAAGCATAATTAGGAATGTGGACAGTCTAATTGTTGACTGAACTGCTTTTGTAGGATGGCAAGTCAGCCAGCTTTGAACAGCAGCAAACCCACAACTGTGCCAATGAAGGGGCAGCCTTTACAACAAAAGAGTGGCTGCTGCACATAGTTTTTGTTAGAGAATTCTTTTTGTTGATTTGAGGCGGCCTTTCCAGTTGCTTTGGAAGTGGATGTCCAGCCACTGTTACTACCATTTTACATTTCCAGGCCTGCCAATGCGTTATGCCTAGAGCAGCGCGAAGATGAACAGACATGATTGTTATATGATTACCATTCTCGAAGTGCAAGAGTAAATGTCAGGTTTAAAGGAAACAGTAGTTTTTTGGTCCTCTAAGGAGCTAACAGTTTCATGTTTTGTAAAGGCAAATTTCCACTTGGGATTTTTTTTAGTATCTGCATTTTTTGAGACAATAGCTGAATAGTTGCTTTGTAAGATAATTGCTCTGAGATCTTTGGTTTGATAAACTCAGCCACTTCATTCTTTCACGAGTCAGGGCCATTGAAATTCAGATGTGAACAGATTTTTTCCTTGTTGCATTTGAGACGTTTTGCACATTATTTGGTTGCATGTAGCTATTGTGACTAGTGATATCAGTGCATTTGATCTGTATGTTCGTGAACTGTGATGTATTTTAAGATAGTCAAGGATGTAAGATGAAATTTGAATATAGGTGTGTATATTGAAGACGATGGCTGAGACTAGATTGTTGACTTAGAGATCTAACAGGCTAGATTACTTATGCATTTGTATTTTTTATGTTTTAAAGCACGAAACATAGATATAGCACATGCACATACATATAATGCTACTCTCAAATTAAAGGCAAGATAAAAAATACAATTCAGACGTAATAGTTAGCTGTTTTTGGAAAGATCTCATGACACAAAACATAGAGTTGCACTTACATGCAATTCAGCTCTCAGATTGACTATGACAAAGAATACTATTCAGATTTAATATATTCCTATTTCAGACGACTTCAAACACAAAATTGCAATGACACAAGTAGAGAAGCTAAGATGGGACGCACACCCTGCCCACACACATACCCCTCAAGGATAATGGAAAATGATGAGGTACAGATCAGGAGATACCCAAAGCTCTGAACCAGGGGCATCAGAGATGACTAAAGGTAAAACCCCTTTTTAAAACAGTTCGGTCTTGAAGGATGAGTTATCATCTTCAAGAAAAGAAACTTAGATTTGAGAAACCCCATCAAAGAAAATCCATTTTCGACGAACGGAAGTGGAATATGGGATTACAAGAATCACAAGACATGAAATTCTTGCTTTAGAACTTGGCTAATGATCATCATGTTTAAAGAATGATTTGCATTTGTTGATTGGATAATCATAAGAAGGGGGAAAATGGGAGACACGAGCCTTGGTCAAGCTGTTGCAGGCTTTGAGTTGAGAGCAGCTGAAGTCATGGAAGCAGAGCAGGGCAAGAACAGGCGTGCTTGTAACATCAAATTTGTGGGTCGTGGAAGAAGAGGATGAAAATTTAGTGGAGACAGTTGATACCTTTTTCAGAGACACTTTGATGTTACATGAGCCTGGTAGAATTCAATCATACAGAATAGTTAGGAAAGGTCCTTCAACAAGTTCACCATCTTGCTTAGATTCAAAGATGTTGACAGCAAAATATAGCAACGAATACCTGCCCAAAAGCAACGAGACCTATCTTGCTTAGATTCAAAGATGGTGACGGCAAAAATATACCAACGAATACCTGCCCAATAGTAAGAGGAAATTTTTTATGTTTGATGAATGATGACTGAACTCCCAAACAATGGCCTAAGCATAATATAGACTGGATAAAATCAAAGAGACATGGAGTGTTGGGGATAACTACATTTCTAAGGGATGGTGAAACTGTGGTTTTGAACAAGTTGAAGGATGCATGGCAATCGCTGTGAAGCTACGCATGTATGCATGGAATTTCAACAATTTGACAACTGATTAAATTACTAGAATTCACCCTTCGCGAGAAAATACTGATCTTATTGCCTTTATTGACCAGACTTTGGAACATGTAGCCATCATATGTCATGGTTTTGGTGGTATTGCTTGTTATGTCTGGTTTAAGTTTTCATCCTTTGTCAAAATTCAAAAGGTTTGCACATGAAATAAGTTTATTTGGGTTGAAATCAGGTATAATCTGAATAGCTTGTTTGTAGCCTTTTGTTACTTTGCACAAGTTAAGGTTCAACTCCAACATTATGACAAAACCTTTTGGGATCTAGAAATTTCTTTTGCCATCTTGTCTCGAAATGGATATTATGTTAAAGTGGAGATTTCTATGTGAGAATATCAATGCCACAAGTATCTCATAGTACCATAGATGCACCACATTCTGACATGTTGTGTTTCGGAATTTAGGGTCATTCCAATGTTGGAATGTTTTTTTTTGGGAAACAAAAGGATTAAAGAGTGAAAAAAAAATGTAACAGGTTACCATAAGAATCAATGTTTTGAAATCATAGAAGCATTGCATTTTGAACTATTTAGTTGTTTACCATCATGAGTCATGACCTAGCATTTGAGAATTCTAAACTTCAATGAAACTAATATTAGATATGATGTAGTGATGCATACTACTAAAGGGTCATACAAAACATACACGAAGCAAGTAACATACTAAACCTGAAACTTGGAAGTAATTACAACTTACATGATGATACAAAAACATGGAAAATGATCCAGATCCACACATGCCTCATGAAAATGATCAATATGTCATGAATCATTTTATATATTTGTCATATGAGGAGTGGGCCAAGTGGCCAAGTACATTTTGATAGATATACAATGGACTCATAGAGTCTTGTGACATGAATATGAACTGTAATTCCTATGACTTGGAGGCATCATGATTAGATTACTAGTTCGCATGCCTCAATATTCAGGTTCTGGCTGGTCATGAAAAATTGTGAGTTTTTTTTTTTGTTGTTGTACATTCCCTCGTTCTAAAATGTTGCGTTTTAAAATGATCACTCCAGAACGTCGTTTTGGTGCAACATAGTCTCAGATCAATGATGTGGGTGATTCTTCGCGGCTTGAAAAATCATTTGAAGATGTTGTTTAATGAAACATGTAATGATGATGAGGCTCATTAGGAGGAAAATCTATTTCCAAAATTTTAGTCCAGCATGTATATATGCATTTAGAGATAAATGTGCAAGGATTCAACCGCTTGGATCATAAAAAAAGTAACTGTGAGTATTGATATATTACAATGCTTTGATTTTTTGTTATTCCTTATCATCTATTACTAAACTTGCCAATCTGATCATTTTTCTCTTGCAAATTTATATCCATTCAATATAAATGCAGGTGTGTTAGATGTAGTACACACTGATATTGGACAGTAACAATATAGAGGTAGAACTGCAAAAGATCTTGTTGATTGTGGAATCCTTTTTTATGAATCAATGTACATTCTTGATATAAAAGAAAAATTTGGACAAATAGTCCCAATTCCATTACCTAGTTTTAGAAGTGATGGATGGTTGCTCCAGATGCTACAGTATCAGAATCATTTCATTGCAAGCTATATAATGATATAAAAATTGCATTAAAGATAAGCACAAGTTAAAAAACAGTCTCATTAAGTTGGTTTATTTCTTTGAATATATTTGTAGATTTCTTTTCAAGTGTCAATGTACACAAAATCCCAACAATGTTTGTATGCAAAAATTTATCAGATAGTTTATAATCTGAACTTATGGATGAAGGTTGGACAAAATATCAGATGGAGAAAAAGAATGTAGAATTAAAATGTCTTCCATGTGCTTTTGCTATCAAATAGAACAACAAATGTTGAGCTTATGCTTCCATTATCAAAGATGAAAAAAAATCAAAAGTAAATGGGTGCCACTCGATCAAGACTTGGAAGCAAGTGGACATTCTAAACGAAAAAATATTAAAATAATATATATACAATGATGAAGATTGGAACTTAGATTACATCAAGCAAGAACTGTTGCTCCTACAAGATGATATACTTTCAAACTTCAGATTCATTTTAAATGGTAAACTGGTAAGTAACTATAAACACTCTATTCTTTATGTATAATTTCTTTCAAAAATTGCTCGTATAATCTTTATACTGAATGTAACATACTTTGTGTTAAATTTATGCAGGTACGTAAAAGACATGAGCTTGAGATCCAATGCAGAGATATTGGCGAAGCTATCCAGTTATTCGTTGAGATTTACTATCATAAAATGAAAACAAGAATCTTGTTTTTTTTTATCAATCTAGAAAAATTGCAATCTAGTATTGTACTATGGACACAACTTGATTGTAAGAATCTATAATGATATCAATAAAAATCCCATAAATGGATTGTTTACATGTAAGATTGTATTTCCTTTTCTAAATGGCAATATATACACATTTACATTTGAGATCCTATTCAGTACGTTTATCTTTATTTTCTATATCTGTATCAGGAGCTGTCAAGGCAACAATTTCTTGTCTTGTAATCTCGCCTTCCTCTGTGTTAGGAAGAACTTCTAGATCTCTTTGATCGTACATGATAAGATCTATTCTAAGCAATCTGAAAGGCTGTTAAGGCAGGAGCAACATTCTTTATAGTGCCCTCAATCTCAGGCACAAAACTTATGCCATTCTGTACAAAAGTTTTGATCAACTCTTGTTGAAATCTATACACTTCATCAGAATTGTATGGCTCAAGAGTGAATTGTCATTACAAACTAGGTGAATGAGTAAATAACTAACAATCACACTAAAGAAATAAGAATCAGAATGGAAAGAACAACAAATGAACAAAATATAACCTTGTTAATATTGACATCGACCTCCCTCCTTATTTATTTTCACAGAAAGAATATTCAGGCTCCAATGCTGACCGCAACAATCAAAATGAAAATTGGAATCAATTCTGACAGGAGTATAATAATCGAAATAAAAGACATCAGCAACATATAGCAAACCTTATTCTCATATGGAATCAAGTAGAATCTGGCCATAGGACTGCAATTGATGAAATATACAACCCTTTCAAAAGTGGCCCCTTTTGCCTTCACTGCACCCATGAAAAATGGACTGACAACAAAAACAACTCCCATGGAATCCATACTAATACTATGCCGCAAAAGTTTTTGGCCGGCTTCAACAATCACATTTGTAATTTTTGAAGTTTTATCTTTAAGCTCTGCACAAAATTTAGGACTTAATATATAGCTTCTATTTTGAATCAGAGCCCGATTCAATGGTCAAGATGATCTGGGGTCGCTTTTCAGGGATTACCTTAGGATGAAGTAAAGCAGTTGGCCTATGAGCATTTTTAGGGACAACCTGCTTCCTTTTCCTCCTTGAGGTAGTTGGCAGGTCTGATCTATCCAGAGACAGATATCTGGAGGTGCTGACGTTATCCACATGAAGACCAGAATAACGATCCCGAAGTATTTTGAGAATAACGAAATCCTTGGGCATGATGGTAACACGTTTACCATGCACGGCCAGAAGACAAAAATTCTCAAAAAACTGGGACATGAAATCCTCTGCAGCATCTTGTAAGGCCTGCATGGTTGTCACGACAAAACGAACATCAAGCCCCAGTAATAAGGTGACATTCCTAACTGATCAGCCGAAAGGAGCTCTAGGGGTCACCAATTCAGTTGATCCCTGAAGTTTTTTTATCTCCCTCAGCCAGACCTGCTTTCTACCATGTCGCTAGCCAGTACCAGGGGGACACGAGCATGGGAAGGTTGTAAAGAGGTTAAGGCACAAGCAGTGGATTTGGTCCTAGCCATCATGATCAGATATAAAAGAAGAAAATAAAATAAAATCAAATCAAATTTGAATATTGAAACCAACGTAGAGTAAGGACACAAAAAAGTTTGCGGAAAAAAGATGCTTGAAGTCGATATCGGGACTGAATATCGGTTTCGAGTGTAGGTTTACACAACAAGAATAAAAGGAAACAAGATCCGTGCTCGCAAGCGATATCAGAGATATTGTGGTATTGGTCTTGAGTGCCGGGGGGTGATGGCAGATATGAGAAGGCAAATAGACGCGCTTGAGAGCGATATTGGGAGGAAAAAAATAAAAATTTGTGACGAAAATTGAAAATTTTGTGGCGGTATTTATAAACAAATTTTTGCACGTGTGAAAAATGGCCTGGGACACGTGGCATCATTTAAGTGGTCCACGTGTCATTCTACACATGACCACTCTCGCATCAATCATTATATGTACGGAGAAATATTCTCAACCAGTCATGCAACGACACATGTCCTATCACTCCGTTTTCACACGTGTGAAATTTTTTTATAAATTTGTCATTTCCGACGTGGATTTTCAAGATAATTTTTTAATTTCTGCGCTTGATATCAATTTCAAGTGCACTATTTCTACTGCTTGGCCTTCGTTCGTACCTCCACGCCTAAAACCGATATTGCTTTCTCGGATATCGCTCTCAAGCACGCTTTCTCTCTCTGATTTTCTCTAGCCTTTGTACCCACGCTCAAAATCGATACTTGGTTATTTGTTATATGTTTTGAGTGCATAGTGCATTGTAGTTTGATGTTACCTTCCATTTCGCGCCTGAGACCGATATCCAATCCTTGACTTTATAGGTTTTTCATAATCTTTTTTTTCTGTACTTTTTTGTTGAAATTTCTAATTTTGATTCCAATCTGCTATTTTTTTTTCTTGAATTTGGTATTAGTGACAATATAGAGTATTTCAATTCACTTTTTTTTCCTTTTCTTTTTGTTCTTCCTTCTATTACAAAGGGTCCTAGTGTGGAAGCATATTTCTAACAATTCGGAAGCTGCCCCTTCTACTTCTGAAGCTACTTGTTCTAGCGGTACAAAATCTTACAAGTCCAAGCCTATTGTACAAATTTTGATCCTGCTCGAAATAGGACATTGTTTATGGGCCCTAGAACTACCACTACCCTTTCTCCTTTTGATAAATCTCTAATCACATTGCCTACTTATAATTTAGATAATAAATCTTTTTTGACACTATCGGATATATCACATGTTTTTTATTTCACAGAGGCCAAGACTCTTTGCATTTTGAGCAAAGAGCTTTATGAATTTTCAAATATAATTGATTATTGATGTTGATGATCTTCTCTTTGGTGTTGACGATGTAAATAAGGATGAGTTTTATTGAGTAAAAAGTTGCTTGAAAATGGCTTGTGGAGGAAATGCTCCAAAAAGAAGATGATCTTCCTTCTGAAGAGGAGTTCCCTAGATTTCAAATCCAGCTTGGTTTTCCAAAGCCAACTGTCTATTCACCAACCTTATTGACATCGAAAGGTGGACATAATATTGATGGAGAGACAATAATCAAGCAAGACAAAGCCGAATGCGTAAGTTTTGTATCTATATTTGTAATTGCACATATTTGTCTATAATAGTGTAACATCAAAAGTTACCATATAATGTGTTATATGATCTGCACCCCATGCACTTCGAACTGCATCCACAAATTCACTGGTTGTTTTCTGTATCATTTTTACATCATCATTTGAAAATTTATCCTTTCTCATGTATTTTACCATGTCTAATTTTCTCCAAACTTCTACTTTGTGTAGACAAGTAAAACCTAAGAGTGGTTCCATACTTCATATCATAGTTGTAGCCACAATTCGCGATTCGCGAATCATTGGCCCAAAAAAACCAGCGATTCACTTTTTTCAGCAAAACGTCTCTTTTTTTTTCAAAAAATATAGGCAATATGGGTATCAGTAAAAAAAAATGACAATTACAATTTCAGCAGTTTCGGATTTAGGGCTTGGGGTAGTTAGAGTTTTGGATTTAGGGTCAAATTCTGAGCAGTTGGGAAGTCCAATTCGTTGAATTCTGAAATAGGGTTGTAACTTTTTTTTATCACGAACAAAAGCTTCAGTTTGTTATTGTCTCGTGTCTTCTTCAAGTATTTGCTTGAATGTTTCACTAAATCAACTGCTAATGCTGGCAAGACATCAACAGAACTAGAGTATGTCATGAAAGTAGTGGTTCATAGGTTCATACTTTGTCATGCTTCTTTCTCATCAACCTTCTACACTCTACTCATTGGGCACTGACACTTGTATGTCGGTGAATAATCTTAGTGGCTACCTTTAAGGTGTTCATCAATACTGCAAGTTTTGCTCTATATTCTCAAAACATTTCTCAACTCAGATTGTCATAAGAGAAATTTCAGGTCCCAAAATTTTCTTGGAAAGTAAATTTTTTTTTTTTTTTTTGCATGAGTCGTTGCAGCAAATAGCGATTTGATAATCACGAAACCTAGCAAATGGTGATTCATTACAACTATGTTTCATATATAAATTTGTACCTTGTTTTATGCAAAAGCAGAGAGAGAGAGAGAGAGAGAGAGAGAGAGAGAGAGAGAGAGAGAGAGAGAGAGAGAGAGAGAGAGAGAGAGAGAGAGAGAGAGAGAGAGAGAGAGAGAGAGAGAGAGAGAGAGAGAGAGAGAGAGAGAGAGAGAGAGAGAGAGAGAGAGAGAGAGAGAGAGAGAGAGAGAGAGAGAGAGAGAGAGATGAGATGAAATATTTATTAATGTTCAGCAGAAGATCCGACCTAGGAGACCTGGGGATGGGTCAAGCCTACTTGGAGGTAGGTGGCATGGAGTGTACCTGAGGTGGTACATATCTTGAGGGCATGGAGTGCATTACGGGATGATGTGGATCCAACATGCCCATGATCGTGAGCCGACAGGGATGGAGATGGTTACTCAGGGAGTGACAGCTGATACTTTGGCGAGTGATCAGATGAGCTGCATGGTTATATGCACAGTGGTCTCTAGGTTGGCATCAATGATATTTTGATTATTAAATGTTATTTTTTTCTCTCCTACATGACATTTCTTATAGGGCCCTCTTTGGGCCCATATTTTCTCTAATGCAAATCAAGCAAAATTTGAACAAAATCTTGACTAGAATTGCATTCACTTAATCAGCACTTGTCAAAATCTTCGGACTGACCCCAATATTGACTCTCTAAGATCTCAATAAGTCTAAGAACGACCTATTACAATACCAAAGATGAGGATCCACCTTCCTTTTGATTGATTGAAAACTATTCCTTGTGATTGACTCCACAAATTGAGTAGCATCAATAAGAAGAAAGTGCAAAATACTTGCTATTTTGATCCAATTTATAAGAGATGACCACAACTCGGATGTTGAAGTTAAAAGGCCTATAAATAAAAAACCATTAGATCTCTCTTCACTCATATTGATCAAGGGTTGAAGGTACTAATCATAGATTATCTCTAGATAGCAATCAATACTCGAATTGCATTAAAATCCATGATTCTAGCATGAGATGAAGCTCATTTCTTGGAATGGCGCTGATACCATGTGAAAAATACAGCAAAATAAATCAATTTGGTCCTAGAAATGATGGAGAAAGCACCTACTTAAGATCCAAACAATATTTAGAAGCCAGATTACTAATCAATGCATTGATTTCTAGCTTATCTTGGCTTGAACTCCATGCATTGGCTCCAAAACTCTTCACACATGTGAATGTACAGCCTGGTGCTACCTGCGTATTGTACCTGCAACTCCAAACTCATTCAATGTCGATCATAAAAAATCATATGCCAATAGCATTCATCAATTAAATCATAGACTCATCAAGAAGAAAAATCTTGATTTTGCTCATAATTGGATGGAAATTCCATCACATATTTATACATGTAGAGCTCAGATCTGAGCATATTAGGGCTTCTATGTATTCATCACAACATAACCCTAACATCTAATCTAAAGATCCACTTGATCCATCCTATTTATGGTCAATGCCTCGAGATCCAAAAACAATGAGAAATTTTTTTTGAGTGCTTCAAATTACTTGGAGAGGATGTTTACTTGTTTTTGTTGAGAGGATTGATGGGTGAGAGTGATTTCATGGTGAGGGTTGTTTGGTTGTAGTCCATTGTCATACTAGTAGGCTTACATCTTGAATGAGTGGGATGGAATGCTTGAGGGCTTGGTGCGAGTGATTGGTTGCTGATTTTTTTAACCATTGTATCTTTCTGGCCTGTTTTTTTTACAGACTCGGTTCAGTTACGAGAAAACTGAACCGTTAACATTTCAATCGCGCCGTTCATATTCTAGAAACTTTAATTTTCTTCATTTTCTCTTTTTAGACCAATTCGATCGGACACGTGTAAAGTGGAGAAAATTGCATCAACATGCCTGGCTCTGATTTTTGCTACAAGGTTCATGACTAGAGTTTCTACGCAACGACTACCTAATGGCACATTGAGGTAAGACTCGCACTTTTCACAATCAGTTTATCTTCGTGATGCCATTTTTCTATACGTTGTCTTCTTTCAGTTGGAATAGAGTGTGGTATGTAGCCATTAACAGTTTTGGTTTGAAAAAGAGTTTCTGAAGTATTTTTGTTGATTTTGAGTTTTAAGAATTGATCGTACTTTCTTAAAATGATAAAACCATCATTGTTGGGTGTGTATTATGTTTGAGTCCATCGTTCCTAGGGTGATTGAATCGTACATTCGCATTCCCTTAACCGAATAATTAGTTTTGATATCAATACTGAAGCATTTGGCACTATCACGAGTATGAAAATTGGGTTGAGATTATAGCTAGGCTGTGGGTATATATGTTGGCTGATTTTGACGAATCTCCAAGATATTCGGACAGAGCAACTCAAGAGCACCTCTCACCTTAGACCGAGGAGGTCTATGAGAAGATGAGACTAATGAAGACTGAGAGCCAAGAAACACTAGCTAGGAAAAGACATGCAAGAACTGTGTAAGCCTCATGGTGAATCCCGGAAGATGGAATGACCATGTAGGAACTAGGATTTCTAAGCAAATGTAATAAATGCAAGTAGACCCCTCTTAAAGAAAGTAGAGTGAGCCACCTTTTGATGGTGACCTCTAGTGGAGAGCAATATTCCACTTGTAATTTGTGAAATGTGGAAATTCCACTAGGATGCCACCTAAGGAGCTCTCTTGCTTATTTAAGAGACTCTCTCTTTGTGAAGAGGAGCTTTTTGCATTGTATCTACTCCATGCTTAATAAGAAGATTTTCCATGAGTTTGATGCTACACTAAGCTCCTTGATCATGATGGTTTTCTTGAGTTATGTCCCTATGATCATGCCCTTCCATTCATATTGTGTGTGGTTGTGGATTTAGAGTGGATTAGTTTTCTTGCTTTCCTAGTTGTGGATTAAATTTCCTTCTTTTCTTGTGGATTAACGTAGGAGCCAGCATTCAAGTAAACTAAATAGGTTGGATCTGTGATGTGATTCTTGCATATCTCTGTACAATCCAGTTCTTGATGTTCTTGGGATGTCCAAGAATCAAAAGGATGGTTGGTTTCTTGATTCTTGGACTTCTAACATGCTGTAGATTAGTTTCTTGTTTCTTGTTTTGTCAATTTATGCAAGGTAGTTCAGTGTTAATGTAGTGTAGGCTCTGATTTCAGTCCATTTTAAGTGTAGGTAGCTGTAGAATCTATAGAACGTTCATTGGTTTGTATGTTGATCTGTGAATGAGCGTTCTTGGCCTGCATCCTTGTAGAATGTAAGTGCGTTCAAGAGCAACGTCCCTGAGTTGTCCTCTGACAGGCAGGACAAAAGAAACATACTACAATGAAACTTTGTTTCCTTCTGCCTGGGTTGGCATCATAAAAATCAATCAAGAAACCATCTAACAACTGCCATGAAGCCTGATAACAGGCAGAAACGGTTCTGTAAGCAAGAAGCATAAAAGTAAACAACAGGTCCTTTGGAGCAGGGGATCTGTCAACATTTGACCCGTTGCCGCTTGCATCACTCACATTCTGAAACGGCATATGCTGCAAGACTATCTTTGATCGGACCCATGCATGCAATCTGAAATGTCTCCAGATCCGTTTATAGCTCAGAACGACCTACACACACCATCCCCATGCCCTGAATACATCCTCAGCTCCTTCTACATCATCCTCTACCCATAGCTTACCCATCGTCTCCACCTCCCTCCGTCACCATCTCAGCCGAGCACCCTCTCTCACTTCTCAACCGAACACCTTCTCTTCCATCTCAGCCGAGCACCCTCTCTCACGTCTCAACCGAACACCTTCTCTTCCATCTCAGCCGAGCTTCTCTCTCTTACCATCTTGACCGACGCAATGCAGGTGCATAAAAAAAAAAATTAAAATCTCAACTGGAGTCCACGATCACATCTCAACCGGAGCTCCAGCTCAAATCTCAACCATGCTGAAATCTCAACCGAAGCACTCGCTGGAATCTCAGCCAAAGTGTTTGCTGGAATACGAGTCGAAGTGCCCGCTGAGATCTCGACCGAAGTGCTCCCTGAAATCTCAACCGAAGCACTCGCTGGAATCTCAGCCGAAGTGTTCGCTGAAATATCGACCGAGGCGCTCGTTGAAATCTCGACCGAGGCACTCGCTAGAATCTTAACCGAAGCGTCTGCTGAAGTCTCGACCGAAGTGTCCGCTGAAGTCTCGATCGAAGTGTCCGCTGAAGTCTCAGCCGAAGTGCCCGCTCAGATCTTGACCGAAGCCGAAGTGCTCGTTCAGATCTTGACCGAAGCCGAAGTGCTCGTTCAGATCTCGACCGAAGCCGAAGTGCCCGTTTAGATCTCGACCAAAGCCGAAGTGATCTTGATCGGAGCCGAAGCACCCGCTCAAATCTCAATTGGAGCCGAAGGTAGCGATCAAATCTCGACCGGAGGGATTCGATCAGTTCTCAACTGAAGCAATCAGGTCAAAGCTCGACCGGAACAAGTAACATCCATCTTGACCGGACCATAACTTTTGACCAACACCTCAGATTGCCATTTCGACCGAACCACCATCTTCACAACACCCTTGAGCTTGAAAAAAAAAAATTCAAAAAATAAAACTCATACCAATAGAAAGCCCTTTTTATACTGAGTCTTCACCTTCACTTGCTTCAACACCCTAAAAAATCCAAAAACACCAAAAACCCTATAAAATCCAAAAACACCAGAAACACATACCCAACACAAAAACGACACAGTAATACCCAATGGCCGACAATACAAATCCTGACATCCCAGAAGATTATCCATATGAGATTAGGTCCCCTGTAGCTGAACAAATCAGACATCATAGATTCTACCGAATGTGGTCACAAACCCATTCGAAGGACAAGAATATGATAGAGCCGAGTCCTCGCGAGCCAGAACCCATGTTCATGGTGTTGAAACATCCCATGTTAGAACCAACCTTAATGGAGTCTTTGCTACCCACAATACTAATCATGAGAGACGTACACCCAAACTAGATCTACCAAAGTTTGACGATAGTTCGGACCCTCAAAGATTTTTGCAAATCTTTGAGAACGCATGTGATGTATATGGCCAGACATCACCTGACGCCATGATTCAACTCTTCTCGATGACCATGATCGATCGAGCACAAGAATGGTTTTTTAACCTTGATCGTGAAGATAAACGTGATTGGTCACTCTTGAAGGAGGCCTTTATCAAACGCTTCAAGCCATTTCGCTTGATAGAAAGCCCTTTTGTCAAGCTAAGTAATATCAAAATGACAAAAGACAAACGAGTACGAGACTATATTGAGCATTTCAAACGTCTCAAAAGTCAAGTACAAGAACAGCCCTCTGAACAGATGCTCATCATCTGGTTCGTAGTCGGCCTTCCAAGATGGATTAGACGCGAGCTTAAATCCAATGATGAATATACAAGCCTAAAGATAGCTATCTATGATGCCATCAAGGAAGAAGACGAAGAATCATATATTGACGAATCTAGGGAAAGGCAAGCACCAAGTGCTCCTATCCATGAGTCGAAGCCGATCGAGGACACCCGAGATCAGCTTTGGAAATCACAACTGGCATTGCTTAATAAGCAACACCAATTTCAAATGGAGAAACTCAACAATGAGTTTCAAACTACCCTGAAGTCTATCCAAAGCAGTATGCCTGGTCAATCAAACCCTGCACAGGTACCTTATAGACGAAAAACAATATGGTGCCCACACTGCCAAGCTACACATCTTGTTGATGCTTGTCCTTCATATCGACCTATCCAAGCACATACAGCTCAACAATATGAAGAATACCCATCACAATCTGGAAATGCTTTGCCTTATCATGAATATCCACCAGCAAGTCCAGAACCACTAGCCATACAAGATGGCTACGCCGTTATACAAGGGCCACTACACACCAGATGTTTCATTTGTGGTGAAACTGGCCACTTCATGGTTGATTGTCCAGTTAAGACCCAGTACCATGCTGAGTGTCCCGACTGTATCCGAAAACACAGTTTCAAAGACTATCCAAAACAACCAACTAAGATCCTACCTACCCGTCATGTCAGTTATGAATCACAATAGGATCTTCACGACAACAACACGAGCACCATAGCAACCAACAGTTAAACCTGCTGCTCAATCGAGAAGTTTCTTGTAGACTTCTACATCACCATCCAATACACCAGCTCCATAATGCAAAAAGACACTAATATGAAATGAGTCATTGTCAAAAGAAAGTAAAACCGATATTCCGTCATCTGCTACAATGTCCAACCAAGAGCAACCTCCACAGAGAATTGACAGTTTTTCTCCCCTTCCACAACCTCAAATCTATTTGTCTTTCCACATGCTAATAAGATTTCCAATGTGCCAATACACAATATTTCTCGGATTCGAAAATCCAGATAGAGATTTGGTTTTGAATCTCTTGTTCAAAGAGGTCCTCAGGACATAGTACCTCACTCATACCTGCATCTCATGCTATATCTTACAACATCTGTTATCCATGATGATAGATTTTAGTGTCACCAACCCTGTCTTGTTTTGACAAGGGCATGTCAGAGTAAGTATCATTACTCTACAAAACAACTGAAATATTGCAACTATCAAGGTACATTATCAATGTTGATGAATGCAAGTTTTTTCGACAAGTGCTATACAATTCTCACTATCTGTAACGTTTGTTTATTTCCTTGTTTCTCTTCACTTATTTTGTGTGTCTGATTTTTGCATGAGGAATAGCTACTGCACAAGAGTCTTTTGTAGAGCATCTCCAGAACACATTTTCATTCATCTATCCATCTTCAGATTACCATGTACATCAGTTTCAAATTTTTGAAAACTATGAGAAATCCATGACAATAAATGTACCTCATTGCCATATTATTCCTTGAGTCAACTATAGCAAGATCAAAACAAATTTAGTTAAAATTTGTTCAATCTTTAGTCCAGTCACATGTTCAACGAGTTTCACCTACGTGTTCCACACGTCGATCCAATCCTGAGCATGAACAATCATCAACAACAACATCCCCACCAACAAATTCTGGGGAAGGGGGAGAGAGAGTGGATTTGCTTGGATCCACTGGAGTAGTAACGCTGCCAGCAACAACGTCAGCAAGGTCGACAGCCAAGGTCACAAACCCAAAGTCGACAATGACAAGACTAAGAAGACAGATGGGCAATCCAAAGCGACTCGATCAGAAGAAGTACCACAATCACGACGAAGATCCTTCAGAAAGGGAAACACAAGCATTGGAAAATCAGTCTCCTTCTTCAACCAACCTCTTGCCATACTTTTGCGCCCATTCTCATGTCTATCATCCACACCATCTACCGTTGTCACCACCACCCTCCCATCTGTTTTTTTATCATCAGTTTACTATTCTTCTGAGAAATTCCCAGTTTTTGATAGTCTTACCGAAGCAGCTGATAGATCATTACAAGTGTCTTGTGGAGACTAACTACCACCTATATTGGTTGTTCAGCCGAAAAGACCTACAAAAGCAGACGAAACAACTAGAAGAAATAAAAAGAAAGATCCAGGAAGCTGAGGAGGAAAGGACAAAACTTAAACAACAGATGAGTCAAATCAATCTTGATCAAAAGAAACTCTCTAGAGTAATGATAGTTGAATCCCCTCTTATGAAGCCCAAAGAGATCCAGAAGTAACGGATCAAAAGAAAGAGCTGCAGAAAATGAAAGATGAAGACATCCGTGAACCTGCAAATAAAGCAAGCTCCTCACCCAGCAAGTGGTGGTCGAAGCTCGACATTGCAAGGGTCCAAGACTGCAACCGTAGAACTATCCCTACCACCAAGTCTACATCATGTTTCCTTACCGTTACCAAACTGTCCATCCAAAACTGTTCCTACCACCAATTTTTGATGAATCCATCCCCTTGAGACTGATAACCAAGATTTGTGCTACCTATCAGAAAAGAGCATCGACAAGACTGGAACTTCAACGGAGAGAAGAACAACGGAAACACCCAGAGGCAAATGGAGGATACAGACTCCCAAAAGAAACCAAAGATGGAATTTGCCAAGAAACCAAAGATGAAACTATCAATGGCAGATACAAGTGACTAAACAAAGAGACATGAGGAAAGCACTCGAGCATGCAAGTTATGAAGTTGCTGGGAGCTCTCCAATTTTGAGAATGTCAACCACCTACAGCAATAAGACATTCTAATCCAATCGTGGCAATTCGTAAAAAACAGTTTTTGTGATAAAGACTGGCGAAAATAAGCACTTGGTTTTATGTAAGCGAATGAGGATCTACGCTTTTCCAAGTGACGATCGAAGATGCCAATGCAAAATGGAGCGACATCGTCCAATATGAGTTGCCTGGAGTAATTGGCCAGTTGACAGCTTCACTTTATGGTCGTTCTATTGGCCATGGGTTTTTTCTTTTGATTGGCATGTAGAAGGGGTGAATCCTCTTTCAGTCTCCAGAATGGTGCCCTTAAATACTCATGCAGCCTCCTGCTATCATTTAGAAATTTATTTCTCCACTTTGGTTGTGGCTGCAGAGCGACAATCATTTCGGCCCTTGTGGAATACTGGTTCTGGTCAAGGTCGTCCTTTTTGCCCCTCATACTTTTGGGATATTTTCTCTCGAACCTTTCTAATTCATGTGTATCGGCCATCTAGGATCTTGGCTCGATTGGTGGGGTTGCCTTTCGCTATTGTTATGGCTTTGTCAAATATTCATCCAATGCCTTGGCACCCTTGTCTTTTTTTTTGGCCCTTTCACTTGTTGAGGGCTCAGCTTCACCCTCATTAAAGTCGGCAGGTCATGGCGAGAATCTTTGAGTGTCTGGCAGATCAGCTTGAGGGTTGTCAAATTCTCCAACATCAATGTTAGTCTCAGGATGGTCAGGTAGAGTTTGATTTGTCGAAGATGACATGAGAGTGACGAGTTTACCAGGAATGGGATTCTCAACAAGGTATACGCGACACCGGGGGAACTAAGTTGCTTTATGAACTCGTCCCGTCGGGCTTTGTATATCTCGGAAGGCCCTTGGTGTGGTCTCAGAAGTCGACTTAGAGGGGAATGAGAGGATGATGGTGGGGGAACGAGATATGTGGGGATGAATGTTTGGGAGAAATCAAATGCAGAAAAATAGGAGGTTTTGAAGTTAGGTGGGGGGTGGGGGGGGTAGGGAAACTCCTAGAGGCAACTTCGTTTGTTAACGTTTGTTAACTAATTGTGCGTGATACGAGATGAGTCGAGCCTCTCACAATTGGGCTAACGTAAATAACGTGTTTTGGACTTCTTGTTCGATTGCAACTTTCTCACATAGATCAGTAGAGAAAGCTTGCATGACTCACAAGAAAGGAACTAAAAACTCAACAAGCATTGCTGCCTCTTGACTGTAGACGAGATGGAGGGAGTAACCCATCCAGTGACCTTCTTGGCCGTGATGTGGTATGCCCAGATAGCTGAAAACAGCTTGGTTTTCCAATTAGATTGAGTAGTTTCAACTATCTTGGTTAAAATCTTACATATTGTCTTGTTGGTGGATTCCGCCTGGCCATTACATCGAGGATAATACGAAGTACTTTTGCGGTGGACAACAAGGTAATGGCGTAAGGGATTATCAATCACTTCATTTAAGGAGTGTGAACCTCTATCACTAACAAGCTTGATTGGACAACCAAAGCGTAATGATATTTTCATAAAGAAAATGCGTGACGGTCTTCGCATTGGCATCCTTTGTTGTGCGTGCCTCAATCCATTTTATGGTGTAATTAATTGCGATCAAGATATAAGATTCTATCACTCAGAATATGTGAAACGTGGTTTTGGGTTTCTTTACTCTGGTTACAGGTTGTTTCTGTCAGTTACCAGGCGGTTAGGCAATCTTGATGTTATCTTCTTAATACATTGCCCAGATCAGGCAAAAAGATCTGTTTCACGATGTAGTATATAATTAAATCTAGCTTGTCAATGAATTTCTCATGTCACGTTCACTCTAGAAGAACTCACAAAATCAAGAAAGATGCAAGCCTAGAACATCCATCTAAAGATAAGCATGCAATTCAGATGAACTCCATATAGTTCTAGCTTCTATCTACTGCAAAATGTTTGGGAAACAATCAAGATTCTCAGATTAATCTAATGTATCAATAGAAATGAAAGAAACAAGAAAACAAGAAATTAACTAACAAGCATTTTGAGTTCAAGGATCAAGAAATATGCATGACTTCTCAAGAACATCAAGCGCTGAAGAGTAGGAATGTATGCAAGATTTATGCCACTGCCTCAGCCTATCTAGTTTACTTGAAGCTTGTTTCCAATCTAAACAAGAAAGCAAGAATTAATGCACTTACTTCCACAAAACATAATGAAAACAAGAATTCTACTCTAATTTCATAGCTACATTAAGTATGAAAGCAAGATCATGAAAGCTTCACTCAAGAACACCAACATGATCTTAGAGCTAGAGAAAAGGCTCAAAACTCGTGGAAAATCTTTCTCATTAAAACAAGAGCAAGAGTATTACAACAAAAACTCCCTCACAACAATGAGCTGTCTATGTGGAGCCTAAGTGGCAATTCCACAAATTACAGATTACAAGTGGAATTAGTTCCTCCACTAGAGGTCACCATCGAAAGGTGGCTCACTCTATTTTATTTAAGAGGGGTCTACCACATTTATTACAAATGCCTACACTAGCTCCTACATGGTCATTTTTTCTCTTGGAATTTATCATGAGGCTCACATGATTTTGAACTGTTATCCTAGCTAGTATTCCTTGGCTCTCAGGCTCGGCTCTCATTCTTGTCCTTCTCTTCCACTCAGAGACCTCCTCGGTCTAAGGTGAGAGGTGCCCTTAGAATAGATTTGGCCCAGCATCTTGGGGATTCCACATAATTAGCCAACACTCATAGATTGACTTCAATTGGTCCAAGAGTTCCTTGCTAGTCCTTGTCTCTTTTCTTATGACACTACAAGATAGCCAAGAGACAATTATAAGATCTAATAGGCCTTGCCACTCCATAAAAAACGACCCAATCTAGCTTCTACATCCATCTCTACCTTGCTAATTTCATCTACAACACCCTACAGTCCTCTCTCCTTCAACAAGAATCACATTTTCTAGCTCCAAGTGGTAGTTTTGATAGCACCTAGTTTCTCGATCATTAAAAGTTCAATCATTCCATAGCCTACCATGTCAATTGTAGTAGTATGTGTGTTGCATGCCAATCTAAACGTCTCCACTTTCCTATGTTAGTGTTCTTGTTAGACAATGCAAAATCTTGAACTCATGTCAGGTTTGTGGTTCCATAACCTTTGAAGGGATATGATCTCAAGATAATTACAATACTTCTAAAATGTTGATTAGATCGAGATCAAGATGACAATAAAGCAATGTTTTTCGAGATGATGATTAGATCAAGATAAAGATGACAACAAAACAACTTGTAGAGCCCGCGTGAAGAGTGAGACGGGGCAAAAAAAAGGACATGAGACTGCTCTATGAGAACATGAAATCCATCTCGGGCTATAGTGGCTGCTACATCTCTGACATCATCATGCCTAGTTGTGCGCTCACTTCTAGAAAGACAGTGTAGGAGGTCGATAGCAAGAGCATCTATAGGTTGACCATGGACATACCTGGAGAGATCCAAAGCCAAAGGACGAGGTAGCCCCAAGCGAAGACCAAGAGTAGTGGTGAAGATGGTCGAAAACAATCGAAATGATAGAATAACAGGCGGAGCTGACAATCGAGCCCCTAGACCTGGACTTGCACAAGAAAGAAGTCGAGCTCGATGCAACGCCGAAGGTGCCTCAAAAAGCATACTAGAAAGGGTGAGTTTGTGCACATGCTCCAAGAGGGTCTCCCAGTTCCAAGGGAAGAGTTGACAAAAGGAGGAACAGAGGATGAGGCAAGCATGGAACCATCAACAAGAAGCAAAGCTTGGCGAGAATGAGGAGGGGAGTACGGAGGAGGAGTGACAGAAGAATCTGATTGTTCGATACTCAAAGCACGAAGATGAGACGTGTCCGAAGCCATGAAAACAACTATACAAAGCGGTCCCTATAATGGACCTGCTCACCAACCATACTTTTTTTCCTTTTTTGATCTTTCTTCCACACATAAATCTCCTATCTTAAATTTGTTGAGCAAGAACAAAGATTTGTAGTTGACATACCACACAAAACTAGAGAAAATCCGGCTCTCCCACACTCCCACATCGATATTGCTATTGGCAAAGATGGCTGGCTCAAAAACTGTCAAAAAAGTCCTAAAACCTAGAGCATTCACCCTCTAACCTAATTTTTTTTGAAGAACTTGATGGAATGGAGCAAGGCTTATTCAAGTGAAACAAGGATCCGAGAGGAACCGGCAAACATTTGAGCATAGTCTCGATATTGGGATTGCCCAAGAGTCAAAGACCCCCTAATTTTGCAGCCCTCTCCTCCGTGAAAACACACACAAAAGCCCTAGCCGAGAGGTGACCTTGAAGGTTGTATTGTCTAGAATCTACTTTCTCCAATGCTGCAGTCTGTCGCTGCTGATTGCTACAAGCAGGTGCAGGAAATTCCAAAACAGCGAAAAAGCACCCAAATCGGGCTACAAATTTGGAAGCCTTTGCAGATTGGTCAACAGAAATTTGATTGCGCTTGTTTTGAACCTGCCCACCCCCAGTTTGTTATATAGGTGACTGCAGATAGTTAAGTTCTCTGGCATTGCTGTTCCATAAGACAAATTCAAGAACTATTGGTCATTTTGTTGCTGGCAGCTTTGCTTTTTCGTCGAGGATGGAGCTGTCCAGACGATTGCAGCACCTCTGCTGCAGGCAAATCTCAAGACACAAACCAGATTTGCAAATCCCAAGACACAAACCAGATTTGCAGCAGCCTATGTATCAACTGGACTTTCGAAGATATCTGCGGAGTGAAGATTTTGGACCTGATTGGGGAGACTACGTTCGGCGAAAAGAGGCATCTATCAAAGACGAGAAACAATGGTGATTCCACTTACCTTTGTCTCATCAATCACAAGCAGCGGCACTTGTCCAATCAACAACTTTCTTCTGAATCCAGATTCTTTCGGAACCCAGTTAGCAACTTAGGCTTGGGTACTGACGAGACATAAGCAATGCTGTTTGTCTAAGAGTTCTTGTTTGATTTTGGTTGCACGTATATTGTTTCTAAGCTTTATCTCATGACATCACTGACTTCTTTAAATTTGTGAAATTGGATATATTCTAATTGCACAAATAGATATAACTCTCTTTTGAAACTCAAGTGTAGTTTTTTTGCAGTTTTCGGGAGGAGATGTTCGAAAGAGCGTGTCGAAGATTTGAAAGAGGCGATTATGAAGGTGCTGAGAGGATGTTCCAAGTACGTGACACCAAATCTTCTAAGCAGAGACAGAGACATATGTATCATTTTATCTTCATAAAGACACCAATATATATGGGTTCAGGATTTAGGTGCATCTGATCTGTTGCTTTCTTTTTGTTCCTTTTTTTTTGTTACAGCATTAGTGTCTCTATTTATGGTGATATTGTCTTTTACTGAGTTTTTAGATGTAGGCTGCATCAAGTCTGAATTTTTATCTTTGGTATGAGGTGTCTCTATTTATGGTGATATCCTTTTTTTCAACGAGGGTTTAGGTGCGAATCTTTTCTTTGCTGTAACATTAGGATTTAGGTACAGATAAGGATATGGAGGGAGCTTTCAAGCAGTACGACAATGACAAAGATGGCTTTGTCACTACCGAGGAGGTTAGTGCTCCATTTTGAGTGTTGGCTTTCAAAGGATGTAAAAGAACTGACGAGCGTTTCTCTTATATCCTCCATCATGAATGATAGTGCTGACTTAATGTTAAGAGTATGCAGCTTCAAGATTACTTGGCCAAGTTTCACATTTACCCTGGGAAGGAGAATGTTGGTAAGATGATTGCTCTTGCGGATGAAGATGGCGACGGTCGAGTTTCTCTTCCCGAGTTCATAAATATGATCAAAGGCAAATGATTGTAAAGGTATGATCCCAACTTCCTTTGGACGTTTTGACTTTAAGTTTATGCTTGTCTTTTGATACATTACTAGGCCACGTTACCTGACTTGTTTCCTGGCTTAACTCTGCTATTCTTTTGGTGGATGTAAAAAGCTATTTGTTTTTTGGGAAGGAGAAAGCATCTTCAAGGAGTTGCTGCCTGCACCAGGAGAATCCAAAGTGGCCAAACTTGTAGAACTCTAGCTTGTTCCAAGCCCTCTTTTTCTTAGTATACGCTACAACGTGCCTTTTGATGGCAGCTTGCTGGCGCTCTAAAACCCTCCAAACTCGGTTCATATAGCCATCTACCTCCTCCATGTGTAGATTCGCCATCCTATTATCAACATGTTTTCTCATGGTGGCTGCCACCTGTGTTAAACTTGCAGCCCCTCACTTGGACGTGGCCAAAACTGTGCTTTGTAAAAATTGGATAGCACTTAGAACTTCTCACACTTTTGTTGGTTGCAAATAGTCGTTTTGTGATTATATCACTACTTTTCATAGCAAAAATAAAATGTGTCCTAACTCTCTTTTTTGTCTGATAACTATTTGCCTTTTTGCCTTTTGTCCAATTTTACCAATGATTCAGTTTTCAAAAGCTTTTTTCTGCTGTGATTTGGCTTCCATAGGCAAGCTCATATGGAAAACGAAACATTTTTCTTGAAAAATGAGTTCTCTCCCTAATCTCTTCTCACCCAAAACTGTGTCTTGTTTTGAGTTATAATTTCAATCACATGTTTAGCATCACATCAAGCATAAGAGGCCATAAAAGATGAAGCACTTAACATCCTTCAACTAAGAATAAGAAAATCAAATATAGTCACTAGTTTATCCTCTAGGAGGAGCGATGAGTCTACTACAAAGAATCAAGAAAGAAAGCATAATATAAGCTACCAAATGATGCCCTTATGTCCTATTTATACTACACTAGAATCAAGGTTGAATCCCTAACATGATAAAGAAGTGCAAAAAAAAGGCTATAGTTTCTTCCAAAAGTACGCCTCTCCTTTAGAGGCCCAATCAGCTCGATGCAATGAAATTAACTAGTAGTCCAAATTATCAGTATACCATCGATTCTACCCAGTAAAATAGGTGTTGGGCCTGTAGCCCGAAAAGTAGAGTATGTTTATAACTCTCTCCTAGTAACAAACTTATTTTCTCTCAATCTAAGCTGTAAAAATAAAAGATATAGTAAAAAACTGAGGTAAGTCTCTCAATCTAAGCTGTAAAAATAAAAGATATAGTAAAAAACTGAGGTAAGTATCACGAGATATTGCAAAGGTTCGCATTTATTGTAAAAGAGTATTGCTGTTGGATATAGAACACAAAAGTGCATAGGTTGAATAAGTAGTTGCTGAAGTAAAAGCTGGAACATAAGAATTGGTGTAAGCTGGTGCATCCTGGATGTCCTTTGTGTAAGCCTGTGCTGAAGGTCCAATAAGAGTGCTGCCACATAGTCCAAACATGGAAGTAACTCACCAGACGAATGGCCAAATAAGGGCCCAAGTATGAAGGTCATGGCTGAAGGCGGCCATGAGAGAACTATTGTATACAGGTAGAAATGCTGCACACCAATAAGAGTGCTGGCACGGTTCAAACATAGAGGTACCTCACCACAGGTATGGCCAAATAAAGGCCCAAGCATGAAGCTCATGGCTGAAGAAGGCCATGAGAGAACTACTCTATATAGGTGGAAATGCTGCAAAACGTATGCATCCAAAGCATGCATCCAAAGCAGTGCCGAAGTCCAATAGAAACTGCTCCAACATGAATGGACTGAAGCAACATGATATATAACATTGGTGAAGTACAAATGGGAACTACTTATGCTATTGTTTATGTAATATGTGATCACACCAACAGACTAGGAAGAATCGCTATGTTTCTGACACCTCAAGCATGGGGGAAGGATGTTTCTGTCAAAAATCAATAGCGTCTTGCCACCACATGCCAAGGAAAAGTTTGCGATCAGTGAAAACTCTGGTGCTGCATTCAGATAGCAGTATACATGTAAGTTGAATGAATGAACTAGCTTCATTCGCCATATGTGTTGCATGCCAAGCCAACCTAAAGGGCCGACAATACCAAACGATGGAATAGTATTATCACGCTAATGTTGTGTCACTTCAAAAAAGCAAAAAGTGGCAAAGAAGAATGCTCATATGAACAAAGAAATCCTTGTTGAAATTTCACAATTTTAGCTTGACTAGTTTGTTGTAATTTCACTTGTAAGTGATGATGTGGCACATTCCACGTGTCTAGATGCTTAGCCCTATGCCTAATCGAGGTCTTTTGGCATATTTACAAGTGAGTACAAAATGTACATTAGGAGAATGTAGGAATATATTGAGCATGTTTTACATTGTTGATGGATCTCGAGATTTTGAGGTCAATGCTAGACTACTTTAGGGTATTGACTTTAGGTTTAGGTCAAGCATGGTTGAAGGGTAACCCTAAACCCTAAATTTGAGATGGAGATGTATCTATATCTATGAGATTGTCATAGATTGTGATGGAAAATTGAGATCTTTCACTTTCAAGGACCTTGTTTATGTGTGGCAAGTTGCAACATCAATTTGTGAGTGATCTTAAGCATTAAGTGGACTGATTTGAAGGTACTGAAGTGTTTTACAGGTCAGCCAAGCTTGTTGTACCATCAGGTCATGTTTTGGATCAAATCTATATGCTAATTGTGGAGTTAAATGCCAAGGTAAGCTAGTTTTGTTAACTAGCCTTCATTCTAGCTCATAGTTTGGATCTAGATCAATCAAATGTGCATTCTCCATCATTTTTAGCATTGATTGAGATTCATTTTGCTGCTAAAACTTTTCAATTCTGAGTTGTAAGAAGGATCCACGAATGTTGATTAGCCTCAACAAGTATTGGAACAACAACGCTTAAGCTATTTTTACTGACCAAAAATGACATGGAGCTATAATAATGAATGGACCAGGGTATGACATGGGATTCCTTGCTTTTTGACGAAGTTGTGCATTAGCAAGCAAAGTATATATTGGAGCAATAAATCTAATTGAATGTGAAATTTTCTTAAAATCTATGCCAAAAAAATCATAAGAATGAAGGCCAAGTGTCGTGAAAGTGTTTTGTGTGGAAGTGAATGACAAGTTGTAGATGTGATGGAATACTGGCTTGTATAAGGCCCACTAGAGCATTTGCATCCCAAGCTGGTCATATAGACCTAAATGCCTTGTCATAATAGACACATGAAGGCATGGTATGGTATAGGAATCTCAAGGTATCTATAAGGTCCACGAGAGCCAAGCACCATAGGTATCCCAAGGTAGGTGTGTAAACCAGGTACACCACATAGTAAGTAGTATTTAGGAATGGATCTAGAGGCACAAAGTGATCATACACTATTTCAAGAAAACAATGACGTAGTAGTATATTGACAACCATATTCTAGCCAACTTGATAGACCAAGGCTACTATCTAGATGATGTAATAGAAGGCACCAACCAAGTAGATCCCTTAAATGTTTCTTGGACCGATTCAAATTATTGACTCAAATCAGTCAATCTGTCCTATTCGAATCGCTAACGACATTTCATGGAATGAATCCTTAAATTGGATTTAGGGTTTCCAAAAAAAATAATCCTTGTTTAGGTCTATAGGCATTATTTATTGGCACTTGGCTTTTGATATATAGAACTTAAAATGTGAGTATCTACTAGTTGCTACCTAATGCTAAGTTTGATTGCAATTTGCAAAGTTTAAACTCAAATTCAAACAAGTCAATACATACATGGTACAATAATAAGTATATTGTCAAGTAAGCACTCTAGAGTATACAATCTAGTATGAGTTTATGTACAAATGCCTCATAGCCTTCTTTGGGAGCTTTGATGTTTGCAAACTGATTTTCTCCTCATCACTCGGACATTTACAAACACACACCCCCCTCCAAAAAAATAAAAAAAATAAAAATTAGACTCATCCTCCTCTTTCACATACTCCTTCCTCTAATGTCTGCTTGTTGGATTTCACATTTGGTTATCATTTGAGTCATCTCTAGCAGCTTGGGAGCTGTAAGCCTTTGTTGCTTGTTGCCTTCTTCACGGTACATCTTGGGTAGCAAGTCTTCAATAGTGAACACAATGCAATTAAGAAAAGAAATAAAGATTGGCTAGAAGTTAGAGCTACTCTTAAAAGTTATCAAGAATCAAGATCCTACTCTTAAGCCAAATTCCAAATACACTACACAATTGGAATTTGGTAATTGGTATTGAGTTGTGGTCAATAAAGATGTCCTTGTGGAGGAAAGCAAACAAATATCCCTCCTCCTATGACCTAGGTGGGAGGTTATGTAACCTTTTTCACATCGACATCATCTTGATTGACCTCAGTAGTTACAGGCAACCAATTGCATGCCTCATGAGTTAGGAATAAGGACTTGTCAATTACTACTCAAGAGGAATGAGTCCATTGTTCAATTTAGCAAGTAGCAATCAAAACTACAAATTACAACTTATGAATGACTCATGAGAGACTTGAATCTTTCAACAATAATGAAGACTAAATAATAAATACACGATTATATTTTACAATTGGCTTGCACATACACCACCTTGACTAATTGTGACGTTGTGAACTTGTTCTTCCTTTTTGTATGAATGAGTGACAAAACGCTCTAATTCCTCTCACACGTGGTTTTCCTATGAGAGGACTAGGAGTGCTAGCTTCTGCAACCGTGAAATGCTACAAATTACAATGCACAAATTCACTCCACATGGATGATCACACGTGTACCAATTGATTTTTGAAAGTGTAAACAATAGAATGTTACAATCGACAAGCATTCAATGTTGATAGCTCATAGTACTAAGTACCGAGTAATAGCTACTAGAGGGACAACTGCTCACTTTTCAGTGTTGAAGAATAAAAATGAACCCATTGCCAAACATCAACCAATGGGTCACAAGCCTCAACATTCCAAACCTACAAAGTGCCATTGGATATTCAAACTTCAAGGCCTCATTCATGTACTCTAAGAGATCATCCCATACTGTTGTTTGCTTGACGACATTAGGAAAGATTCGGTTGATGTAGACATCCCATCTGTCTTTGATCTCTGTCTCATGAAATTGTGCGTTGCTTCTCCACAATGGGTGCAAAATACAATCCATGGCATGTAAAGTGGGACGGAACCCCTACCAGTTGTGCTATATCTCTTGGAGTTTGTCGAATGGACAAAACAAGGGGCCACAATTGCGACCCTACTAGTATCACGTTGAAACAAGTTTTTAGAAGTTTGTTTTGCAATGTCAATTGGCACTACATGTATCTTAATACCAATCATTGTGCATGTTTGCAATTGCTCTCCCAACCTATCCATGAACTCATATAGCCCATAGTGGAGCCCCCTCTATCAGTAAGTTGTAGGATGGTGTAAATAGGTTGCAACTCTATCATGATAGTTTCTGCCTCATCCCACAATGCGAATGATGAAAGTATATTCTCAAATCTTTGGGATTTGGGCTCTTGTGATGGCCCCCATTCTTTGCCAATGTTTAGACACAACTATCTACCTAAGTTTGTTGTGCAACTTCTTGGGACATTCAGGGTCATGCCCACGACTCATCTCGGATAATTTATCCCGTTATAGGTTAGTAGGCCTACCTCGACCCGTGAGTATACAACTTACAAGTCACAACTCAAAAATCACAAACAATAAAAGTTATAAAAAATAAGAATCCCGATATAATTGTATGACATGTACATATATCATACATGAAACATCAATACAATCTAAATGGCACGTGCAAATTGCAAATTGCTAAGTCAAATAATTGACATGCACAACATTTTGTGGTCCCACCTTTTGAATGACTTTCTTGATATGTGAATATGTGCTTGTTGGTCAACATAGTGCCAAACTTAGATGTGTCAAGGCTCTCGAAACCATTGTGCCCATGCATGTTTGCAACAAGACACCGATATGTCAATAATAATATGGAGGTTTTTTTTCCATCGATCTAACCATTTAATATGATGGTGCTTTTAAAAACATGATTTCTCCTCTCTTTCCATAAACTCTTAAGTGACAAGTTGCAACACACGCCTCCTAATATTCTCTCCTCCCAGTTTATTCTCTCTCCACCTCACTCTGCCCTCTTCTCAACTTTCCCTCTTCTTCCTCTCAAACTCTCTTAAAGGTTCTCAAATAGGTCCAAGAATCACTAGAAAAAAGAAACAAAGAAAACCCAAACAGATTTGAAGTTTTGCCCTTTCAATTTTTTTTGGATGGATTTTACAAATTCCCAATTTTAATTGGTCAATTCTAATTTGTTTTTAGAATTACGACTTGAATTTTGACGAATTGACCATTCATAAACTAATGGGTCCCATGCTATTCTAAGGGACTACGAGTGTTGAAACATAACAAAAACATCAAGCACAAAATAATTTGAGATCAACACATTGGGTGTATGTGCTTCTAGACAATAATCCTTCATCTCACTTCACATTTATTTGTTCCATCATATCATTATGTACAACCCATGCTCTTAAGTTACTATTGTTGCAACTTCATCAACTATTTGATCTAATTTTTTTTCATTATCTCATACTAAGAAATAGTCTCAACATCTCGTTGGTCTCTACTTAAAACCAAAATCTTGGTGTGTGTATAGATTTTTTTAATCCTAAGAACAATTTTAAATAGCTTCAGTGACTTTGCATGTACCACATGTGCTTGAATTGTAACTTACATATGTAATAAATCTTCTCAAGAGCATATTGTTGTTGCAGAGATGGCAAGACTTGGGTCCTTGTAGGAAGCGAGATGGTTTTTACAAGGACAAGGAGAAAGATATTTACAAAAGGTCCAATTTTGTGGAAATGCACTACAAGAAACACAACATCAGCCACTAGCATTACCACATGGTATTTTACTACCACCATGATCTTCCAAGATGCGGCTACCACCATGATCACCACTCATAGCATGCCAGCACTGCCACCACATGACGTGGCCCCAAAATACCATTTTGTAAGAGCCTATATAGGAAGTTATGGGTAGAAGATAACCTTTGTATTATCATGTTGCTCTTATGAAGATGGAAGAAGATTTTGTCATTCAAAGTTGATTAATAATCTTCGTTTCTGATGTCTACATGTATATTTGAGCATTTTCATAGTGAATAAACGTTTGAATATGTTTTTGGATCTTTAGAAAAAAAAAGTATTTTTTATGTAGATATGGTTTATGAATGTCTATGATCAAATATACTTTTGAAATTGATCTCTATTTCTAAAAACCTCCTATCATTGTGGTATACACTTATAAGTACCATATCTTAAACTTGCAACATTGATTGATTCGTATGTTTTTGCAATTGATTATCAGTTAGCTTTGGAAATTGTCATCAAACGAGCTCAATAAAGACAGGAGAAACATGTCAACAGAGGACTTTTTGCAAGTTGTTGATGCCAATTGTTTAAGAGAAAATGAGTTAACTTAGTAACATTGTATTCCTACTTAATGTCAGAACTAAGAAATCTATTCTCACAATTATGACTTATATGTGTAAGAAATATCATTATATACAAGCTTGTATTAATATGGTTTGGGACTAATTGGAAATCATTGGTTTGGTTTTTTGAGATCAAGTTAAATCATGGTTTAAGATGTTGCTAATCATTGACTGGGTTTTGGTAAGTTGTGTTATAGACATGATAAGAAAGAAGAATATCTTTAGATTAGACATCGACAACATCAAGTACAAGAATTAGGAATTCACGATGAAAGCTTTTGTCAAAGCCTCAGGTCATTGATGCTTATTAATCCAACGAGGTTGGGTCAGCTGGTTAGCTTGTCATCCAAAGTTTCTTTGGTCCCAAGTTCGAAACCCCCTTGGAAACCAAGACACATTGATGCCTATTAAATTTACATTCCTAAAGAATCTTGAGCATTTGCTCCTAAGAATGATGCCACACGAACCACATGCAAATAGAAATGGAAATAGACAGTTGTCAAGGTTCCCTCCAATGTGATCAATTACGCAAGAGTCTGGCTTGTTGAGCATGACTTTTGAGAACGGGAACCTACGATAGGGCTTATGCATATGGTGGGAGAAGCATTTTGCATCAAGTTTTAGGGAATTGTCCTATAAGCATTAGCCTTAAAAAAGATTTCCATGTTCTCTAATAATATTTGTGTTGGAATTCTTAGTGTTTGTGCCTCTCTAACTTTGTATTCTCTCTATTAGTGTTGCTTGTGGCTTGTGCCATCATTGTCTTTGTCACTTGGTCAAAAGCTTTTGTGAGAAATTCCTTGGCTAAGGACTTCTAATAACTAGTTTGGGGAACTAAGATTGGATCGCGAGGTTGAGCTTCCAAGTTCTTTTGCTTGAAGAGTGTGGTTGTAAAATGAACAAAAAAAAATTTCTTGCTCAAATCGTTCATTGTTATAGTTGGGTATTTTGGATGTTTTTAAAGTAAATGTTTAATATATTAGAAAATTTCAACACCTACTACGAGCCCTTTAATAGAAGGGTGAGGGCTACGTAGCCCCCACCTTAGGAAAAAAAATGCTAGACTTAGACTTGTGGCAAGCTTGATTAGCCCATGTAGGGCCATCCTACTCATGAAGGCCCTCAAGGTTGTAAGCCTATGCTTAAAGTCAAGCCAATCGTAAAATTTGAGCTAATCTTCAATCAAATTTCAAATGAAAATGAAATTTAAGAAATAGAAATGAAAATGTAACCATTTTATCTTACTATAATATAAGCTCTTCAAAAGACTTTAGAAGTATGGTTAAGAATTTTTGTTGTTCATATTTACTTCAAATATCTATTCACTATATTTTAAGTGTGTTTAAATTTAGAGAGGAGCTCTTAGGTAAGCTATTTGAAGATTTGCACGTTTGTTAAGATTGCAACGATGTTTTACACCTTTGAGGCAAGTTATTAAGACTTTTTGTTACAATTGGGTGGCCCTAGGTATGATATAGAACACTATCAAGATCTATTCTCTTAGAAGATCCAACACATAATGGAACAAATACTGTGCCATCTATCTTACATTCTTGATCACTTGCCGTGAATATAAACTTCTTAGAATCACTATAAGAAAGTAAGGTAGAGAAAAAGTCCTTGTTGTGTGACATGTGGGAACTAGCCCCACTATCAATCCACCATATGTAGATTTGAAAACACTCTAGCCTCTCCTTTTCTCTCTTCTACCAAATCCTAGCACCTAGAATCTTGTTTTCTTGATCACAATAGATCTAAACACAACATGATGATTTTTTGCCAACAACTAAGTTTGAAACACACTCTTGAAAAGTCTAGCAACCTGAAAATCAAGAGATCCTATCAAATTTAGGGTTACTAAAAAAAAATGCAAATTATTGAACCAAGGAGAATCTACATGCAAAATCTAGAACCTTGATATATCATCTATTAGAACGTATGATTATCTACCACGAGCAATTTTTGTCTCCACAATCCAATGAATGGTTTCAAAATCGGCCATCTACAAGTAATTTGACCTAAAATGGTTATCAGATCACAAAGATCCAATCAATGGTATTGAAAATGCTTGATTTGAGATAGTAGACCCTCCAAATCCATAAAGAATTTATGGCGCCCTCAAATCTACTTCTAGATTTGGTAATACCTCCAAATTTGGCCTGCAACCTGCTTTGATACCATGTGAAAATCCAGAGATCAAAACACATTAGATCCATAAATGATCTTTAGCCAATTTGGTTTACACATCTAGATCATCTACAACATAGAAAAATCAACTTTATGCATGCTAGAATTTAGAAATGCATCTTTTGTATTTTTCCTTGTGTTTTTTGGACTATTGCAATTTTGAACTAATTTTTGCATAGTCTGCATATTTGAACTGTTTTTTTGCACTATTTGCACTTTTCACATTTCTCGCAAAAGCCGACACATGGCCGAAATATGACTTGGAACATATTTCAAAGGACCTTTGGGTTTTTTGAATTTTCTGAAATATGTGACGCTTTGTCTAAAATGACTTAGCGAAAGTTGATGAGTGTTAGTCATGCAATAGCAGACACATATTGTCACACAAGCAGATATAGAATTAGTAGTAGCTAGTTCCTCGTGAGAGAGAATACCTCTCTTGCGCCGACGCGCTGATCTGGAAAACAGACGGTGTTGAAAGTTGTTGTTGTAGACTTATTTGTGAAAATAGAGTTGCGACATTCTGCATATGATGTGTAATCTATGAATGATTTTGATGCTTGCTTACAGTAGATATACTTCCGCTGTTATAAAACATCATATACTGTCTATAAACTTAAATTCAAATCTGCAATGTCAATCTGTAGCCCGGAAGATGATTGATCGTAGTATGAAGCAATAACTACAACTACACAAATCGACTCTATCTGAGCACTCACTTTTGGGAGTTTTAGATTCTAAAAATAAAAATTTCCATCAGTGATATTAGAGCCTTAAGGTTCTCTAAAGCTAGGTTACTCAAACGATGACTTCCATGAATAGCATCCATTCTAAGATTTGCATAGTTCTAGAGGCAGACGGGTCAAATTTCTTGGCCTGGAAAGTAAAGACTTCCCTCATCCTAAGAGGAGAAGCGTTATGGCCTTGGGTGGATGTCACCGAGGAGATGTCTGCCAGCACATGCAAAGAACTTCGAGAGTGGAAAAAAAATAATGACAAAGTGTTATGTACCATTATGGTATTCCCTTCCGTGATGGCCTTGCAAGGGGCCTTGGCATTATCGACATGTTTAGGTGCCACGCGTCACCATTCTAGGTGGTCACGTGTCACTGGCAGGACCGTGCTTGATGGGACCCACTATGTTATGCCTATATAGTGGTGGGATTTCCCTCTTTCCATTCACTCAGTCTACCCGAGAGTTGGTGGATGGAGAGCACGTGCATAAGCCAGGATGTATCTCCAGGCCAGGAGATGTGTGCTAGGGAGAGCCAAGGACGATGGCTGGTGGTATGGGACGTTAGTAATCACCGGAGGCTCAAGTAGGCATGATTATGTCGATAGCTCCAATGCATGGGGGTGGGTCGGTTGTGACCCTATGGATGGGTGGATATGGTGCATCGTCAATGGTATGGGGTGTGCGAAACCTTCAAGGCAATCGGAGATTCATGGTAGTTGTAACATTTGGTATCAGAGCAGCCTATTTCTTTACGAGGTGCACACGTTCCTTTTATGGCTTTTGTGGTTGAAATTCCTTCTAAAGGAATGTGGCTGTTTGGTTTTCTTAAATCTTTGTTCAAGTTTATTCTTGAAAAGATGGAGCTTCTTTTGAATTTTAGAACTAGTTCTATAAACTGGTTTCCTTTTTGTTTATATCTTTTCTTTGAAACGCTTTTCTGGTTTAAGTTTGAAAACATAAACATCTAGTTTCTGTTATCAACTTAGAGTAAGGTTGTGTTCTTTTAATTCTACCTTTTAAAAGAAATGTAGAGGGTGCGGGATAATTTTAGTAAGTTTGTATAACCTTCTTCCCTTACTTACACCCGCACCCCCTATTCTATTCACACAAAAAAAAATGGTTGAGAATTGATTTCTACGCGGCTGGCGCCGGTACTGTGGAGGTAGGTTTATGAAAATAAAACAGAAGAAAGATTTGCAGGTACGATTTCGTACCTACAGTAATTTTTTGCTTGGGGGGAGGGGGGGGAGCAATACCTTCTCTGGACCTTTTCTTTTTATTTCAGCGCTACAACAACGCGCGTTGGGATTTTGACATTCTGCGAGTAAATTTTTTGCGAGTTTTGTGACTTTCTTCCATGACATGCTCCAACAAAATGGTAGCACATGGTGTGCTACTCTTTTTATGCCACTACATGATTTTTGAAGAATAAGAATTGTGGTTTGATGCATACTTAAAACTTTAACTATCCATCAAATTCTAAATAGGCCAGCCCATCACAAAATACTTTTTACTCTATAAATATAGGTGTACTTTTATTTTTAAAAAAAGTGTTGTTGAAGTTGTAAAAGCTAGCATGCCGACGTGCTAGCTTGTAAATTTTTTATTTTAAAAAAATGAATTTTTTTTGGAATATTTGTTTGGAAAAACAAAGTTTTTTTTTTGGAGTTGATTTGCCTAGCATGCTGATGTGCTAGCCGAGTAAATTATAAAATAGAAAAGGTATTTTGACACATATGAGAATCAAATTTTGAGTAAAACATTATTTTAGAATATTTTCTTCAACCTCTGAACATAGTAAGCCGACGTGCTAAGGAAAAGAACTAATTTTTTTTTTTCGCCTCCAAACCCAGCACGCCGACGTGCACAAGATTTTTCGAATTTTTTTTTTTTCCGGAAGATCTCGCTGGTACCATCTTTGATTCTCCTTGTTGGTGTGTGACATCAATATATATATATATATATATATATATATATAGGATGTCATTTTAAAGAAATCATACATTTTTTTTATAAATACATGCATCTTATATATATAAGTGCATCCTATATATGCATGCATCATATTAAATAAATGACCGTTTGAAGTGACTATTGAAGGCCGTTGTTTTCTTGTTTTCAAAATAAAAAATTTTCAAAATAGAATGCATTTAACAGAACAATATTTATTGTATGTTAACAGAGATGATCTAGATTCAAATGTAAAAAAACTTACTTTTGTAAAAGAATATGAACGACTAAATTTAGCTTACTTCTGAAGAGAAATGTGAGTGACATATATTAATACTTTTATTGGTCACATTGTTCAGTTTTGATGAAGTTGAATAATTGCTTCATCTTTTCCTTTTTTATATTCGTTTGTTTATTCTTGCAGTCTTTTGCCTAATGATCTGGCTTGGGGAACTAAAAGCATATACCCTTTTTCTTCTTCCTCTATAAAGTATTTGCTTGATCTAACTTTCCAATCTTTTGCTTGTTCTGGAATTTTTGATGCTAATTGTCCTTGGTAATTAATGCCTAATCATCTAATTACTTTTGATGTGACCTAACAATATCAGACCTCTGCTCTTCTTCCTACAACATAATACCATGAAGCTCCTCAAGTGCTGATGGCCTCTCCTTCTACTATGGCTTTTAGTTAGGCCACTCATTGCAATTTACACTAACTCCACATTTCAAATTATCTCGCTAGTGACATGGAGTTCGCCTTGCAATACCTTGATCCCATGTCAAAAGTAAAGAACACGGCCCATGCCCATTCAACAATCAATCTTAGATTTGAAAGCACAAACTCCATGTGATATCTCGTGTTGATCTATACAGTCATGCGGGTTAGATGATCAAACTGAACACTTCAAGAATATGCTAGGTACTCACTTATGTGGACACACCAACAGGGCCGTGATATTTTCTTCTCTGTCTACATAGATGTGGTGGTTTTGAAGTTGTTTTTCTCTTTTTCTCAATCAAATCCTTGGATTTTTCTTGCAATATGAGTGATTTTGAGTTGCCTTGAAACAAACTTGGTTTGATCAAGTTTTAGAAGGATTTTCTCTTACTAATTTTTGAGCTCTTTTTGGCTGAAATTTTAGAGTTTTATTTGTCCTATGAGGTTGAGACAAGGGCACAGATTTCTACCTAACCTCTCAGCTCATTGAAGAGCATTAAGATCCATTTTTGCTGCGAGAATGGTTGCAAAATAAGTATACATAGTCAATTCTTGCTCAACACCTTCTTACTTTCTTTGCTATGGTGTTTTTGAAAATTCAAGCAAATTTTCTCTTGTCTTCCTAGCCTAGCCTAGCCTAATTGCTTTAACTCTCCCACTTGCTAATGTGTCATTGGTCTTTAGTCCCTCCACGACTCTAATACCATTGATAGCCAACTGTTGTCAATTAGTCAAAGTGACAAAATTTTGAGAAATCAAAGATCACAAGCATGGAGGATTAGAACCACTAAACTTTATATAGAAAACTCACTGAGCTAGATTAGCATAAACTAATCCCAAACTAGATATACAATGGCAAGCTGACGTGTTTTTAATACAATGTCACTTGTCCACAACTGCAACCATAAAATGACTTAGTTTTATCTAAGTAATTGTAGTTAACTAGAGTTTTACTTCTAAACAAGGACACTCCTTGCAATTGCTTTGGCCCTAATATCACTCACAATTGCTACATGGATAGCCTTTTCTTATTATCCCAAGTGACTTTTCTCCTTTCTTGTACATATATGTGAACATTTTGCTAACTCTCAAGATGTGTGCAACATTGTGTGCACATAGGTAGCCTATAATCCTCAAATGACGCACATGTGCACCCTTACAATGGGTATGTGTTGTTGTGCAACATGTGCTTGGGTGTACTGGCAAGTGATCTAGATGCTAGATGGTACAAATATGTATAGTCAGAAACAACACGAGATTTCATTGATTGTGTGATCACATGTATCAAATGTATCACAAGTATCATTTTTTGGATTAAGCTCCAAGAAGTCAACTAGATTTGGATGTGCATATCTAGGAATGTAGCCTAGTTGCTGAATGCCCAAAAATGTACTGCTTAGATGTTGGGCACGTCAAAGAATTGGCTTAACTACAATTATATTCTTAATCAGCATGAAAAATTATGTATCTCTCAACTTACATACGAAAAGCCTTTTAACTAGAGTTGATTTGATAAGGGACATCCTAAAAGTGCATGCATGTGTTTAAGCAAGATCAAAAGTGAAGGCCCATCCACGATCTCTCTCAATTATTGGCACAAGGTTTGGCACGGTCGCTTGCCATGCAATAGGTGCCCGTTGGTCATAAATTCTATCGCCTTGTATGGAATCTAGTGCTCCCATGTTATATGGAATCTAACGGGGCCTCAAAGTCAGGGCTTGGATTTGCACTCGCATGTGTTTGGAAGTTTTAAGGAGACTAGCTTATATATTTTGATAGTGTAGAAGCCATGTTCTGCTTATGGGCCAGATGATAAACTCTTGCAAACCATATGCCACTTTATGACTTTCCATGGATTTGTCACATGGTGAGACGTATTTGATCGTATCAAAGAGACCACACCTTGTGAGCAATGTCTTTTAGATATGAGGATCCATGACAATGCATCATGCACTGCACTTGAGTGCATGTTGCCATGCAACCAAGGATACGATATTACGATCCCACTCACAAGAACCAAGATTACAAGATAGTAAGCAAGGCACCATGTTCAATACCCTTTTGACATGGGACAAATCCTAGATAATCTGGCTTCCTGAGGGAGGAGCTGTTGGACACGTGGGGGATTGGAGATGGCCCGATGAGAAGAGATCGTGCGGCTTTGGATTGTTGTGTTATCTGAAATCTCCAAAAGGAAAAAAAAAAAAAAACGGAATACAAAAATAACGTAAATCGAACGAAGAAGAGCAGCGGCAGCTATGGCGCTTCTTCCTTCATCCTCCCTCCTCTCTTCTTCTTCTTCTTCGCCTTTCTCTGCTGCTGCTCTTCTTTCTTCTTCTGCTGCTACTGCCTCCCCCGCATTGCAGCTGCTGCTGCACTCTCGGTTTCCTCGTTCTTCTGCAACCTCTAATCAGGTAAAATGTGCAGATATAGATTCCCTGTGACTCTGTTGAATGCAGGCCAAGCAATGTGGAAAGACACCATGTTGCTGGGATGATGAGTTTGAACGTCTGTTTTGGCTGCATTTTCTCTTCTGCGTATTCCATTGAGCTGCTGTTGTCTTTGTTTCTGTAGCCAGTGGCTTCTGTTTTTTGGCATTGTACTCAGCAGCTGAAATCGTGAAATGCCTTTTCATGTTGGAAGCAGCATTTGTTAAAGGGAAATTGCCTTTTGTTTGTCTTCACCAGCATTTACATATGTTAGAAGAAGCTTATAGGCATTTGCTGACCGATCTTTCACTGCCTCATTATAGAACTTCGACTGTTTGGATCTGAAACTTTTCATCTAATTTCTGCTAATGCACATCGTACTCTATGACTTTGAGTTGGTGGGGATTATGTCATACCTCAACATTTGAAGTTCTCTATTTCCTGCCTTGCTCTTGAAACTAAAGATTTTAGTATTCGTGATAATTGCCAAAAGTGGTTAGTGTTGATGTCAGATTACATTTTCTTACAACTGAACAATTGCACTAGGTGCTATCCACATTGGCCTCATAGATAAAACTTTCATCAGGATTTCATCAAAATGAAACTCCACCTTAGCCTGTGTTACTGGTTGCTCCTTTTCTGCGGCGAAACTCTTCCAACGACACATTGGGAGTTCTACCGGTCAAGAAATACTATGCTAAGTCACTTTGACAAGCAGTAATTATGGATGCTTGCTTGAATGTAAAGGCTTTGCTCGGCTGTTTATGGTGCATTCTTACATGGCAGTAAACTCTGGAAAGAATATAGGGACTCAGGAAATAGTACAACTAGCCTCCAAAATCAGGCACCGCACAAGGTGACGGTCCTGATTAGGCAGATTCCGCCTGCTTGTGCACTTTTTTCCAAAAATTCCATTGATGCTCCTCAAACAAATTAAGGGCAGACTAAATGGTGACGAAAGAGACATGGCCTCTTTTTGCCTGCATACTATGAATCCAAAAGTCCACAAGGAAAATCTAGAAGCAAATTATAGCCTATAGAAAATCCAGAAAGAAGGATTGAGAGCAGATCAAAATTCAAAATGGCCCGTAAAAACATTTCAGAAACAGAGAGGTCAGTCTTTCCATCCTTTGCGCTAGGAAAATCATCTTCTTGTGATGTTTTCACCATGTTCAATGGTGTTAATTTGTGGCTTGGTGGAACGGCAGGATAAATTACAGCCATTCTATGGTTCTACCCAGTACAAAGGTCCCTAAAGGAATCCATCATCCGATACATGAAGAAGAACATGGAATCTTCAAACAATGAAAATATGTAATCTACATTGGCAGAAGAAGTGATGATGTGGCACTATCGTTCTTTGAGAGCAAGAGGTGCTAGAAACTGTAACACAGCTCCTTTTAAAAGTAGATGACATTTATTGGCTGGGAGAAAGCCTGCTACCGCTTGTAGCAGGCCTCGCTGCTCCTGCGGCTTGAGCCTGCTATAGGCGGTAGCAGGCTTCCTCCCAGCAAATATGCCGTACGTAGTGCTTCAAAAGAGAAATGCAGATTTCATGAGAACAACATGTGGAGCTGATCACTCCTAAAAGATAGGCAAACCTTTACAGTTGGACTTTTACTGTTTGTATATGCTTTTGTCATAATAGTAGATACACAAGTTCCTAGTATTTCATATGCCAATATTTAATCGTGTACTTCCTCTTCTTCCAGAAAGTAGTTCTATGCCAGAGCTGTGATACCTCACGTGCATTTAAAACTGGATGTGAAAGTAGAAGAACTCTTCTTTACCTTAGTGCAGCAACCGTCGCAGTGAGTAAGCCAATCTCTCCTTACTCTTTACATGAAGAGCATTTCTTTATCTTGGCATTATGATTTAGTAAGCTGGTATGCACTACAGGCTACTTAAAATGCAGTTGGCATTTGAATAGGTATAATGGGATTGATCATGCTATCGCTGCTCAAAAGCATTTCATGTCCACAATTTTTCTGCTGCCATGATGGAACAATGTGACTAAGCCATGACGCTTCCCTCTATTAGAATTGCTTGAGTTCCCTGATCTACTCTGAAGGTAGACTTATGGAACACTTCCTTTGATCACAACAAATTTTCAGGTTGGATTTTGGAGCTCATCATCAACTGCTAATGCTGCTGACTTGATACAAAGACTACAACGTGATGAGTTCTTAAGTAAGTGTCACTAATCAGAATCTTCTTAGATCAACGATGTTTCACTACTGGTTACTGTTGCTTCTTATAGTTCTGATCTCATAGCTCTGACCATGTATGACTATATTTCAAACTCTTTACTTGAAAATTTTACCAATGTTCTTTATAAAGCGAAACTCGGCAAACTGTATTTTGCTAAAAGTTGTAAATGATGCCCAGAAAGTGGCTCTGTTTTCACTTTTGAATATATAAACGTGTGGCATTTTCAGTTATATGACACCTTTCATTTGGAGCATATAAACATTTCATTGTTGGTGTCAGCATTGTCTTCTTTATTAGAAATCAAATATTGTCAACGTACCAGAATACGAGGTTTTTATGCATATACAAGAAATAAGTTTTTAAAGCCAAATTCCAGTTAAATCCCATGATTCCGAGGCCTTGTAAGCAAATAAAATTTCTATCATGCTTGGTTTTCTGGTTGCAGCAAGTATCAGGGACACGCTGAAGATCGCTGTGAAGGTTGAATGAAGTCCTTAGCAGATTTGCATTTCCATCAGCGTAGAGGTTGAATTGGCTAGTTTCAAGAGTGGGCAGACAGAATTTATTATCTTTTACTGTGATAATTATTTAATGGAAAGATGCCTGGCTCTATTTTTGGCACATGTATTTTTTAGGGATGATTATCTGCTGCAATTTCTTTGTAATATAGCATGTTTTGTATTGGAGTTCAGGAAAATCGTGATCTGGTTCCTCATCTTCTAAGATTGGCATTGAATGATGCGGCAACTTATGACAAGGTGTGCAACTCAGCATTGTAATCCTAACACAGGAGACAGCATCTTTTCAATAAACTTATGTTGTGGTGCATATTTAACTCTTTCTGTTGCTGCCAGCAGAGCTCCTTGATGTTCTTAAACAATCTAATTTAGTTTGTACAAAATGTTAGCAGTTTTTTGATTGCCTGAGTTTTTATCTAGAGCAAGATGGCTCTATGCTGACCGCCAAAGAACTCATCTACCAATAGAGATCTACGCCTAAACTTTTTTGCAAGTGCAATCTAGGTACTTAACTTCAGAGCTTCAAATGCCAGGGGTCAGTAGATCTGCAGCATTTAAATTTTGATGTAATATTCTTTGGTGAAATAACTTTTGCTCATCTGTTAGCTCCATTGGAGTGTTGTTAATGGCTCTATTTTTTCAGGAATCCAAGTCTGGGGGACCCAATGGCTCAATACGCTTTAGGTTAGTTGTTCAGGTTCTTTAACTCTACTTATAGTTTTCCTTTCATGATTTTTCATCTCGACTCAGTAACAAAATGGCATAAAACAATCAACTATCAAGAGTCATAATCTGTCAACTGTAAAACCTTCAATTTTCCATGTCCAAATTCGAGCTTTCCCTTACACCACTACATTTCAGTTCAGAGCTTCAGAGGCCTGAGAACCAGGGGCTGCAGGCAGCTGTGAAACTGCTGGAGGATGTAAAAAAGAAAATTGATTCCGAGTCAAAGGGTGGTCCACTTTCTTGGGCAGATCTTACACAGCTTGCAGGTAAAACTTCTGTGGACAAATGGTTCCCTGACTAATATTAAGCCAAGTGCCAGGTTTGATTTGTGAGTAGTAGTACATGAACTACCGTCGTGTGTCTACACTGACCTTGATATATATATTACCTCAGCTAGTGCCCTTTAATGCTCCTCTTTCCACTTATTCGTTTCTTCAAAACGTTTGATTTTGTTCATCAGTTGATGGAATAAATGGCTATAATCAGACATTGCAAGCTAGCTTGATCCTTGGCTTGCCTCATGTTCCATTGACAGGAAGCAAAGTTTTCTGCATATCCACCACATATATGCCTTTGCACTTTCTATCTTACAGTTGGCAAGACCCACCACCTGGATTGGAGTTTGCAGCTTGAATTGACACCAATGGATGAATGCTTGCTAATGCTATAAGCAAACCCCAAGAGTGGTACTTGCCCCAATCAGCTCACTAAAAGCTTGAACCATATCCTCAACCACTTGGTTGACCTGCTCATTTGGTCATTGATTGATGGTGGTTCGCAGTGCTCATGGCTGGTTTTGTCTCCAATAACTCGAAGACAACAATCTTAAATTTACTCAAAAACTTGGGAGTTATGATTTAACTTGGGGCAATCTATACAGACACAAGAGGGTTTCCACAAATTCATCACAAATTCAAAGGCCTTGACCTCAGCATTCGGCATCACTTCTTCTCATGCTTTGAAGGACTTAATTTTTTAACATAAGCATTCTTGAAGTGTTTCTTGACTCATAAATAGCTTTTAATGAGTCCCAGGCCTCCTTGGAGAGGTACAAGAAGCTACCTCTTTAAGCAATTCATTGCTTAAATTCATCTTAATGCAATGCAAAGCAAGATTGGACTTCTTCTTGAACCTTTGCAACTCAGGTCCACCTAGAGGCTCATCTACCTCATCAAGGACAAATACATGAGAGTCTTGGAGTATTAGCAATAACTTCATTCTCACCTCCAATGTAGAATAGTTAGTTGGATTTAGCGTCTCACTAGATTCCAAGAGAAATCCACCAATAGATCCCATCTTGATCTAACTCCTTCTACACAAAGTACCAAAAGGCTCCAAAGATTTTGTTCCTCTGTAGACTTGCACTCATTTGCAACCAAATTTGTGTCCTTTTCTCACAAATTGGAAGATCTACAAAGATCTTTGCCCTCTTGAACAAACTCTCCAAACTAGACACCCTACCGCACAAGAAATTGGAAGCAATTGACACCTCACAAAAAGAACTCACTCAAGTTGTAAACTCAAAAATTGGACGACTCCTTGTTCTAGACACTTTAGCGGGATCTCAACTTGTCCCTCACACTCTCACAAAGAAAGATTGACTAGAAACATTTTGAGCTTCATACGACTCTCTTGTCAATTCTACACAAATAATGAAGATTTTTTCCAAGACTAGCTTTTTGCTCTCAAAGATGCTATTTTTTGACTCTAGAATGGATCAAACACTCAACCTCTTGGCCTTAGTTAGTTCTAATCAATCAAAAAGAGGGATTGGAGCATTGGTACCTTCATCTCCATCAAACTTGTATTGACACAATGTAGATTAGCAAGCAAGACAATAAACAGCAAGTGCTAGATGACCAAAATAGCTTCACACGTGTGAAGTGTACAGGCTATTGTACGGACAGAGAGCAAAGAGCAAAGTACAAGTGATAATCAAAGCATTGAACTTAAAGTAATGCATGCAAATGGTAGATCTAGTATGTACACAAGCTTGTAAGAGAAATCTCCAAAAATCTTCAGCTCTCCAATTTCCAATGTGTTGAATGAGCTCCAAAAAGAGCATATACATATAAATATAATTTGAGCTGTTCTCACATGTGTGAGGGTGCTATGTGGTCAGTTCTTTACCCACGCTAAAGGCCGACCTAATCTATTGTGGTCCAATCACGTTGCACCTCTCCAAAAAACTTGGATTTGAGGAAATAGATTTCTATCTTAATGAAACTTATCAATTAAGCTCCTACACTTAAGATTAGGTACTAGCCTACCTAGGCCTATGTTTAGCATGTGGGAACATGCTCAACACATGTGGATTATTTGCGATTTTCACACTTGGGTTTGGCATCCTTGGATTAGAATGGGTTGTGGCGCTATGGGACACACCGTGGTTACGGACTCAAGGTATTGCCATAACCCAAGTTATTGTTTTTGCTTTCTTGCATGCTAAATGAAATCGGTAAACTAAAGATGTTATGTGTGATATATGTCTTGTACAAATTCATGCATGCCATCATAGTATATTGTATGAAGATAATTGTATAAAGGATTTCAAGGAGATCAGTAAAAATGAGTATGATACTGTGCTCTCTATATTAAGAACTCTTGTTTGGAAGTTGATATATAAAGCTTAGGTAGGGACCCCCGGGCGCGGACGCACGCCTCCGTGCCCGGACGCGTCCGGGGTGGGCGCACATTTAAATTTATTTTTTTTAGTGTATTTTTTATTTAAAAAAAAACAAAAAAAAAGGACGCGCCCCTGACCCCGACCTCGTGCCTGGGGTCGGACGCGGATGCGCCCTGGTGCCGGACACGGGCGCAAAAATGAAAGCTGGCAGCTTTGTTATTAATGTAATATTGGTAATAATAGAGAGGGAACTTGCAGCATTAATCAATACTCAACTGAATGATATTATTACGACAATATTTGGTGATTCTCAAGTGTTTTTTGGCAAAAAGGCAGGCAAATTTTTTGTGATCATTGACATGCAAGAATGCAATGTAGTATGGAGTGCTCTTTATTAGGCCATAATTTGTTGAGGGGTAGCTTTGTTAAATTCTCCAATCCCTTTACTTTTCCATTACAAACTATCTGCAAGGTATTGTGGACCTCAAGATAATGAGCCGAATTAGCTTTTTGGCTTATTGGTTAGGTCTTTCAGTTGAAGTCAATCAAAATGCATTGCGTTTCATGCGAGTAGGCTCAAATTGAGCTCATATGAAGGAAATTCACTTAGTCTCTAGAGATAAATTAGGACAAGTGGAGGACATTTCATTTCTTGTACATTTGGAGCCAAACAAAGTGCTTGATTATGGAATGAGTTGGAGATGAATACTGAGGGTTTCCATTAGCTACAACCTAAAAATATGCTGTTACATGGAATTATGCCAATATAGTGTCAATGAGGAACGAATGCCACACTAACTCCTTTTTAAGTCAAGTTCTACTCACAAAATATATAAGCAGAATATGAGCTTCTCTTTGTGATTGATACTTTTGTTCATATGGCTGAGTAGGTCAATCTGCAGCAAAGCGAACCTTTCTTGATGCTGCCATTAAAAAATGTGGTGGAGATGAAAATAAAGGCTCACAAGTATTCACAGCATTTGGTTCTAATGGGCAGGTCAGGTCCCTTCTATCCCCGTCCTAGTTTGCAGCTGTCTTTTTGACCTACATGTTTCCTTGGTAAATGCTATATTATCTAAACTAAAATATTTTGCTATTTCCCACCAGTGGGGATTTTTCAACAAGCAATTTGGACGTTCTGAATCTCAAGAGCCCGATCCAGAGGGTAGGGTTATTTTGTGGGAGCAAGCTTCTGTGCCAGAAATCAAAGAAAAGTTTTCAAAGCTTGGCCTGAAGCCCCGCCAGGCAAGCTGTTATCTTTTATCAGTTACAATTTCAAGCATGCTTACCAGTGGCCAATGGCATCGTTATTTCACCTTTTTTAGGCCTAAGTGTTTGATTTGCAATTGTTATCTATATTTTGACTTGTAAAGGGGTCCCACCATTCAGTTGGAAACAGGATCCTAGTTTTTCTTTGATGAATAGTGCTTATAAGTCTGTAATATTTCAGGAAACTCAAATAGTTTTCTAGTATAACGTGCTTACATCTGTAGTTAATCCATATTGATTTTTCTTGTTAGGAGTTCGATTTATAAGCATGCCAATCTTCTCAAGGTTTTAGAGTTTGTAGCTTAAGTTTAAGTCTGCATGAACTCTCGAAGTTGCAAAGCATTTGCTGTAGACTTCCCCATAATACTAGCTGCATGAACAGCCAGGTTCTATTTGACAAGGGTATGCCTTCTTCTTGTAAAAAAAAAAGTCTTCAACATGGTCATGCCCCTGCTTTACGTCTCGTTTAGCTTCTGAGTTTGTTTGATGGGTTAATTCTCACATCATAGCAGCTCCAGTTTTGAGCATTTTGCACCTACCAGTGTTGCCATCCTAGGGTTTCCTTCAGCAGGGTCATCCACCTACTTGACATCTTCTAGCTTCAGCTTCTCAGTTTGTTTGATGGGTATCTTTGTACCATTCTAGCCTCAGTTTTTTTTGAGCAGATCTGCCTACCAGCATTAACACCATATGTGTATGCTGGCAGATCCATGTGGCTGGGCTTATGGGCTGTCACCCGGTTAACTGTGTATGTAGGGAGGCAGAGTAAAGATTAGGTGACTGTTATTTAGTGAGAGAAAAGCGACAAAAGAAGCCGCACTGCAGCAATGACATGTTGTTGCAGCAGAAGATTTATTCAAGGCAGCTACAAGCTTGCCTTGCATCCACTCTATAACTGCTTTCCTCCACTTTCATTTGATCATACACTTCGGTGGGCACATCCAAGATTGGCTTTTACCTACAAAGAATCTTATAATATGGGGGAATTATTTAGCAAGAAAGATCTGAGTTGGCCTTTGAGTCTTCAAAATCAGTTCTTGTGAGGTGGAAAAATAGGAGGGTGAGACAGTAGATATCTATGAAGATCTTGTATCTATTTTGGCAGATTCAAAATTGCCACATGATTTGATTTCCCTGTTTTTTTTTCTCTCTTGTATGTCATTAATATAGCAGATTGGAGTATAACTCTCGAACTCGAGGAAAAGAAAGGAAGTCCTAAAAAGCTCACCGATTATTGGTGGACAATTTGATTGTACCGTTGAGGATTAGAGACTTGTCTGTACAACTTTGACATGTTTTCCTTGTATTGGTCTTGGTCACATCGAGTTTCTTCAAGAAAAAGAGTCGTACATTAAGAATGATTTGTCATGTCAAAAGTTGATCTTTTCTTCAGTGTAGAGGCTTTATTAAAATTGTAGCCGATGAGTTGTGTTGTCAAAGGTTAATCTTTTCTTCCATGTAGAGGCTTTGCGGAAGTTGTAGCTTTAGAGCTTGTAAGTCGGGCATATCATTAAAAGCATATTCACAATCTTGGGGGTAAAAAAGCCCCAAAAAAACTCCAGATGTTTTAGTGTAGCAGTCTTGAGCCATGAACCCAACAACTATCCTCGGAACACTAGAGCTTCAATAGTCGTATTCAGGTAGGATGTCTAGGCGTCATCTACGAGATTTGTAATAGGCCGGCTAATCTTGACCCCAGTTTGGTGACTGCTGTCTCAAACTGTTGGCTTTCAGACTCTTTTCTATTTTTTAGCTGTTTTTTACATTTGAGCTGTACATGGATCACTTGCAGATTGCAGTGTTGTCTGCATTCCTTGGACCCAGTCAAGATGCTATAGAAGCCAAGCTTGCAACTGATCCAGAAGTGGCTCCGTGGGTGGAAAAATATCAACGTAGTCGAGAAACAACTTCACAAACGGATTATGAAGTAAGTAGCTAATACAAAATCTGGTAACCTTCGATAATATCCATCTCCATAGTCCCCTTATTTGATTGAATGTTGCAAAGTATGATGGGAGAAAAATGCAAATTTTAGACTCAAAAACACTTACTGCTAGCATCAATGATAGCACAGTTCTTTCTTTTTATTGTCCAAAGTAAGATAATTTGTTTTTATCTCACAGGGAAGTACGAATTCGTTTGGGTGCAGGTTGATCTTATTGGGGCCTTCACCAGGCTCAGTACTCTTGGACAAACTATAAATTATGAAGCATACACTTACCCTCCCAAAAAGGTTAAACTCAAGTTATAGCATGTGATAGGAACATTCTTTTTTGATCAGTTTTACATGTTAGAGATGTAACAGAAAAGATTGACTAGCTCAAATTTTATCCAATAAAGACAATCTAGATTCTATCACCCCAAGTGAAAGTTGATGGCTGAGAAGTCAACCATCAGTTCTCTCTATTGATCTTTATTTAATTATGGTTTTGTTCTTGGTATATCTGACTCCTAGCAACAGTCTAACAATCTTCTTTTTTGAATAATATTGGCACCTCTACAACACCTTGGACAACGCCTCTAAATTTATATTCAAAAGAAATATCCACTTTTCATAGGAAAGGTTAATTTGGAGATTTTACCGACCCTATAAGTGTGTGTTGCTCCTTACACTTACATCTGTATGGCTTGCAACGTTTCCCGGCTGATTCCAATTGGCCAGATTTTTATCAGATCGACAAATTGGTTTTAGGCGAATAATTAATGAAATTGTTTTGAGAAGTTCTTTTTTCTAGATTTTGAAGGTTTTTAAAGTAACTTCCTTGTTCCTCCTTGTGTTTGAACTTATAGGCTTAGCTCTAATCTGGGCAGTCATTCACTATAAATAGGTTCTCAAACACTAGAGTTTTCACCTGGATCAGATATAGGAGAAGTATGTGCGTTGATTCAATGAAAGTTCTGTCCACATTTAATGAGTTTTGTGTGGGTTTGGTCAATGTGCATTCCATAGGCCCAGTCTCTTAGTGTCCAGAGTCATAGGAAAACTTAGGTAACTAGCGGCAGTTGTGTTAAGGGTCTGTGACCCAATTTTGGGTTTTCTTGGTGTGATCTAAGGCCGAAGGGTCTGAACCCTCTTCTTGGCATGTACTGGTGTTGTAAATATAATCATCAGAACACCGTTTTGGTGCACACCTTTTTGTTGTCATTGCAGAGTTGTGTCGTGCTTACTAGTGATCATTGCTTTATTGATTGATTGATCGATCGATCTGACAGAATTCTGTACGTAGAAAGGTGCGAATCTCTGTCCTTGCAGGTACTTGCATTCACAAAGGTTACGAGCCCACACGCGTAACCAGCTGCGGATTCGAGGACCATCCAGAGCAATGGAAAATCAGACGACAGAAATCAGGACAATCGAAAAGCTCAAAGGGGCTGCGGGCTACTCGTTGTGGCGATGGAAAATGAGGATGATCCTCATGGAAAAGATGATCTGGGAGATTGTCGATGGATCCGAGAAACCGCTGCAAGTAGATGCTGAAGGTGTCCCGCTGGATGAGGAAGCGAGCAACGCTTTTGAAATACGGGAATGCAAAGCGATGATCACCATTTGCTTGACGCTGGGAGAAACACCAGCATCGCAGGTGCAGGATGCGCTGACAGCTAAGGACGTACGGGATACGCTCACTGGCATATATGAAGGCAAGACGGTGACCAACATCTTGCTGCTACGAAGGAAGCTGGCCAATGCAAGGATGGCAGAGGGAGATTCTCTGAGCGTGCACCTGGAAAAGATGAAGGGGATTGCTTGGCAGCTGGAAGCCGCGGGGGCGCCGGTTGAGAAGACTCACACTAGGGAGCCTTCCAACGTCTTATGAACCTTTGATTATGATTCTAGAAGGCTGCAGAGTAGAAGAAATGGAGATTGATACGTCACGCACCTTTGATTATGATTCTAGAAGGCTGCAGAGTAGAAGAAATGGAGATTGATACGTCACGCAGAGGCTGCTTCAAGAGGAAGAGAGGAGGAAGAGCATGTCATCCACCGATGAACATGCCTTGATGGGGAAGCTAGCACACGTTAACTTTGGACAAAGACACGAAGCTGCAAAGGGAAGTCCTGGAACGAACCAAGAACATGAAGAGAGACTAGGAAACTCAGAATGGAGAGGTGGAAGCAAGAAGGAAAGAAGCAGATGGAAGAGCGTGGTGTGCTACTACTGCAACATCATGGGGCATATAGCCAGGGAGTGTAGAAAAAAGACGGAAGACATGCGGAAGCGAGGAGCCAAATGTAGCAGAGGTGGAGGATAAAGAGAAGAACGTTGCGCTTATGGTAAGATTCAGAGAAGAAGGCGATGTACATCGTCTGAGAAGACCAAGAATCAAGGTGGTGCCAGTGAAGGCGATCAGATCAGAGAGCAACCTGGCTCTTGATGAAGCTGAGGAAGAACTATCAAGGGAAGTAGACAAGAACTGGTACTTGGACTCCGGTGCAACGTGTCACATTACGTATTACATGAAGTCATTCTCGAGCTATCAAGGAGTGACACTCCCCATACGACTAATCGTAGGAGATGGGGACAGCCTAATGTCACCAGGGACATGAATAATATGTCTGAAACTCATGAATGGGAAATATGGAGTGCTGAAAGACGTCATGTACATGCCTAGAATGACGAAGAACCTTCTCTCAGTGAGGAGGATGACTGAAGAGGGACTGGACATGTTGTTCACCGGAAACAAATGTCACATCACTAAGGATGGAGAGAAGCTAGCCACATTAGTATTGGATGATGGACTGTATCGCTTCATAATCAAAACGATGAATCTTTATCAAGCGCATATAGCAGTGGCCAAACTTAGAATTTGCTTCGAATAGGAACACAGATCATGCTACACACAGTAACACAGACAGAAAGCACTCTCCACATCAAGCTCACGTAGCAACTGTATTTCGCAAACCAAAATACATTGTACATATAGTTCTTTACTATGGCAACCCATGCATGGCCCAAGTTGCTGATGACGAGACACGTGTCCCGTGGACTCGCCTTGTGGCGAGGCCAACAAATCCTTATCCACTGATAGGACCCACAGTACAGTAACACAATAGTTCTACTTTAATTCTGACTCTCTCCCTAAAAGTAGAATCTAATTTTTATACATTCATATACATGATATCAAAGTTAACAAACTTTAAGTACAGAAAGCTTTGATCTAAACTTATCAAACTTTTCTCTATTGACTGACTTAGTGAAAATGTCAGCTAGTTGTTCGTCCGTACTACAATGAACAACATGAATTTCACGACTCAGCAGCCTCTCACGTATACAGTGATACTGAATCTCAATGTGTTTGGTTCTTGCATGGAACACTAAATTCTTTGCTAGCTGAATGCCACTATGACTGTCGCTATGTATAGTCGTGGGATTTTTGCTTCATGCCAACTTCATCCAAGATTTGTCTCAACCATAATATAGCTTCCTGTGCTGCACTGCACATCGCCTTATACTCTGTTTTTGTTGTGGATAGAACAACTGTACTTTGCTTCTTACTAGACCAGGAAAAACAACTTCTACAAAGCTGGAATACATACCCTGTGGTTGATCTACGATCATCTCCCCAATTCGCATCCACATAGTCACATAACTCAGGTAAATCCTCATGCTTTCTGTACACCAAGCCATAATCGGAAGTGCCTTTGACATATCGCAAAATGCGTTTGGCTACCATCCAATGCGTTTCCGTAGGTGCTGCCATAAACTGACTTACAATACCAACAACATAGCATATATCTAGTCTAGTCGTAGTAAGATAAATTAGGCTCCCTACTAACTGCCTATACAATGTAGCATCAAATGGCTACGATTCGTCAAGCTTAGCAAGTTTTTTACCTGGCTCAATTGGAGTGTTCATTGGCTTGTAATCATGTACCCCGAACCTGTGCAACAACTCTCTGACATACTTCGCCTATGTTAGACCCACCTCGTGTCCTTTTTGCCACACCTCCACTCTAAGGCAATAATGCATTAGGCTGAGATCTGTCATCATTGTTCCATGAGGTCTTTCTTGATCATTTCTATCATCTCTTGATTATTTCCCGTGATAATCAAGTCATCAACATAAAGTGCAATCGAAACAACCATATCATCGAAGCATAAGACATAAATATTTGGATCAGAATGTGTTCTCACCATTCCCTTAGAACAAAAGTAGGCATCAATCCTGCTGTACCACGCACGTGGTGCCTGTTTAAGACCATAACGTGTTTTCTTCAAGCGACATACTTTATTTTCTTGTCCTTTCGCTACAAAGCCTTCAGGTTGATCCATAAATACCTCTTCTTCTAACTCACCATTTGAAAAAGCAGATTTTACATCCATTTGATGCAAAGGCCAACCAAAATGTGAAGCTAAAGCAGCAAGTAGACGTAGAGTATTCCACTTACATATTGGCGCAAAGGTCTCCTCATAATCGATGCCTTTACTTTGAGCATATCCTTTGATCACCAATCTTGCTTTGTGCTTTGCTATACTTCCATCTGCATGATACTTAGTCCTGTATACCCATTTACAACCAATGGGTTTCTTGCCAACTGGTGGTTCCAGTAAGTCCCATGTGCTATGTTTAGCAATTGACTCCATTTTCTCTTCCATGGCCTTGACCAAAATATCATCATCCTTTGCTTCAACATAAGTCGAAGGTTCTTTGCTTTGACTAATGTTAGATAAGAGAGCATAATTTGTTTCATACCTATCAAAATGTGTCTTCTCTCTTGTTGATCTTTGTAGCTCTCCCTGAATACATGATCCTAGAAAGTCATCCATGTCACGGCTCTCCATCAATTTCTGAAACCACTTAGGGAGCTTTTTGTCAGGTGAACGGCTTCCCGATGAAAATGTATCCCACAGTACATCTTTCTAAATTGCGTTTTTCACCTGCAACTTTAGTCCTTTTTGCACCAAAAAGTTGATCTCTACATCTCCAACTTGTCTCTTGAGGTTGAGTAGTAGTATTATGAGGTGTATCCACATGTCCATCACTAGGAAAGTCAATAAATGGATCATCATCAGGAGGTATCCTCACTGTATCATCTTTCCCACTGGATGTGTTCGTCTTCTCAACATCCTCATCTTCATACATCTTAGATTCATCAAAGATAACATCACGGCTAATATATATTTTGTTCTCCACTGGATCAAAACATCTATAGCTCTTTACACGATCATCATATCCTAGGAATATGCACTTTATAGCTTTTACAACAAGCTTACGTCTTTCTTCCTTAGAAAATGTGTACAAAGGCCTTACATCCAAAGATTCGCAAGTGGTTCACCTTTGGCTTCTTCTTCGTGAATGCCTCCTCAGGTGTTATCTTTGGTATGACAATGGTAGGACTTCTATTTTGAAGATAGACTGTGGTACTGCATGCTTCTGATCAAAAATCTTTTGGTAGCTTCATCTCAACTAGCATAGATCTGGCACATACTCACCTCCACTATCTAATCTTAGAACTTTGATCTTTCTACCTGTTTGATTTTTGACCAATGTTTTGAAGCTCTTGAAAGTGACAAAAGCATCCGATTTCTTCTTTAAGAAGTAAATTCATGTCTTACGTGACATATCATCTATGAAAGTCATGAAATGAAAAGCTCCATCCATGGACATAGTCCTCATAGCTCGCATAAATCTGTGTGGATCAAATCCAAGATGTTTTTCGCCCTTGCAACACCACCTTTGTTGAATTTCTCTCGATGTTGCTATCCATACACACATGATTCGCACATCGTCTTCAAGTGGTATTCCATCATAGGCAATCATCTCACCATTTCCAGTTTCCTCATCAAGCTAAGGCTTCCTAGGTTCAAATGACCAAGCCTTTTATGCCACAGTTCAGTTTGTGATGGAATGGACGAGATAAGTCCATGTTGCCCCTTGATTGTAGCATTCAACATGTACAATTTAGTATTGGGCTCCCTTATACCATTCGCAATGACTTTGAACTTTTGGTTCATATCCTTCACAAAGCAACGATTATGGGCATTCTACTTTCCACTTTTGATCAGTAATAACACCAACAGAAAGTAGATTTTTCTTCAAACTTGGTACATAAAGTACCTCCTTGATTGTCTTGCTTTTGCCATCAGGTAGTTGGATTGAAACGGTGCCTATCCCCTTGATCTTGCACACATCACCATTTGCTTGTGAAACAGACGTTCCATTATCCAACTCTCTCAAGCTGCTGAACCAATCTTTCTTACCTGTCATGTGTCTTGTGGCTCCCGAGTCAATGTATCACGCTTGATCATCTTGATTAGATGACAATGCTGATATGAAGATGCTAGAGTCTTCAATCTCACCTTCGTCGACAAGGTTGCCTGCTTGCTTTGGTTTTCCCTTGCCTGATTCCGCCAAGAATTTCTGACATTCGCTCTTTCAATGGCCCTTTTTGCCACAATGGAAGCATTTGCCCTTCTTCTTGGTCTTGTTGGATGATTTCTCATTCTCCTGAGACTTGGCGAATTGCTGCTTAGACTTCTTCTTGCCCTTGCCTTTTTTGGCATGTCGCAAGTGCTTGATCGTCAATATTTTGACATCTAGCCGTTGCTCCTCCTGCATCAAGATTCCTATGAGCTCATCAAAGGTTGGCAATCTTTCTCTTGATGCTATCCCACTCACAAACATCTGATAAGATTCTGTAGTGCTACACAATGCATTGTGCACTAGCTCAACATCACGTATGCGCTCACCAATAGAATGCAATGCATCTCTCATTGTCTTGATTCTGGTCATATAAGTTTGAATGTGCTCTCCTTGCTCCATTCGGGCACGATTCAGTTTTGACTTCAGAAACATAATCCTTGATGGATTTGACGTCTCAAATTGCTCCTTTAGCACATCCCATGCCTGTCTAGGTGTAATGACATCACTTATGTGGGTAATGATGTGGTCTTTCACTGACATGTTGATGAAGGTCAAAGCTCTCCTCGCCTTCCTGTCGAACACTTTAATGTCCGCTTCATTTGGCGGTCTTCTCTCATCACTTGTGACGACATCCCACAGTTCCTTCTCTATCAGTATGTTTTTCATTTTGAATTTCCACACCACATAGTTGAAAATCCTGTCCAATTTGCTATTTTCACTCAAAATGGACTCTCCCATGTTTGCCATCCCAAAACTACCTAAAATTGCAACCGTAGGCTAAAAGACGTGTTCTGAGTACAATGGCGACGTCAGTAACTTGTTTTGATGACCTGCTAAAATTTCACACCAGGGCGTCCCGTCGCTTAGGTGGCGTTTTGCAAGCCAAGTCACCTTCCAAACATAAAATGCTTCTTACCTCACACTCTTGACTACCCACTCCCTGAAAGGGGCAAAAGAGATTTGACGTCCACTGAGCGCTTTCTCCACGACAATCACTCTGTTTTGACATACCGTACTTGCAGGTACAGTTCGGGTGTCCTTCGTTTGGAGGTTATAGCCTTTCGTTTAGGTCAAAATGAATAAATGACTAGAAAATAAGGGCTTTTTGAACTTTTGAACTATTTCTTTACCTTTCACATGTGAAGGGACCCAACTCCAATTTCAGTTTGAAATTTTTTAATGAAGTTGCAATGCCTTTGCACTTCAAGCCCCTTTCTTTGAAGTTCACAATTGACTCAAAGAAATCCAATGGCTATCAAGGATCCAATGGCCATACTTCAACCTTGAATCTCGATCTTGACTATTGATCTATTGGCCTTCGGTGATGCGTGATTTGTGGGCCGATGGACACGGAATCATGGGAAGATCTAGGTACTTTATAACCATCACTGACGACTTTAGCTGAAAAACTTTTCTATACTGCATTGGGACAAAAGATCAAACAATAGAAAAATTCAAGGATCTCGTCACACTGGCTGAAACGCAGACCAACCAGAAGGTAAAGTGCATCAGATCAGACGATGGAGGGGAATACATAGGAAACAAGTTCAAGAACTTTTGCAGAGGAAAAGGAATTCACCAAGAATTCACCATGAGATATACTCCTCATCAAAATGGATTGGCGGAGCGAAAGAATAGGAGCTTGATGGATATGGCCAGGTGCATGCTCTATGACAGGGGACTGCCCAAATTTTTGTGGGCTGCAGCAGCGAGTGCAACAACATACATTTGAACAGGATCCCTAATAAACTAATGAGGGACTCAATGCCAAACACGATTTTGAGCGGACAGAAGCCGATTGTTGAACACTCCAGGTGTCTTTGTGGGCTATCCTAACAATGCGCAGGGCTACAAGGTGCATGATCCAGAAAAGAGAAAAGTGGTGTTGTCACAGGATGTCATCTTTGATGAAGATGAGCATGTGGATGTTGAGCAGGAACAATTAAAGAAAGGCCATACACAAGTGGTGATCATGGATGGGGGTTGGGATGATCTTGCCAGATCAAGAGAGACCAGAAATATAGCAATCGATGCAGAGGCAAGACAGGAAGGAGGGGAACTTCAACCGACAGCCCAAGAAGCACTAGAAGGCCCCAAAAGGTCTAGCAGAGAAAGAAGGCCGCCCAAGAGATATGTGGATATGGGATTCATAGGGCATCAAAGCTCAGAAGGTGGGACAATCAAAGAACCTGAGACTTGGACAGAGGCTAGACAAGGCACAGAATGGAAACTATGGGAGGGAGCCATGCAAGAACAAATGCAATCGATCTAGGTCAACGAGGCTTGGGAACTGGTTGCATTGCCCCCAGGAAGGAAAGCCATTGGGAGCAAATGGGTGTTCAAGGTAAAGTACTACGTGGACAGGTTTAAGGCGCGACTAGTTGCAAAAGGATTTAGCCAAATTGAAGGAGTGGACTATCAGGAGACCTTTGCGCCAGTCATGAAGATGAACTCGCTCAAGCTGTTGTTGGCATGGGCTATCGTGATGGACATGGAAGTGGAGCAAATGGACATGAAGACTGCATTTTTACATGGAGAACTAGAACAGGAAGTGTACATGAGCCAACCAGTTGGATTCGATGATGGCAGTGGCAGGGTATGCCGCCTGAAGAAAGCCCTATATGGGCTTAAGCAGTCCTCAAGGATGTGGTATGTAAAAATTGATGAGTTCTTTTTGAGTATTGGGTTAAGTAGATGCCATTCCGACAATAGCGTGTATGTTCTCAGGGAGGGTGAGGTTTTTCTAGCCATTGCACTGTATGTGGACGACATCATTATCATAGGGAATGATAAGGGAAGGGTAAATGATGTGAAGGAGCTGTTGAAAGGGAGGTTTGAAATGAAGGACATGGGAGGAATTCATTTTTGCCTCGACATTCAGGTTGCAAGACTCATTTTCAGTCAGTACGCCATTGCATCCAAATGTCAGATTAAGTTGTGAAATGTGTCCTACAACTCAACAAGAGAGGGAAGATATGACCCGACGACTTTTCAAGAATTTGGTAGGTTCGTTGATGTCTGCCATGGTGAGTACCAGGCTAGATATCGCAACAGCGGTCACGAAGCTGAGTCAATACTTGGCGGATCCGGGTGAGGATCTTTGGAAAGCAAGAAAAAGGGTGATAAAGTACTTGAAGGGAACCCAACAACTCGGCTTGGTGTTCAGGAAGGAGGAAATACAAGTGATAGGGTATGCTGATTCAGATTGGGTTGGGGACCAGGATGATAGGAGGTCCACATGTGGCTACGTATTTATGATGAGAGGAGGATGTGTGAGCTGGAGTTGTAAGAAGCAAGCCTCCATAGCACTCTGATCGACAGAAGCAGAATACATGGGAGTTTGCCACACTGCCAAGGAATATGTATGGCTGAGAAGTCTGATGGAAGAGCTAGGGATTGAAAGCAAAGGCATGAAATTGTTCAATGATAATCAGGGCTGTTTGTTCCTTAGCAAGAATTCAGGGTTTCATAAGAAAAAAAAGCATATTGCCATACAATATCATTTTGTGCGAAATCTGGTGCAGAATGGGACACTGTCACTTGAATTTTGTCAGACGAGCCAAATGTTGGCTGACATCATGACAAAGTCCCTAGTTAAACAACGTTTCGCAGCTCTTAGGAATCACCACATGGAAGGGGATGATGTCGGGTAATTGTGCTATGAAATGAGAGAGGGTATGTGGGTTTGGTCAATGTGCATTCCATAGGCCCAGTCTATTAGTGTCTGAGTCATAGGAAAACTTAGGTAACTAGCAGCAGTTGCGTTAAGGGTCTGTGACCCAATTTTGGGTTTTCTTGGTGTGATCTAAGGCGAAGTGTCTTAACCCTCTTCTTGGCATGTACTGGTGTTGTAAATATAATAACCAGTACACCGTTTTGGTGCACCCCTTTTTGTTGTCATTGCAGAGTTGTGTCGTGCTTACTAGTGATCATTGCTTTATTGATTGATTGATTGATCTGACAGAATTCTGTATGTAGAAAGGTGCGAATCTTTATAAGTTTCAACCGTTTGAAATGAAGTTTTGAAGCAATACAATTAATATCGGTGCATTGTGGGATGATGTGATTTAAACCTTTTTTTAAGCATTGTTGTAAAATTTGCTTATGATAATTGCATTGTCCATAGAAACAACATGACCAAAATTGTTGAAGACAAAGTTTTTAAGACATTTAAACGTAAGAAGACAACAATATTGTTGTAAATTTTTCAATTCAAAAAAATCTCAAATGACACCGAACAAACATAACAAAATGTGAGCGTAAAGTTGTTTCACATGGATGGTCTCAAATACTCTATTATGGTAAAGTAAGTGTAAGGAGAACTTTTTCTTATCATCATAAGTTTTGAGTTGAAAGTGGCCGATCTAGTTCATAATTACTTCTCTCTTTTCAACGGTGTCATGATCTTGCACACAAGTCAATCCCTATAGAAATTTTAGCTTCTTGATTGGTAAGTTGTCTTTCAAGCTATTGCCTTTCCATCTTTATCCTTGTTTGTTGTAAGTTTTCTTCAGGCTACCTATGCCTTGTCCTAAGATGACTGAATTTGGGTTGTTTAGATTGAAAGAGCCACTTCTTTTATTGGTGTTTTGGAATATTTGTCTTGGATCGTAGAGAAGCTTGGTATTTTGAGGAGGCGTTCGATTTCTCTAATAACTTCAACATCACCTAGATTTGCTAATAACTTGGTAGAGGGGTCTTTATAAAGCTCAATCGAATCGTCAAGCATGTATTGGCGAATAAAAAGGAAGGTCAAGTGTGTCCTAACGACATATTTGGCAGATTGTGTAACCATGGAAAGAGCATATTGACTTGGTTTCGTAAAGAAACACTAGGAAAAAAATCTGTTCAGATTGTTAATCATGAACCATACATCATGGTCAAACCAAATCATGGAAGAATCACTCTTGTACTTATCTTTCACATCAACGTTTAAAAAAAGGTCTTTTTCGTTCCATATGGGAGCATGATGAAGGTTCATACAGTTGAAACCAGTGTCAAAATGTCCTCTAACTCTAGCCCAGGTTTTCTCAAAAGGACAACGAGAGGGCTCAAATTTATTTATTCGAAAAATAATATCAAAGGCCATTAGGGAAAATATGGGCTCAAAATGGGCCCTTTAAGAAATTTCACTTTAGAGAGGTTCTTAGAGAGAGAATGCAAACCGGTAACTTCTGGTCACCGTTTTTCAAGTTTCCGGCCTTGCTTGACGTTTAACTGGTATGGTTAACTTCAGAGAATAGTTAGTTAAGCATGAGATGTAATAACTTCTCTTCATACTTGTTCCAAAATTCGGGACTAGAGCTTTAAGACCGATAATCTTGGTGTACTCAATGCAAAAATTGAAGCGGGAGTAGCAAAATTTTTGAAATCATTGTATGCTTATAGTGAAATATGAGGCGTGACTATTTTTCAACGCGACAAACATTACAAAAGTAAGGTATGCTAGATCTATTCATGTTGATTTATTGTAGTTTGAAGCATTTACGGATTGTAGCTTTCAACAATGGCAATGTTCCATTTGTATGTTGCTCTCCTATGGAATGCACTCCAATTATTAAGAAAAATTCGAAAGTTGTAGAGAATGCTGCTGCAATAGTTAGAGAATTGAGAATGAATAAGCATATGAATATAGATTTGTGGGTGGATGGATCATGATCCAGCTACCAATTTCTAGATTTTAAGTCCATAACTCATCTTCTCAGATCTGTATGTGAAGGAAATAGTAGATTAATTGGATATTGTCAAAGATTGCGTGATATTGGAATGCATAGCTATCTTGTCTTAATCAGCAATTACAGTTTGCTAATCAACAATTGCAACATGCAAATCAACAATTGCTTCATTATATGTAACACACTAGTGCTAAAAGCAATGCCCTCAAGAATGCTATGTCAGAGTTGAATGCTACAGTCACTACTCTTTAGGAATCAAACCAAGAAATGTTAGAATCCATGAAAAAGTTGCGATCTGAAAGTTTAAAATCTGTTTTTGATATAAAAGTTATCAAAAAAACAATGATAAAGAGAAAAAGAAAGAAAGTACCAATGAAATGACTTATTTACACATACCGGCAATCAGAAAAAAAGAATTCGAACATTCAAGTATGTTTTCATATGAACTGTTTATTTGATTTGTATATGTCATTTAAATTTGATTTGCACTTGATAACATGGACTATTTATTTATTAAACATAATATGAGTTTCATAGGTTTGTTGCAGATCATGTCTGGTGGCAAAGAACTATTTAACAGATCGTTCATGCATTGGATAATTTTTAAGTCATGTTTTACCAAAAAAGTCAGCAAAGAAAATGATAAAAAATGCTCGATTTGAAAAAATGAAAAATAAAATTAAAGAGACTGTTTTGATTAAGGTTCAATCATACTTGGATGCGAATGTGATACAAGGTGCATGTGATGTATCTGAAATTAGCAGAAATGCTTATTTTACTTTTTTTAGAATAGTTCCCAAGTGATGGTGAAGAAAATTAATCTTCCGCATCCATATCGGATAAGATTAGCAAGAAATTTTTATAATGACGGAATGTTCAAAGTAGTTGGCCGACCACTTCATATAACTGAATTATACAAATCAGAATATGGTGAGCTCAATTACAACGATTGCAATAATATTTTTTCTGATATTGAAAATGTTCTAAAATACATTATTTGATTCTATAAAAGATGAACATCAAGTAAATGGAAAGACCATTATTGTAATAAAATTGGATGAATCTGAAATCATCAAAGGTCAAAAGTTGGAACGAGTGAGTATCACTTTGATGAACAAAATTTCGAATACAGATGATCGAACATTTAGTGTTCAATCGAAAAATCACCTATGGGGGTTGGCGACATTTCAAGTATACATTTCAATTTTCATTTAAAGTATCGTTATTAACATTTCATACCTTGCCATTTTTTATTGACATGTCATGCATTACGTGCTTCTCTACAGGTCTTGAAAGAGGACCATAAAATACTTTCATGGATATTTTTCAAAAACGGTGAGATTATAAAGAGACATTTGGAGGGTGAGAAATTTATAGTCAAAAACCATGGAAGTTTTCAAATTCAATGGCACCTTGCAGGAGATTTGAAAACATTAAAACGTACGTATAATGTCTCTCATGGAACAACATCAAAGCATCCATGTCTTTATTGCATGAAGGATTGCTACAATATGAATTTGGGACGATCAAACACTGGCCCAATGCGAGAAGTTGAAAATTCAAATACGAAAAGTGTTCTGTCAATTTCTTAAAAAAATGTTCACATATGCACATTGCATGCTGAGGTTCGTATTATTAAAAAACTTATTTACCTGCATATTCTCCTAGCATGGAATCATAAATTGGAGTCTGTGGCTAAAGCAACAATTAGGAGGTTGGAAATAGTTCTGTCAAATGTAGGACAACATAAAGGGAATGTCACGATTGAAAAAAGTGACAGACTCTCCTGAGAAAAAGGAAACGTTCCTAATAAGCCATCAATTGGAGGTTCTAAAACAAGAAGATTTTTATCCAATCACACATGCAAAGAATCAAGTGTCAGATACGAAATTTGGAGAGAAATTGTTCAAGTTTTACAAACACTAGAAGGAAGTAATCGAGTGGAAAAGGGACAAATGTACCAACTTAGACAAACTCATAGGTATAATCAAGAAAAAAGACCCATCATCAGAAGATATGAGAACTTTGCAAAATCATTGCACCACATTTGTAAAATCTGTACATGATTGTTGGGAAAAAGACAACGGTACACATTTCATGGTGTTAATCTATATCATTATCTGGTACTTATCTCATTCAAGCTTATATATTTTTTCTTTTGATGTAACTAATCAAAACTCTTGTTTGCAATACATCCTTCTTCATCATGCAACTTATTTTGCAAAGGAAAATGAGAGCTTGAGTATCTAATCATCACAAGGCATGGAAAAATCTCATTGGCAAGTAAGATGAGCATTTCATAGAGTTACAAATCATGGATGACACAATTCAAGAAATAAATATTTGGTTGAACTTTTTTAGTGGTTTTATAGAAGAGCACAATTTAGATATCAAGCTAAAAAGTCGCCAAATGTTGTGATTCTTTGAAAGACATTCAAATTTATAACAAAAGAGAGATCCTTGTAATATATTAAAAATCTATAACAGAAAATTGTTTAATTATCATCATTATCCTCTTCAAGATTCAGACGGATAGTGTTGTCATGAAGGAATAATCTTCTTTCATATGGATCTAAAAATTCTAAAGTTTTTCTGTTGTTCATATCAATATAACCCGAATAAAGGGCCATTGCAGATGATCTTTTTGTAGTCTCATCGGGAGTATAACGCAATATTTTAATTGCCAAATCCCTTTTCACAATCATATGTTCCTCTTGCATACTTATAAACAAACTGATAATGATTTGATGGCCATAATGACGGTGGTAGCATATGGATTAAAAGATGAATGATATATGCAAGTCTCATTATTTTGAAAGTTTTTGCAATAATGAGATAGAGACACTCCTTTCCCCCAGCTGATACAACGCGGATGCCTCCATGTCTCATACCAAAGGCATCTATTTCAATAGCATCCTGTAAACGAGTAAAGAAAATAAATTTAGAATGATACATAACACTACAAACTCATACTTTAACACAATGTTTGAAATAAGAAAATCGAACAATATCAATACCAATATAATATCTACGTACCAGATCATAATCATCGTATTCAATGATGTTTGTTCTGCTAATGTCATGTCCTCCAATGGCCTCTACATTTTCGAAGGAGATATACCGAGTCCTTGGGGGATATTTTTTTTAGAATTTCAAAACTTCCTCCTCTGTAGGCAAAGTTTTTTTATAGGCTTTAGATTTTTTAATAATGGCCTCCAAGGCCTCATTGCCAGATTTCCAATTGCCATCTTCATCATAGTCTATCTCACTTTCAAGGTCATCATATGTGTAATCAACAATGTCAGAAAATTCTGATAAATTTTGTACAAAAATTGAGAGGATTTCATCCTCTCTCAAATTTAAAACATCTTTAATATAATTAAATGAAATATGACTCTCATTATTTATAAAATATACGGGAATATCAAGTAGAGTTAATTGATTAACAGGAGATGTAGATGGATGAGAATCAGAGAGGATTATAGAATGAGAGAGAGTTTTCTGATAATCTGAAACCATAGATGCTTCAGCTTCAAGCCCTATATCAATATTTGCATCATCTACATCAACTGGAGCAGATGCGGATGCTTCAATCATTGAAACAGTAGAAGATTAAACAAACTCATCATCTGAAATTTCAGTAGATATGTAAAAGACAAAAGCCATTCCTTTGATTAAAAGGCGAGATATTTTTTTGTGAATACCACAATATATATTTCTTTTGAAATGATCAGTACTTTCTATTGTGTTTATGCTTAGAGGATGGTTGGATATGCACAAGGTCCTAAAAATGAACGAAACAAAAACAGTCTATTTCCTGAATAGAAGTACTAATAATCTAAGAAAAATTATCAAGAAGAGAAAGTAAATTATAACAATTCTCAGAAACTAGCTTATTAATATCGAAGGGTGCAAAAAAAAAATAAATTAGAAAAATACTCTAATTTCTCAGATGGAATGTCATTGGCATTCAAAAAATCCAGAAGTTTGTTATCTGAGGACATGGAGAAACTAGCCATATTGAACCTGATATCGGTTCAACACGACTGAATGATTTCGGTCGAGGACTAAACAACAGTGCGCTCGTTGATCCGATATCGTTATGACGAGACTAAAATTTTTCAGACGAGCACACGTCAGAAGAGACTGATATCGCTTCAGCGAGCCTGAATGAATCTGACCGTGCATTACAATAGGTGAAGGCACACGTCGATTTGATATCGTGAGAGAGAAACAAAACAAAAAGACGGAGTTCAGATCAATAAAAGATCACGGAATCGAAATATGGAGAGTGGTGCCCATATTTATATCATATTCTTGTTGATCTCAGCCATACATTTGTCAAATAGTGAATTGGAGACTTTGGCCTATATTTATCCACCAATCAGAGTGAGACAAATTTGTACCTCCGTCGGAATACATTAAATAATCTATCACTAGATTCTCCGAATCATCATTAGCACTTATCCTAAAATGTGTACCTGCGCCGAAATATATTAAATAGTCTATCACTAGCCTCTCCGAATCATCATTAACCCTGACTCTAAAATTTCTTCGATATCATTAAACAAATATTAAATGGACATCACTGAAAAATATGTACGAGGGCAATTATTATATACTCTCGTCCTATTTAAGCACCGTAAAGACGAAATTTTTTCTTTTGAGATAATTATTCATTCAAAACATTTTCATAAGACGGAGCATTTTGAAAGAGCCAATTTTGATTCCACACGAGAGGAGAAGTGCTTTACCAGAATAGATCAAATTTGATGCGATACTCCGGTATGGCAAATCGGATATCGGATTAACGCGTCCGTCACAAAAAAAGATTTTTCAACTTGGACTTCGCGTGGTGATTTGCTATTGGAATGCATTATGAATCATCAAAGCTTGCTTCGGGAGATTCCTTATACATCCAAAGCTAAAGAAATCTGTCGAAGCAAGCTTTGATGGTTCATAATGAGCTCCAATATATTTTTAGTGCATCTTAGATATCGGATCAGCGCGCCTGAGAGAAGAGATTTTCCACTTGGACTGCACGCGTCAAATCGCTATTGCAGGAAAAAAAGATTTTTGAAAATTGTCAAAATTATTGGATTGCATTTTGAATGATCAAAGCTTGCTTCGAAAGATTCTTCATACAGTCCAAAGCTAAATAGAATCTATTGAGGCAGCTTTGATCATTCACAGTGCCCTCCAATATCGGTTCAGCATGCGAGAATAGCTTCTCAAATTTACACATGCAGTATATGCGTGTCGATTTGCTATTGGATGAAATAATGGCCGCTGTAATTTTTTGAAATTATGATGATTGGATATAAAAAAAGATTAGATATTTATAGCATAACCTTGTCAATTTCAAAAATTAATTGTAGATGTGACCATACTTTTCCATAATTACATTACGATGCGTTTCCATCATTACGATCGTCATAAGCCATATCGACTAATCATTTTAATGACCGATGGATATTTAATTGGATTTGATTGACAAGTCTCTCAATATCTCGAAGTAATGATCACTGTAATCTGAGCCTTGGAATTCCAAACCATCACGTATGCAATCATTACAAATTTATACTATATATACAGATGGACGACACTTAATTTTTTTTTGTTTAAAGTTCCTATCGTTCTCTACTTTCATGCGGTATCGATTTAGCGTGCCCAAAGTAACCTACCCGCTTTCCATTTTTACTCGTGCGCGTCCATCTGCTCTCAGATATCGGTTTGGTTTCGGTTCAGGTATCAGTTCAATGCGCTCGACCTAAATTATGATCCTGTGTTTCCCTTGCTCGCACGCTGATCCGATATTGGATAGTAATGGCACGGACTAAGCAAACAACACGAATCTACCCTGGTGGAATCCCAATCATAGGAGGAGGTCAGGGAAATCCTCCACCACCGTCTCGTCTACCACCACCTCTTCCTAGGCCAAGGGGCAGATGAAGAGACCCTCCCTGGTTGAAGGATATTCGAAAGCTACAGAAGACCAATAATCTTCTGATTCTGAAAGCTCTCATACAGAGATCCATTAGACAGATTACAAGAAGTCTATCTGCAGATGTGAGATGGACTATAACGGCAATTGAGGCGTTGCACACTACATATGAGGATTTTCAAGTGAATTTTTTTTCAGATAGTGTTGTTGCTATGACAAATTTGTTGAGTACTTTAGACCAGTTCCGTTCTCTTCTCCAAAACAAGATGTAGAGAAGAAAAACGAAAGTAATCTCAACCATCCCAGCTTGTTTTTCGAGTACAGAGCAGGAGTGTTTCAAAGAAGATGAGGTCTCTTGAACCTCCTAATAAAGCGAGAGATTTTTCAAAGCCTTCTCCTCTGCATGAGGAGTGGCTTGTCTGTATTACGTCCTTCACCCCCTGCACTTGCTTTTGTAGATACTCCTAAATATGTACAGTATGACCAATTGTTAAACACATATCTTAAAGCTATAGATCTCCTATACAGTTTTAAGATGCCGAAGACCAATGCTGGTCTTCCCCTTTCTAAAATAGATACAGGTGAGTTCGAAAATAGGGATAAAATGCTAGGTGACAATGTAGGAGGGGGGGCAATTCAGTACTGGATGGAGTTTTTCCAGACCCCACTACTTATAGATGTAGCATTGTTTCCGCTTCAATTCATGGCTGCTTTTGACTTCCCTGATTTCAAAAGTCTGCACGATGATATGTTCCAATACATCAGACTGGGGACTCCAATTCTCGTGCTCCCATACATAACACAGTAAGTGTATTTTTATTAGATTTTATTAATTTGGATTTTTTATATGAATTTTGATTTCACATTCATTCTCATAAATTTATTGTTTTCTTGATTGCGGTGATCATTGGAGCTTATATGTGTTTTCCTTATATGTTAGTGATGAGGGTGTGTGTAATCTAGTTTGTTTAAAGATGAACTCTATTACACACACACACACACACACACACACACACACACACACACACACACACACACACAAAATTGCTAGGAGCCATATCCAGAAAATATTGGAACTCTTTCTAGTACCCCATGCAATAGCATATATGAAGCTGAAAATAGTTGATGCAGAGGTAAAAATGATATCAGTTCAACGCGCCCTTGTAGTTATTGCTTGGTTTCTTTTCATATCGTGAGCGCTGATCCAATATTCAAATAATATATTTTGGATATCGGTTCAACGCGCGCTTGTTTTCGTTGTAGATTTTACTATAACCTCCTATGCATTGATCCGATATTACATAATGTTAAAATTTTGTTATTAACTTTCGTTTATATTTGAATACTGCAGTCCTTCCAGCAAGTTGATTCTGTCAGTTGTGGCTGGTATACGGTATGCAATGCCAAATTTTTTTTCGATTGGCTTGCACTACAAGATGAATTTCCTAATCTGGAAGAGGTAATCTATACCTGATAATTCTTAATAACTAATATGCGATTATTAACATCTAATTGTGTTTTTGTTTTTTTTTCATAATCACATTCCTATTAACGTTCCTAATAACTAATCTTTGATTAATAACATTTAACTATGTTTTTTTTTTTTTCAGTTTAAATGCCCAAAGGTCTTCCCAATGGAGATAATGCACTCCATCAACCATCACCACTTCATCTTCCGTGCAACCCCCCACTCCAATTTCTGTTGTCGCTACCTCTCTTCCTATTCCATCCACATTTGTTTCTATCTCCATCCTCATTTCTTCTGTCCCCGATTCGCAACTGTCCCCCGACACTCTAGCATGGATGCAAGTTATCAATTTTTCACCCCCACGCCAGACACTTTCTGCTCCATCCTCACCTTCTTCCATACTCCACACCACCCTTCAGTTCTCCACTGTTCCTCCCATCCTCTAGTTCGGACAAACCGTCCTCGCCCATGTTTCCACAGTTGTTTCTCACACCCCACCCGCTTCGCCAAAGGTTACCGAGGGCAGCCAATCGCTGTCTGATGACGCATTTGTACAAACAATTTTTGTAGCATCACTAGATCGGACTGATCCTACCGCCCCAGATGACATCAGGATAAATGAAAACCTAATTGAAGACAATGACGACGGAATTCCACAAGTCGTCGGGGCCGATACAATACAAGCCCTTGCCAGTGCCAGTGTACCAGCTGCTCCCACGGATCTAACGACGGTGTACCAAACCCTAAGAAAATACATCCTGGATGCGGTAGCAACCAAAGATATTCTGGAAAGCAGGGTACTACAGTTGGCAACAAGTAATACACAGTTGCGAGCAGCCCTCACCAAGCTGCAGCAAGAGCTAATTTTGGTTCAGCAACACGAACAAGTAGGGCACCAGGAGATTGCCAAGCTGCAGCAGAAGGAGGAGGGCCTAAACAAATATATTCAAAGCCTCTCCAAAGCGTTGACTGAGGCCTCCACAAAGGTGCGGGAGATTCAAGCTGAAACATCCCAACGACTTGTCTCCATCTAGGCTCAACTTACACTTTTGGAAGCAGAGAACACGCGCCTAGGGACGGAGGTTAAAGCCTTACAAGACAAGAAGCTCGTCTGGTTAGCTCAATCTTCACCAGACACAAGGCCGCTTTCCTAATCAGAGATGAATCTTTTACGGCGTTAGGTGCAGATTTATAGCCAAACCCTCAACAGCCACCAGGCGGAGTTCAATAAGTATCGGACAAGCGCAACGCAAGAGCTCGCCCAGGCCAAACAAGCCCTCAAGGCATGCTAGAAATACATGAAAACGAAGGCCCAGCCCACCCGCGTGGTAATTCCACCACCACCTAATTTGGACGCTGCACAGTCTAGTACCAGCCAAGATCAGAGCCAGCAGGCAGCAGGGGGATTTCAACCAGATCAAGGGTCCAAAGGCCAGGACCAAGGGCAGACAGATGCGGCCACTGAGACGCGCGACCAGAGCCAAGGCGCCACCACCAGCCAGGGCCAAGCAATATCATCCAGAGGGTCCCGAACAATATCTGTCAGCCGGGCCTTCCGAAGACCGAAATCCGTAGAGGAGAACATCAATGAATTTTTATCCAAATATCTCCACGAGTCATCAAGAGGCGGCTGGCAGTTATCATTCTCAGCTCAGACCATCAAGGGAAAAGAACTGCAAGCCTTACCCCCCCTCCAACCACAACCGGCATGGCGACAACAGTTATTTGAGAGAGACCCTGCGGCCATCAGGGCTTACGTGACAAGTCCGCAACAGTTAGGGTGAACGCGCATTTCCTACCTTTTCCAAGAAGATCCAAATGGGCGGAATGCGGCACTCCTCTGGACCAGATCACACTCAACAATTTCAACTAGCCCATCATCAAATCCGAATATGGGTGGACAACAGATGTAGACGCCAAAAGGGCTCTCTCCGCATTCGCCAGTCACTACATCAATTGCCCTGATCCCACAGTCCGCGCGGCAGTCACTTATGCCCGAGACTTGGAATATTTAATGGGCATTGAAACAAAATGGGATCATTTCCTTCCCTCCATATTTTTTGATCCAAATAAGGCGCTCGCTTCCGACAAAGTCGAAGACCAATTGCCAGTCGCTCGCGTATATTACCGAGCTGCATTCCTTGGAGATTCCTGGACGAAACGATTCCAAGCATGGGTGGATCAGGAATGGCTGACAAGAGTTCACAAGTCATTCCACACGCCAAAGGACTCGAAGAAACTGGACTGTCTCAACTTCATAGAAGACGTTACGGGATATCTCATCCACCAGAGGCGGTCCAAGAAAACGCTCTACTAAACCGGCAGAGTGCCGAGGGACCGACACTACTTCAGGCCGTGGGTCCTGTTGGGGTATTCCCAACAAAGTGTAAATAAATAAAATCCTCAAAATAAAATGTGTTGCGAGGGCATGGCATCCTGCATGTATAAGCCCATGGCCCAATGAGCACGCAGTTGAAGCTGTAAATAAAATAAACTTGACTTGGGCCTTGTAATCAAAATAAAACTAGAGGCCCAATGTCATTTTTAAACTTAGAGATCACTTTTTAGAGTTGGGTCCAAATTGGGACTCACATGAATCTTGTGATTTCTAATGTACTTTTTGTGGACCCTTGGATAAAGTTGGGTCCAAGATGAGTGGTTAGGATCATTGTGAACATTAGCCAATAAGATTGAGGGGCAAGGGCCTTCCCCATTTTATAAAAAGGCACCATATGTACACTATTTCCATGCTTAATGAGAAGGAGAAAACTCTACCATTTTTGGAAGAAAAGCATCTTCATTTGCTATTCACTACTTGCTATTGCTCTTGGTTGTGTTTTCTCTTGCTTTCTATTTCCATGTTTATTGTTTGCCAATAGTGAATGTTTTTCCATTAGCAAGCATAAGGAGCATTGAGTTAGTGCGGCAGTGGAGACACGTCGTCAGGTAACAGGTGGAGATGTGGATGTAGAGGCAGCGCCACGCATTCGTTTGCTGGCCGTTGTGTTAATGACTGCAGGCTGGGATGAGGTAGATGCTTGAGATGGTGGATAAAGGTTAGTATGTGGCACAAGGGTAGACAGGAGGGATGAGTGTTGGAAACCACACACTTTTGTCTCGAGAAGTGAGCAGGCAAAGTCACACAACAGGGGGCCCACTGTGATTCGCTCACGGTTGTTGGGTTTGATGGAGTTTGTTAGTTCTCAAATAAGGAAGCTATGCCAGTCATATGGCACAACGTAGGGATTAGGGAATTCCAGAAAGGATTCCAATATCTGACTCAATAGCGTAGATTAGATTCTGTCCTTGTGAAATATTGAAATAACCAGAAAGTTATTCAACAGATGCGCAGCTGCCTAAATGACGGGTTCCATGATAGCTTCTATCAGGTAACCATTGTTAGTCTGGATGAGAATTTCGGGTGTGGTTTGGGTGACGAATGGTTTGATCAGTGCTTTGGCGTGGCGATGGAAAATGGATTGACGATCACCGGACATAATGCCAACGGTGATCATCGAGTCGGCGTTAATTCTGACCTTGTACTGGGTACTTTGGTACAGGAAGTGGAAACGAGCCTTGTCCTTGTCCCAGGTGGCGTAAGCGTGAAGGGCAAGGCCCATGTTAATCTCAGAATGGAAGAGCGCCGAGTAAAAATCCATTGCTTCAAAGAGGGGCCCGGCTGTTTGCAGCCATGGTTGGATCAAAGTGTCAGAGGGTAGAGGCCAAATCTGCGTGGCCTCAAGGATGTCACGCTGGATCACCTGTTTGGCGCCAGAGTCTTCAGAGGATGAGGAGGCCATGTTAGCAATGATGATTAGTGGTCGAAAAAGTAAAAAAAAAACGGTGGAAAATGGAAGGAAACAGTAGAAAACTGAGAATAATGAGTGTTGGATGACAATGATTGTAGTTCAGAGCGCAGATCGGTGTTTGATATGAGTAGATGACAACTGGTAGGAAGTTTGATTGAAAACAGAAAACTTGGTATTCTCAGTGAAAATTTCGGCAGAGCTTCGCTAGCAAAGGTGACAAATGACTCGAATTCAACCCTTATATAGCGGAATTTAGAGTGCGTATTAGGTGAAATTCACTTTCCCTTGTTCAGTTCCATCCAAATTTTGGCAAACACCTTCACAAAATTCTAAGACCTCAGGGAAGTCTGCGAGAGTTCAAAAGGTGATTTGACTGTTATGCAAAGGTTCTGTGAGGGTTCAGGCTGTCTTCGAGGATTCAACTCTGATCTCTCACACAACTTGTTTCTGTGATTGGATTTTCAAGATCAGACCATGTAGGCAGGCTAATTTCACTGCTCTGATTCCATTTAGGCACCTTGCGAGAGTTGGTAAGTTGATCTTGATGCTCTGTGAGGGTTCTGAAAATTCTGCTTCTAAGAACTCTCACATACACTAAAAAATGATGATTCCTCCATCAGGAACTCTCGTAGAGATTTTCATGGATGCATCTAGGTCAGATCTGGTGACTGTCCAATTTTCAAGAGCTATCTCCTAGGGGATCTCAAAAAATCATGAAAAAAGTGCCCTTTTAGAGTGTTTTTTGACGAGATCTCGAGATTTTCTGATTTTTAACTTTTGTAAACTGGTAATCAACTTCATCCAGGCTTGATCTGACTGGTGGTAGTGCCCTAGAAATTTTGATGGATTCTTGGTAGTAGATCCCTCAGTCAATCTGATGATCTGCTTCCGTTTTGACCCTATCAGGATCTGGATCCTCTTTGGATTCTAATGGATTTTCTCGATCCTGCCAGATCTGGCTGAATCTTGATGGATTTAGCTTGATTTGGCTTGATCTCCTTAGATCTAGCGGTGATGGCTGAGCAGATTAGCTTTTTGTAACGTGCCACCCCCAATCTGGATTTGTCTTACTGTGGTGGCTAGTACTTGTGCAACCGGCTACTATTGATGGGTGTGTCGAAGGGCGTCCCATCAAGCTGTTCTAAGTTCACGGCCCCATGACTAAGAATTTTCTTGATCCTATTAGGACCTTCGCCCATGAATTTTAACTTCCCCTTGATCGCCTTGGTTTTATGCATTAGGACCAGATCTCCTGAACGAAGATCCTTCTTTTGTAATCTGCGATCATGCCAAGCCTTGCGTCTTTCCTTTTCAGCTGCCAGTGCATGCACTGCTAATAAGCGTGTTTCACATAGTTTATGCAGAGCTTCGTGGCGTAGCTGTAGAGATTTGGACTCATTAAGATGTTGCGCGGTGGCAATCCTTAATGAAGAAACTAAAAACTCTACTGGCATTACAACATCCTGACCATATACCAATTGGAAGGGTGTTTGATCAGTGCTCCCTTTATATGTTGTCCTAAATGCCCACAGTGCAGCATGCAACTTGTGTTCCCAATCTGATATGCTAGCTTCAACTGTTTTGGTGATCATAGTTCAGTCTCGTTGGTCTCCTTGCCCTTTGGCACACATCGCACTTTTTCAAGTATTCCTCCGTGTCTTTATGAATCGTTGGCCACCAACATCCTGATTGCAAGATCTTGCGAACTGTAATGTCAGATGCAAAATGACCTCCACCCATGCCTTCATGTGAAAGCGAAATGATCTGGGTGGTCTCATGAGGAAGATTACACCGCCGAAGAATTCTGTCTGGGCCTCTTCGGTACAACTGGCCGGCAATCAGCTGATAAGATCTAGCTTTCAAGATCAATTTTCGTTGTTCCGTCTTTGGTAGTGATTTGTCTGGTTGGCCCCGCATTAGATATTTAACAATGTCGGCAGCCCATTCTGGTACTGTATCCACGTAAAACTCGTAGATATGGAGGAATCGGATGGGATCTGATGATCCGTCGTATTTTGGTATTTCCATCTATGGTGCTCTCCGAACTGCATGCAAGGGTACGACAGGTATGGGTTGGCCCATTGGATCCATTGGTGCTGGTTCCGGTTCTGCCTCTTGTTGCACAACTGCTAATCTGGGAAGGTCTGGTGTCTGATTTGCTATCCTTCGTGCTATTGATCATCCCGATCTCAGATTCATCCGATGGTGGGTTCCAAAGTGATTGGATCTTGCTTATACAATAGGATGCAGTCTAGATCTTCAAGGATCTATCGATCTGATCAGCCGGAATGAATTTTAGGCCTTTTACGGTGGTTTTTCCTTGATAACGTTTTACTCCTTGCACTGATTGACCTGAGATTTTGATAGTAGCTGGATCTGATGCAGATCTTTCCATTGATCTGGTCTGTGAGGGTTATCTTGTGCGAGGGTTCTTTAGCTATTTTTGCAGGAAAAAAACTTGATATCTTTAAGATCTCTGGGAAGTAACTCTCACAAGCTTCACAGTAGCTGGATCTGGGTCAGATTTCACTATAGAATTCTCTGCGAGAGTTAACTCTCGCAAGAAGTGAGAATTTCACTATCGGTGAGGGTTCAAAATCACTTTTTGTGTTTGATCTTCACCATATCTTCATACTAACTCTCGCAGGCTTCATCACTGATGTAATTTGACATTCTAAATTGATTGAGAGGGTCTGTGAGCGTTCTTACTGGAAGGATATGCTGGATTTTCATTTTTTAGTGATTTTTTAGCACTTAAATCCAATTTTCTACTCACTGGAATCAAACTAACTCTCGCAAGCTCTTCTCTGTCCTGGTCTCACTGAGATGGAACTTCAGAATCCTCTGCGAGAGTTCTTGACCATTGGAACTGAAATTTTCAATGTCTGCGAAGGTTCACTGGTACTTTTTCGTCTTTTTTTCATTGGAAACTCTCGCACATACACTTAATTTTCAAACTAACTCTTGCAAGCTTCTCTATGTCCTGGTCTCACTGAGATGGAGCTTCAGAGGGCTCTACGAGAGTTCTTATGAGGATTTGAATTTTTTTGGATTTTTTCAAGGGTTTTTTAAATTTTTTATGATTTTTCTCTGATTTTTACAATCTGCTTGGAACTAACTCTCGCAGGCTTCTATGCAGGTCTGGGACAATACCCTGGAGCTGCTAGCAATCATGCAAGGGTTAATTCCCACCGATTTTGGAAATATAAAAATCTAATGAGTTTTTTGGCTCTTTTTTCCTCCAAAATGCAGATTGGTGTGTTTTTTGAGTTTTTTGGATGATTGGTTTGGGTTTCAAGCCCTTAGAGGTTGTTCAGGGCCTCCTCTACCCTCTCACACCTCCTCCGCTAGTTGTGAACAGTCCAAACACAAAAAATACAAAAAACTAACTCTAAACTCCCAAAAATCTACCTAAACTACTCTAAAAAACAAAAAAATAGCTAAAATGCAACTAAACTAGTTAGTGGAAACCTAAACCCGGTAGCGGCACCACTGTGGGGTCGAAGATCTCTCGTAGTATAGCCTTTCCGCCTTTCAACAAAGGTTAGATCACTGGATAGGTGCCTAACTATGCATAGATGCTACTTTTAGTTCATTTCCTACTTTCTCCCTTAACTCTACTCACCACTATACTACTCCTCTTTAACTCTACTCCCCTACATTAACATTCATCATAGTTTGGTTAAAGGGAAGGAATGGAGAAGAAGAGATTGAGAAGAGAAGAGAAAGAGAGAGGAAGAGAGTGAGGGTGGAGGTTAGCTCAAATGCTCCTTATGCTTGCTAATGGAAAAACATTCACTATTGGCAAACAATAAACATGGAAATAGAGAGCAAGAGAAAACACAACCAAGAGCAATAGCAAGTAGTGAATAGCAAATGAGGATGCTTCTCTTCCAAAAATAGTAGAGTTTCCTCCTTCTCATTAAGCTTGCAAATAGTGTACAAATGGTGCCTTTTTATAAAATGGGGAAGGCCCTTGCCCCTCAATCTTATTGGCTAGTATTCACAATGATCCTAATCATTCATCTTGGACCCAACTTGATCCAAGGGTCCACAAAAAGTACATTAGAAATCACAAGATTCATGTGAGTCCCAATTTGGACCCAACTCTAAAAAGTGATCTCTAAGTTTAAAAATGACATTGGGCCTCTAGTTTTATTTTAATTACAAGGCCCAAGTCAAGTTTATTTTATTTACAACTTCAATTGCGTGCTCATTGGGCCATGGGCTTATACACGCAGGATGCCATGCCCTCACAACACATTTTATTGGAGGATTTTATTTATTTACACTTTGTTGGGAATACCCCCAACAAGCAACAGCTCACCAACAGTGGACAGTTCCATGCGCTGCTTGAACTGTCATCAGCAAGGTCACTCTTGGAGGTCATGCCCCAAACTATTGAGCAACCAGATCATGGCTGCCATTGGAGGATTTGATAGGATGGAGAGAGATACATTCGATCAAGAAGATGGTGAACAGGATGACGAAGAAGACCCAGAAACCGATTTGACGGAGTCCAACCTGAATGCCTTACAACAGATAGGGGCACTTGCGGCGTATCGTGAACATCTCATGGCGACTCCTACGAGAGGATCAAAGTTATTGTACCTGAAAGGCTGTATTCAAGACATGATCATTTACTTCATGGTAGACCTAGGAGCGTCACATAACTACTTGTCAGAAAAACTGGCAGGATAATTGGACATCCAATGTGAAGAAAATGTGACTATTATTCGTGTGGAGACCGCGAAAGGAACAATGACCACTTGTAAATTGGCAACCAACTTACCAATCTCCCTGAGAACCTGGAAGAATCGACTAACGTTCACAATCTTGAAGATGGATGCCTTCGATGCTATTTTGGGATTAAGCTGGTTTAACGAACACGTGGTGGCCTTCTTGGCAAAAGGGGTTAACCTTGTGTTATTATATAATGGCAGGAGACCTTGTGTCGTCAAAGCTGTGCCAGGGGACCAACTAGAAAAGAACGACACAAATGAACCTGAGCCAAGCATCCCTCCCAATCTCATTCACATCTTCAACGAAGGGAAGCCAGCAGTAACAAACCAGCTGACACCGGACCAAATGGAGCCAACATTGCCTACAGTTTCTACATCAAAGGTGAATCCAAGCGCCGATGTAGAGCTCAAGGAGCTCAACTTGTGTGACCAAGCGAAAGCTCACCTCTTTAACGAAGGACATCCAGCAGTGACAAACCAGCTGACGTGAGGTCAAATGGAGCCAACATTGCTTGTAGCTTCTACATCAGAGGTGAATCTAAGTGCCGATGCAGAGCTCAAGGAGCTCAACCTGGGCGACCAAACGAAAAATCTAGAGTCCTAGGGGACTCATCCAGATGTATGACAAAAACGACATATCTGAGGCTATAGGGAGTCGTAAGTACCTTTTTCTTTCATGTTAATAAAGTAAGCCACATTTCTCATCGAGGAGTGAGCTTCAGTCTAATGTCTAAGTGCAACAGCTTTACACATGTTTTACGTAAGTGAACTAGATCCACACTTTTCCTGTGCTGGGTGCAAACACAATGTTTTTACTTCTCTTTACAGTTGGTCTCCTTTGGCTGGTGAATCAAGCCCGTGCCCTTGTATACGTGAATAAAGTCTGGCCGGTGAATTAAGCCTGTGCCATGAGTCTTAGGTTCTAGTTTGGCCCTGATGAGGACATCAGCTTTCTCAAACGAGGGGAGGACATTGTAAAGCTGACTCGAGTGCACCCATCGTGCCCTGTAAGACTCTAAGGGGTGACACTCTCTAAGGTCCCAGAGCAAGTTAGAATGTCAAGGACCGAGCCTCCGACCTGTGGTGAGCCAGTAAAGTAGTCACAAGTCATGAGCTAGCTCTGGAGCTCGAGTCATGGCCTAGTCAGGAAGCAAGTTGATTCTGCCGCCAGGACGGCTCCCGGGACCCATGTTCGGGAGTCAGACTAATTCTGCCAGGCTTGCCAAGCTTAATCAACAAAATTAAAACTAAGTCCTAGAAAGCGTGCTTTACCAGAAAGCACTATATTTCAGGACAGAGGGGGTGTGCCGAATCACAGCAGAACTATAGGGGGAGTCCGACAAACAGAAACTTGGGCAGCTCAACCAGCGCCAAAAATCCAGTCGCCAGGTCTCAGCTCCCTCTACCAGCACGAGCCAGGCACAATGCCCAGCACATGTTGGTGGCCTTGAGACCGGTCAGTTTATGTATGAATGTAACCTCTTCCAGATCTAATAAAGTTGATCCTTGGGGATGATTACCATTTCGGTTTTGCCTCCGGGACTGGTCCAAGTGGAAGGACCCTTACTACAACCTTTTTGTATCGATGTATCTATTATATGGCTTGTATATTTGTGCATTTTCAAATAGCATCTTAATATTTTGTTCAAAGAAAAAAGATATCATGCTCACATGAGTACTAAAGTTTACAAAGTACAAATGACATATAATTTTGTGATATCTTTCATATAACTATGAATTTATTATAATGTGTGATCAGTATAACAAACATCCTCAAGATCTAGCTAGATGACAACATACCTTTCCTAACTAAGCCAAGGGCTGATCTAAGCTTTAAAAATACAGTCTTTTGAAGAGGCTTTGTCAATATATTAGCAATGCATTCTTCACTTGGAACATGCTCCAATGAGACTTCCTTGGCTTGGACTTCCGTAACAAAATGTCATATAGCTACAATTTTGTCGTAACTTTAAATCACTATAACAAACATATACATTGTAATTTCATTATGACATATAATGAGTTTAACAAATCATTCACACTTTAGGTGATATTTAAGATTTTAAGCCAATAGATGTCAACCTAAGAAGATGATCATACTACTCAATGTCATCTTGATCTAGTGCCTAATTGCAATCTCACTTGAGACCATGTACTTCAGAATCTACAATCTCAACATTTAGGGTGGCACTATAAAACGGAGATGGTTGAGGCTCTAGGTTTATTTGGGTTTAGTCTATAGGGTCTTGGAATTACACTTTTAATTTTTTTTTTGAGCCAGTTGGGTATGAATAAGCATATTGACAAATTGGTGGCTAGTAATAACCGACCTTGGTATTGCAATACTAGTTGACCATGAACTTGTATATAATTTTTTTAGAGTTCACACTTTTTTTATGGGTGATATGCTTCTAATGGAAGACATTACCCTTTTTCAAATGACATATTCATATGATTTGATAGGCCAATAGTTGGTTGGTGCTTATGATACCATGGCAAAATTGATCTTTTTGCCCATAATCTGGGCATTGATATGAGCATTGATACTGCTAAAACCAGGTATCAACCCTAGTATCAAACAATCATATATGAGTTGGGTCGCTTATCTAATAATAGGTTGATAGCCATTTTAATATCAATCACCGCACAACACTTGTTTAGTATTTTTAACTAGTGAATACGGATATAAAATTTAATTGGTACGAAGCTTGGGCATAAAATCGATGGCCCTATGCTTGGTTGTTGGATATGGAGTTATTTGGGTCTCTTGTGGACTGTGCTTTGATGAACACATGTAAATCACGAGCTCGTTGTGGTGATTTGCTTGGGTAAGTGTGAATATATCAATCCAAATGGCCAAGTAGAGGCTTGTACAAGTGTGGTAACAAGTGGACTTTGGTGGGACTTTTGTACAAGAGTGTGGTAACAAGTGTACTCTTGTGGACCTTGGTGGGACTTTTGTAATAAATAATATGGCATCAAATCTTGGGATAAACCCAAGGTGCACTTGGAGGGAAATGATTGGGAATGGTCCAAAAAGCCAAGAAGCAAGGAGTGCAATGTGCATTGTGCAATATTTGTTTGGCACCTTGCTCTAGGAGTGAGGAGGATGATTTGGCACCATGTTCAAAGGAGGAAGATAGAGGGTTTAATGCAAGAATCAAAATAGGATGGAGTTGTTAGGTCAAAAGTCAAAATAATAAGGCCATGCAATTTCACGTGTTTATTCACCTTTCTAGATGAAAGGGATTTTTATAACTAGTAGCTTTCAAAAGATTTGTACGTTTCAAATGGAAAAGCTAAAAGCTTTCAATGTCATTCAAAATTTAGGCCTGGTAGATTCACCTTTCAAATGAAAGGGTGGTTCCTATGTTTGCATGTCAATATGCACACAGATAGAAATTTTGGTGTTTTTCAAAGGCATAAAAGCCTTTCAATGCATTGCAAACTGAAATGCCGAGTATGAGAGAGACGAAGATGTGGGTTGGAAGAGCAAGGTAGGCGAGAGCAGTCGGCCATTCAATGCCTACTCCTTCCTTCACCATTTTCTCTCTCTCCTCCGCCTCCAACATCGTGATTCGTGCAGCTCCATCACCATCCTCCATCTCTCTTTTTTCTCTCCTTGCACTGTTGTGGGGCTGACTGTTTTCTCTCTTTCTGTGACATTGGGTGGCCCACGAGCAGGATCTGCACTTACATAAATACCACATTACTCGCAGAGAGATCACTCAGCACGCGCAGTTTCCAAGCTCCATTCCAGCTTCCTAGCACTCCAGAGATCTGTCTAGACCCTAGTCTCTTATAAAATAAAGCAAGCGCATGCGGTTTTTGAAAGGGTATTTATTTATTCTTTTCAATTTCCTTTGCAAACCTTTCTAGTTTGTAGCTGTTGTGCTTGTTTTATTATGGACAATATTTTTTATGGCTTTGCTAGAGTAGTCTATGCTGGGTCTAGCAATTCATGTATCTTGAAGCCAATCTGATTTAAAAAATGTGTTATTTTTTGAATGTGTGCATGGCGCAGGGACCTTTTGAATCACCTTTTAGCTTTGGCATTGTACAGGTAATCCATTGCGATGTTGTAGAGGTAATTTATTGCAACGATTGTAGAGGTAATCCATTGGGACGTTGTAGCGACGGTCGTGTGAAGCTCAAGTGTTTTTTTGACGTGAGTTTTAGTCAGTAAATGTGTCATGTATTTAATTATTTTTATTACAAAACTTTTTCAATCACTTATTCAGTTTTTCCGACTCTTCTCAATTTCAAAAATTTAGATGACCTTGTCTTTAAGTTGCATCATCATGGGCCTTTTTTTTGGCTTTGATGCAGAAGTGCTAAGAAATTGTGATTATTTTGCTAAAAGATGAGGTGTCACTCATGACTAAGTTTGAGAATATTTAAACAAAAGTTCTTTTATTTTTTGAAATTGCAATTTTTTTTTGAAAACAATTTCAATCACCTTGTGAACGTTGTGTTGTTATTGACAATATTTATGTTATATTGGCAACTCTTTTTAAAAGGCTTTTAGCCAACCTCACACAAAATTTACTAGCACTTTTTTTTGTCGCAACAATACATCTCCAATATATTACACAATACATACGTACTTTTTAGTTGAGCCAATCTTGGAATTATTGTGCTCCCAAATATCTGTATTTCATGCACAAAGGTGAAATAGAGCCGAGGTCTCCATAGCCACACATAACATTTGCTATACAATAAATTGATCAAGCAATAGAGTAATAAAAGAAAATTTATCAGCTCTAAAACCATTGAATTTATAGAAGTCAACAAGGTGAATTGATAATACTAGAAACTTTGCCATGTGGTGTGAATTTTTTTTTTGGAATTTGAAAGTATTATACAAAATTTTGTTTTTGAATTCAAAATCACCTATTAAAGACGTCTTTTTTAAGAGAATCATCATGACTCAAAGCTACAAAAAGATAGATGTCGAAACTAATTAGTAGTGTGTGAAATGCCATTTTAATAGCCATTGAGACTATTATTAACTTTTTGAGAGCACTACTTTGAACTCCATAGGATAGGCCCGATGACAAGGATCATGCTCATAGGCGGACACTTGTCCTCAGTGAGGCACATGTCGAGTACTCCAACAAGTGTCATTCAGTATTAACCAGGTGTCCACTACCTTTGCATTTGGAGGTTAGGTGTGGTTGAAGGCTTTTCTTATTTTTAAAACTTAGAGGACATCTACGTCTATAATTTAATTTATAATCCAAAATCTAGAAAGCTAATGGCATTTCAACATTTCTCAACCTAATCTTATTATATCTTGAAAATCGTAAAATTTTAACATTGTATTAAGTTTAGATTTTCGTCTTTCATTAGCAAACTAGTCTAATGATAATAGTGTTCTTTGCAATTTGGCGAGGCGCTCAAATCTTGTTCACAATGGATACTAGAAGCCAATTTTTAACCTAGGCACTTGTAGAGGCCATCTTTGTTAGTTGGTGATGTTGCCAAAATTTATTTATTTTAAACTTTTCAAATTCACTTTTCAAACAAAGGAGTGCTCATTTAAGTGTGCCTTTCAAATTGACACTTAGCTGAAATTTTTTGACTTTCTTGAAAGGCGCTTCCACTTGCATTGCAGCAAATGCCAAGGCTGAGCTCCCACTACTCTTACGGACCTGAGACTGCAAAGGGATCTTAGAAGTTCTGTTTAGAAAATCTTGCCTTTGTTTTGATGTAAGCACCCAAAAGCTGTTCCATGTTGCACATCAAAATGCCATCCATTATCCAAGTCAGATTCCCAGTGACCAGTCTGTGTTGTAGTACAAGCAGCATGTGCTATTAATTCAGTCTCCAAGAGATTGACTTGATTTACTTTTAAAAGGAACATTTGCTCAGAGGTTTGAGGAAGTGTGTTGTTGGGAAAATTACTCATGAGCAGACAAATCAAGAACCCATAACAGAACTTTAACTGAAACTGTGAGAGCTATCGGTTTGCAGCAGCTCATGCAACTGTCAGAGGAAGACCTTGTGATTTTCTGTCCCCATGTGCGTGGTTAGATGAGGAGTGGTCTGTTTTTAGTTTGTATATCAGGCTCTCTACCATGCTTTAGTGTTCAGTTGCTCAGTTGTTGTGGTTGATCTCACATCACTTGCATGCTTCACGTTGTAGCTGGGATATCTTCCTGATCTGTTGTTGCCCAAGAGAAAAGCGATTGCCTCTTTGTAGTTGCAAACTAGGCTATGAAAGCATGCTTTTGGCTTGCATTTGTTTTAAGCATTCTTGCTTTCTCTTGTATATCATAATGTTGTGTTGTGGATTGGAGTCGAGCTCCCAGCCTCAAGGAGAGGAAAAGAAGCCCTCATCAGCTCACCACCTATAATTGGAGGACTTGAACTGAGTAGTCTTTGAAAAGCAGGCCTTTGCATGTCTTTTTTGACAATTGCTCAACAGATGATCTTCCTGCATAATCTTTCACAAATACTACAGTTTGCGCTCTTATGTAATCCTTGCCAGAAGCCTAGAAGCTTAACAAAACGTAGAAAGAGTGAAAGTGAGAGCTTCGTAGGCTTGGATGATCGCTGAAAATGGCTGACAACTACGGGAATAAACTAAGGCGTAGTTATTCCGAGGAAAGAGCCACCTCACTGGATGATCTTGTTCTTCTGCGATATTTCAGAAAAGAACCCAGAATATGGCTTGAAGACTCAAGGGAACAACAGAAGGTAGCTCAGGATGATTGCTCTATCTACATGATGTCAAGGACGAGAGCAAAAGCTTTCATAGGGATGGACGGCTGGAACAGATCAGAAACAAAATCTGCAGCTCACATAACAAATGCCAATCCATCTTGTAGATGCCTGTGTGGAAGGCAGAAGCCTAAGGAGCCATACTTCGATCCGATAGCTTCTCCAGGACCTAGATCTCTGCTTCATTGCTTACCCTCCGAGGCTGTTGACTCCCCCTCAGCTTCCTTCAAGATACCTGCAGCTGTGCCTTTCGGATGGGAGGAAGTCCCTGGCAAGCCCAAGATAGATCCTGCCAACAGCAAGCCTAATCGATCACTGCAGCTCCCTCCTCGTTTGCTCAGCAAATCTTTTATTGGCGATCGTGCTGGGAGACACCAGACAAAAAGTGTGTCTCATGTTCTACGTAGCAGCAGCCATGGCAAGAAAGAGAAGACTTTTTTATTTTACAGAAGCGCTGATCTAAGCATCATGAGGAGCCCGAGGTCTTTCTTCAGCGGAGCCGATCCCACCTCTCCTCGAAGCGTTTTGGTTGATTCCCATCTCTACAGTGGATCGTCGTCTTCTTCCTCGCAGCCCAGCTGCATTTTGGATTCAGAAACGCTCCCTCCGACAGCTCCAGTGCTGGAAATATGGACTGATCTAACCTCCATTGCTGGCCAAGGATCTTTTTTGGCCGAAGACGAAGGCCAGTCTGCCTTCTCAGGAGAGCATTCCTGGCTTCAGTTCGAGTCGCCATTGAAGGAGTTTGCCCCTCCTGAATGGCCAGATGGTGGCAACAGCAGCGATCAGTGGGCTCAGGCAGCAAAATCCATTGGCAAGATCTTCAAGCTGATCAAAGGGAGAGGCTTTAGGAGGCAAAGAACCTCCTCTGACGTCCCTATGTGGGCTCCAACGCTTGCTGCTTACTTTCAATCCGCCACAAAGAGCGAGCAGCTTGACCTCCTCAAATATCCAGATGGTCAAAGAAAGCTCTCACACAGAAACACATCTGAATCAGCCATGTCTGCTGTGGATGAAAAACCCAGTGTTGAAGAAGTTCCTCCCTTGAACTGTGTGTGCCACTGCAGATCGTGGGACAGAGCTTTGCAAGCTCATCAACTTCAGAAAAGCTCTTCGGCTTCATTAAAGTCTACCTTAATAAACTGCTCTAAGTCCAACGCAGCCCACGAAGATCTCAACTCTGGAATATCAGGAGAGAACACTGACCATTCACATAGCTGGTCACCAGCATGTGGATCTTGGTTGTCTTCTCCACAACTGAGATCAATGCACAATGGAAGATGGCAGAGGAAGGTGAAATCAAGATCTCGCCTGATCGAGATCCATAGAAATTCCAATTTTTTTGTAAGCTATCATAACCTTCACTGCACTAATTCATGCCCAAAAAACTATAGAATCTTCGAGTTTTTCTTTGTTATCTCTGAAACATGTTGACGACCTAAAAGTGATATTTGCTCTTCTGATATTTTTGAAATAGATATTGAGTTGATGTATTTCTGATGTGGGCTGTGGTGGTGCTGTTGGATGCAGGGATTGATGGTGAAAGCAATGAAAAACTTTTTCATTGCACCTAAAAAATGAACTCATGACAAGTCAACAGCACAAGCCTCTCCTACACTTGTGTTCGAAACTGATTCTATCTCTGCATATTTTTGCTAAAGTATGTATGTATCGAACATTTTACTACAAAGAAGTGGCTCCTTTTCAATTCAGAGCCCATCTTACTAGATTTCACTTCTTTCATGTATTCAAGAGGATTTTCTAAGCTGCTTACATTCCTGAGTCATGAAAGGATTTTTAGTGTGCATCCATGCTATATATATAGCTTGGGGTATCTTGTAGGTAAAGTTGAGAGATTTCACTGAGTTTGGATAAACTGTAAGCCATTGGAATATCAACATTGCGCCCTGGGACAAGATTTGGAGTGCCATGGAAAAGTATGACTATTTGTATACTAAAGCTTGTGGGAGAGAATCTATAGTTCTTTCGTTTGAACGTTTGGAAGTTATCTTCCATCATGCCTTGTTATATGTGTGCCAGGTCAAATCCTATCTACATTGGGTGAGAGAAAACTATGCAAGACCATTGTGTGCATTTTATGTTCTTAATAAAAGTATTGTGCATGGGAGAGTAATGCCAAACTTTTAGTGACTTTGAATAAGAGGTAGGTCTCCATTGTAGTCACACATTTGCATAAGAGTGTCACTTGTGGCAATGGAGACACTCAAATCATGTAGGGGGACACAGAGGAGCCCATTGGATAAAAAAAGCCTACACTTGGGATGTAGAGTGTAAATCTTGTACATAATGATGTTAATGCAAAGCATTCCAAAAAACAAAAGAATTACAACTTTCTTGCATGTGAGACTATGAGTAGTATGGGATCATTATTTCTAAGAAAAATAACCAAAAGAAGATAGAAGGTTTAAGATACCCCTTAGTGTGAATAGTTCAGGATTTGTCTTAGGGTGGTCCCACAATATCACATTGGATGAGACCAACACAATTAAGCTATGAGTTGTGAATACCAATGATCCTAGCATATTATCTTTCAAACAAGACACAAGAAAAAGAAGATCAATAAAGTCCAATCAACCAATGTGCCTCTCCACTTGTAATTCCAAACATGTTCTTGATAGATTTGGAAAAGTAAGACAAATTCATGGAAAATAAAATAGAATAAAGCTCCCAAAAGCCTAAAGCCAAACAATGGCATACATCATGTCTAATTTTTAACATTGTTTGAGATTATGAACTCATACTTGATGTTTGTAGTCACCTTATGGAGCTCGACATAAGAAAATCATTATTTTATGATCAATAACATAGTCTAGCCATTCCATTCCATTCCATGCATGATAGCTCAATTACCAAGTTTAATAGATAACGTAGCCTAGCCATCATCTCATTAGAAAAGCAAAATCCCGTTAGTTGAAAGCTTACCGATGCCAATTGTGATCTTGTGCATTCTACTTAGCTAAAGCTAACAAAGCATCCATCTATAAGGTGACAAATCTAGAAGGCAAAGTCAAAGTTCACAAGATAATCTATAAAAATGTTGTAAAAGCACATTTCCATTTGACCAGGTGGTAGACACGTAGACACTAAGGTGAAACCAAAGAAGGTTATTGACCCAAATGCTTATTTTAAATAATCATTGATGAGAGGTAGTAAGGGGAGTTGAGACTTGGTGTTGGTTGCGCTACCCAAGTTTCTATCTACCAGACGTGCCCTATAGTTATGTTGTTATTCTATGTCTTCTCTTTGTCCTAGAACATAGTGTTGTCTAGAACATCATGCGACAATCAAAGACCTTTAGGTTTTTTACAAGCAAGCACATTCTCTAAGGGTGACACTTGCACAAAAATAAAATTGCAACTCAACTTTACCAAGGTGAAGCTTGAGGAAAGTAAGTTATTCACAGAAAGAAAGAGACACATGCTTGAACAAAGACTTGCAAGAACTTGTACTATGCATGGAAATTGATATCTGAAAAAATCCTTACAGTCTTCGATTTGTCGAACCAACTCAGTTCACCTCCGTCTTTCCAACATGTAGCATATTAGGTAGGATAGCTCCATTAGAGTGTACCTCGTACCCTTTGATTTCCAACAAGTATCCATTACCCATTGATATCACCCCAAGAATCTGTGCACATTGATATTCGATAGCAGGGTTAATGTAATAATAAAACTATTTCGATACTATCATAAACACAAATTTACTATCATTCATGTCCCCACAACTGATCTCGGATTATTATCTCGTTAGTAGGCCTACCTTGACCTATAATTAATTATAATTATGAGGGGTTTGGGACCCTCATGAGTATATGGTCTTAATTAATGGAGGCCTAAAATCAAGATGGTGAATTTTTATGGGTCTATTAGTGATTCATAGGGGAACTAGATGATGTGGCCTAGATAGGCTGCAGATTTGTCCAGTGAGTGAGGTGTCACAGTCCACTACTAGTGGTGCATGGGCCTCGGATAGTTTAAGGATACCCATTGGGCTCTCACTAGGCTTGGTTATGATGTTAGTAGCTACATGTTGCTAGTGTGACTCCACTCTCCTATTGATTGATTGATCAATAGCTTGGGGGATAGATCCGATCAATCTAGGTTTGGTTGGTTGATTTGTCCACCATCTAATTCCCTATTGTTTCTTTGTCAGGGTTTGTCTAGTCTTTGTATCCTTGGTGAGGACTTGATAATTCACAAGTGCAAAAATGAAGGACAAAATGCCAATTATAAAAACTCAAATCATAATAGCATGAATAACAGAAATAGTATAACGAAACAAGTTATGTGATGAGTAGTCAAATGTAGTATGTATCGATGAATGATGAAAGTTACATCCGCTATCTACTCTGATTGCACTATAATAACAACACATCTAATTCTTCTATAAATTCCACTCTTGGACAAGTTCTAATCGCGATAGCTTATTAATGATCAATCTATGCCTATGGTGGAATAGAGAGGAGGAGAAGAAGAATGAATACTTTTGATGAACAACTTGATTGGTAATAATAATAATAAAATGAGCTGATATACCGATCTATTTAAAGTTGTTGATGGCACAGCCCTAACAAAATGCGTCGTTATCCACTTGATAGGTGCCATGGGGAGCTAAGGGATTGAACTTGAAATATGAAATGGATAACACTCCACTATCAAATCTGATTCAGTCATTACAAATGATTCAACTCTATGTCGACAAGGTGTGTATTTCTGTAGATGGGCTTCAACACCTTTGACATTGTCTCAACAATGTGAGTAAAATTTTAAAGTAGTTTAACATTAAAAAATGATTTACATAATGAAATGTAACATACAAGAGATAAATCGTCTATAAAAGAGACAATCATAGATGCACCACCATTGCTTTTGGTTGAAGAAAAATGTACATCCAAGTGGATTTGTTGAAAAAATTTCATGAGAGGAAGTATAAGATCTTGGAAATGTCTTTCTATGTGCTTTTGCCAAAGCACAAGCCTCACAAGCCTTACCATCTTTGAAAATGGATTGAGACAATCCAATTGCCTTCTCTTCCTTGATCATGGAAAGCATTGATTTGTGGTTGGGATGGCTCAATCTTTTGTGCTAAAGCTCCTCCTTTGCCAACTTGTCAACTTTTGCCAAAGCTCCTCCTTTGTCAACTTGTCCTCATCCATCACACCACACATATTAGCTCCAACATAAGATCTAGCTTGTAAAGCCTTCCATATCTAGTTCCTTGTGCTACTTATAAGCTTTAAAGATTCTTCTAAGTTTTATTACTAAGAAAAGGTACAAATCTATAAAGATTTTAGCTTTAAGCTATTGAAAACATTATAAGCTTTTAACAACTTAGAAAAGCTTTTCTTTATCAACTTGGTATACTCTAAGTCTTAAGTAAAACTTATTTTAAATGCAAGCTTTCTAAAGTTCATGCTTGCTTATGCAAGTATTTTGATGAGTACTTTGCATGAGGAGAGGAACTAGATTCTCCCTACCCTCCTCCCCCTCTTCATTGAGACGGCATGTGCCTACAGGCTCTGTCGAAACCGTGCCCCTCTTCCTTGAGATGGCATGTGCCTACAGGCTCTGTCAAAATCGTGCCCCTCCCTTCCCCGGTACGGTGACCCTCATAGTAGGCCTATGCTTGAGTGTGTTTGTATGGATAATGTGGGCGTGCAAGTGGGTGCTCAAATTTTTTCTTAAAACTTTCGGCTACTAAAAAGATGTTTTCCATCAGAAAACGAAGATTTTTTTATGTCTTTTTGGTGCTAATTCCATCTTGTAGGTTTTATAACATGGTGTACAAAATTTTCCAGCTTTAATGGCTACCAAAAAAATCTATTAAAAAAACAAGCCCCTTATCATACATACAAGCATACATGCAAGGCCCAAAACCTATCCCAACAACATCGGATCTCGACGGAACAAAAATATGATTTTCTAACATCATAGATGCCATGTCTTTATTGATAACCTTAGCACTAGACTTATCACCAACTTTGATCATTGGATATTGCATAATAATCATATTCTTGTTGGAATTATTGCTATTTCTATTATACCTTAAATCACCTATTGAAATATATGACTTAGAAAACTATAAGATACCAGATTGAGCCTTTGGAGCTCTAAATGTGTTGTGAGATGTGTTGATTGAAATAACCAAATGTTTTTGAAATTGCCTAGTTGTTGAAGAATATTTCTACTCATGAACTAGAGCTAATTGCATTGCTGATTTTAGAGTTATACATATGGCTGCTTCAACATTGGCTCCAATTTGTGGTTGCAAACCATAAGTATACCAAAATAAATGTGCATTTTTGTCCAACTTAACATTAAGGGTCAACTGCCAGAATTCATGATTATATTCTTGGACAAAATCAGTTTGTTGAACTAAACACCAACATTGGAAAACCTTTTTTTTTCAATATGTTTCTAAAAAAACTTGAGTACACAATTGTTTAAATTGTCTCCAATTATAGATTGCCAGTTGCACACATGGATCAATCTCAACTCTTTGCCACCGAACATAAGCTGGACCTTCAAAATGTAGCAAAACATAAGAAATTTTAGCTTCGTCAATTCTTGGGAATAGTTGGAAGTATTCATCTGACTTACTTAACCATTTTTCCACACCAATGCTATCTATATTGCCACAAATTTGGCATCTAGGTTTTATCCTTGAAATTATTGCCATCTTTCTTGGACCCTTGATTCTTTTGCACCCAATCCAAAATATTAATGTTGTTGCTGTAGGATTTGAGTTCTTGTAACACCCATTGTTGTGGATCTTGAATAGCATCAAGATTAAAATGGATTGCAATAGTTTATTGTGAAAAATCATTTAATGTTGACAAAACATTCTGACAAGTTGGTTGAGATAAAATAGATTGCTCATCAATTGCTAGTTGCCTTCTCTTGTTGTTTTGCAATGGCATAGTTGCTTCTTGATTATTATTATAAATGAATTGTCCTTGATTCTCAGATGTCATACCAATATCAACATTAGAAATTTTAGATGGCAACAGATTATTATTGGTTTTACCCAAAGTAATATTGACATATAGTTTTTGTAACATGATTATGAATGTGAAAAATTGCCTATATTGGCAAATCTAACTATGTCAAATAATGTAAATATGTACATTAGTGGGTACCACACATGGGGGGCATGGAGCCACGTGGGAAACCTACTAGAGTAGGTTAGATCATGTCTAAAAAGTGGGTCAAGTTTATTTGTTATTGATTTCTACTTTATAGGACCTAATTCCTAGATTTATGGAGTAGGTTGACCAACTAGGCACCAATATGGCAAGACTCTAGGAATGAGGCTAGAATGGCAAATTGAAGAAATCCAAATCAACTTCCTTATTACATGTTGTAAAGTCACCTAACTTTAGATAGAAAGAGGCTTTTCTATGGATCAAATCCTCCATAGAGAACACTTAGATTATTTTTGAGAGCTCATTGGCAAAACTCGAGTTCTACACTATGTACTTGGAATGTTTTTGGATCTAAATAAGAACAAAGTGGCTTTCACTTCATTTTCAGTCTGCAAGCCATACTAAGTATTGTTTCACACGTGTGTGGGCTGTACTTTTCTTTTGATCAATGATTGTAGATTGCTCTTGATTGATAGATGCTAAATTGCTAATCTAGATCTCAAATTTGTGTGTCTAGTTTGCATTTGTTTTGTGATCAATCAATCAATCACTCTTGTGAGGCATTAATGCACTCATTTAAGGTCCAAAGTATTGTACTTTGACATGGTATCAGAGTGAGTTACAAGAGGCAATCATAGATCTTGTGATCTAAAAAGCTAGTATTGGAAGGCCTACTAGAAATTGGATTCGTATGAAAATTTTTGGATCTAAGTTGATCGGGGACTAAATTCTTTTGGTTCACATGGGATAGGTCTGCACCCAAAAATAATTTCCGTTTTTCATTAGATCCATAAAAATTCATTGTCATAGATCTTGATGAGTTTTTTGATGCTAGATCTAGGAGAAACATCAACGTTTGCCATTTATTGGATTTGACTTTGTGTCATTGAATCTAATTAATAAAGGCTTGGATAAAGCCCTCCTAAAATGATTAACATGTCTTGAAAAACCATCAAGGAGAAAGTACAAGTTTTTAGCCATTTCTTGTCCAAAAATAGTGAAAATTGACTTGAATTGATTGTAGATTGATTCGATCTAATCTCATCTTCATTTCATCTTTGTGAAGAAGTGCTAGAACCATGGTTAAAAGTCCATTGTGTGGGCTAGAAACCAAATTTGAGAGAATCAGTACAAGAGAGACCTTTGTGAGTTTCTAGAATCAATCAAACCAATTTTTTGTTTGAAGAATTCATTAGTACGATGGGATCAATGGGTGCTTTCCTTCTAGAATCTAGTGAAAGATTATACTCTACAAACTATTCCATTTGGAAGGTTAGGATGGAGTCAGTAATGGTGCTCCAAGACCTTTATGAATTTGTGCTTGAAGAAGAGGATGAACCTCTTGGTGCACAAGAGTTGATTAGATACAAGAAGAAATGTAGGCTAGAACTTCATTGTATTAAGATGAATGCTAGTAATGATCTTTTGAAAGAAGTTTCTTCTTGTACAACAGCCAAAGAGGCATGGGATTCATTAAAATCCATTTATGAATCCAATAACACTTCAAGAGTTCTCAAGTTAAGGAATTAAATTTTGCAAAGCATGAGAAGAAGTGAGGAAAATGGACAAGACTATGTGCTAAGAATTAAATCTCTCAACAAAGAGTTAGCCTCTATTGGAGAGAAGATTAAAGATAATGAGCTTGTCCAATTGGTCCTTAATGGTTTAGGTGATGAATTCACAAATTTGGTTTAAAGCTTTGCCATCCAAGACACTTTTCCTACAATTGAAAAACTTCATAGTGTGCTTGTAGCTGAAAAGTGTAGGATGCTTCACACAAAGGCTAGCCTTGAACTCCTTGTCATTGTAGGATGGAGATGAGAAAGCCAATTTCTCATTCAAAGGAAAGAAGAAGAATCATCAAAAGGAGACTAAGGAGGAGGATTCACCATAAATTTCAAAAGGCAAGAAGAAGATTGACAAGACAAAGTACAAGTGCTTCTTTTGTGAAAAGAGAGGGCACTTTCATCAGAATGTTTCAAGAAGAAGAAGGCACAAGATGACAAACAAAGCAACATTGCACATCAAGAGGAGGAGGAGGAGAATGAAGAATATCCTTAATGGTATCCAACTCAATACCATCATCAAAGACCAATCCAAGTGAAACATGGTGGATTAACAGTGGGGCAAGCTAGTTAGAATTAAAGTAGAATCACTGTGCTACTGTATTGTGGGTCCTATCAGTGGATAAGGATCAGTTGGCCTCGCCACGAGGCAAGTCGATGGGACACGCATCCCGCCAACGGCAACCTGGGTCATGCATGGGTTGCCTGAGTGAACAACTATATGTATAGTGTAATTTCGTTTTGAGAAATACAGTTGCTATGTGAGCTTGTTGTGGAGAGTGTTTTCTGTATGTGTTAATGTGTAGCATGATCTGTGTTCCTGTGCACATCAAATTCTAAGTTGGTATCAGAGCCGTACAGGGAGTGTACACAGTACATCATCGCCGTTGAAGAGAGCTTCGGGAGAACTGTCTTCTGAGAGTTCGGGGTTTACGGCGGATTGAAGACGGAAAGAGAAACACTGGTGCAGAGAGTTTAACACACAGAAGCTTGGTAAGCTTGAGACTGTGTGAGGATTCAGAGACAAGGGTTGTCGGCTGAATCAGAACCTCAACAAACGGAATTTTAAAATTCTGAAGCAGGCTATTCAGTGTTTACAGTCAATGTGCAATCAATCGGACACCGTTTGACAAACGGTGTGAAGCTTCAGCTTTCCAGTAGTAGGGCAACCTCAGAGCAATTGATTTGGCCAGCTAGAGAGCTGTGAAAAGCAAGCCAAGTTCAAGGCTGTGAAAAAAATCTTGGTCTAGGGTTTGGAAGCCAAAAAGCAAAGTTTTCTCTGTATTTTGAACTCTTTTTTTGAGCTATAAAAGCACACAGGAGGGCGCCCTAGCAGTGCGAGCCTGATCAGGAGTGTCCGTGGACAGCCGCGACTCAGAGAGAGAGAGAGATTGTTGAAAAATCCTCAAGGGAGCCATAGTTGGAAAACGTAGAAGGAGGAAGAGCCCGTAGGCAGATTGCGCGCGGTGGAGAGAGGTGGGTTCCTAGCGTTCCGGAGTGAGTAGTGCTTGTAGGCACGTGGATCAATGTACAAAGGCATCTAGGACGTAGGATGAGTCCCTATGAAGATCAATGATTGAGATCATACTTTTGGAAAGCAGTGTGAGCCTTTGGATCGGAATAAGCCATTAGATGGCAAGTCAAGGGGCTGTGAAAGTTTGAAGGGCAATTGGGCCTTCAATTTCATTAAAAAATTTCATTCTGAAATGGGAGTTGGGTCCCTTCACAAGTAAAGAGTGAAGTTTCTTCAAGGTGAAGAAACAGTTCAAAAACAAAGAAAATCCCTATTTTTGGGTCCTTTGCCCGTTTTGACCCAAACGAAAGGCTATAACTTCCAAACGAAGGGCACCCAAACTATATGTCCAAGTACAGTACAACAAAATAGAGTGATTGCAGCAGATAAAGTGTTCGGAGTGCACCAGAAGTGATTTCACCATTCTACTGAGCACGAAGTTGGGAGTTGACGACTGAGTGCATTTTGGAAGGCGACGCTGATTTGGCTTTCAAATTGGTGGAAAAGCGGCGAGTGGCCTGGTAAGGGAAAAAGTGCAGGTCATTATTTTCAACTTCTGACATCACTGTTGGCCTACTGTTACTCTTGATCACTAGCTGTAAAAATGAACTTTTTAACATCATAAGAGAGTAGAGTGAAAAAGTAGTCTTTTTGGAATGTCATGTGGGAGCTTACTTAGAATTTGCTGTGCACAGGAACACAGATCATGCTACACAGTAACACAGACAGAAAACACTCTCCACAGCAAGCTCACATAGCAACTGTATTTCTCAAAACAAAATTACACTGTACATATAGTTGTTCACTTAGGCAACCCATGCATGACCCAGGTTGCCATTGGCGGGACGCGTGTCTCGTCGACTTGCCTCGTGGCGAGGCCAACTGATCCTTATCCACTGATAGGACCCACAGTACAGTAGCACAGAGATTCTACTTTAATTCTAACTCTCTCCCTTAAAGTAGAGTCAACTTTATATACAGTCAGTCATATACATAGCTTTAAAGTCAACAAACTTTAAGTACAGAAAGCTTTGATCTAAACTAATCAAACTTTTCTCCAACAAGTGGCTTAGTGAAAATATCAGCTAGTTGTTCTTCTGTGCTACAATGAACAACATGAATTTCACGACTCAGCAGCCTCTCACGTATAAAGTGATACTGAATCTCAATGTGTTTAGTTCTCGCATGGAACACTGGATTCTTTGCTAGGTGAATGCCACTCTGACTGTTGTTATGTAATATTGTGGGATTTTTCTGCTTCATGCCAACTTCTTCCAAAATTTGTCTCAACCATATAGCTTCATGTGTTGCACTACACATTTCCTTATACTCTGCCTCTGTGGTTGAGAGAGCAATTGTACTTTGCGTCTTATTAGACCAGGAAAAGCAACTACCACAAAACTGGAATACATACCCTGTGGTGGATCTACGATCATCATAGTCACCTCCCCAATCCGCATCCACATAGCCACACAATTCAAGTAAACCATCATGCTTCCTGTAAATCAAGCCATACTCTGAAGTGCCTTTCACATAACGCAAAATGCGTTTAGTTGTCTTCCAATGCGTTTCCATAGGTGCTGCCATAAACTGACTTACAATGCCAACAACATAGCATATATCTGGTCTAGTCGTGGTAAGGTAAATCCCTACTAACTGCCTATACAGCGTAGCATCAAATGACTGTGACTCATCAAGCTTAGAAAGCTTTTTACCTGGCTCAATAGGAGTATTCACGGTGGTTCTACTAAGTCCCATGTGCTATGCTTAGCAATGGACTCCATCTCCTCTCCCATGGCCTTGACCCAAATGTCATCACCCTTCGCTTCACCAAAAGTCGAAGGTTCTTTGCTTTGAATAATACTAGATAAGAGAGCATAATTTGCTTCATACCTCTCAGGTTGTGTCTTCTCTCTTGTTGATCTTCGTAGCTCTCCCTGGCTAGATGATCCTGGAAAGTCATCCATGTCACGGCTCTCCAACAATCTCTCAAACCACTTAGAGAGCTTCCTGTCAGGTGATCGGCTTCCTGGTGAAAATGTATCCCCTGGTACATCCTTCTCCTTGCATTTGTCACCTGCAATTTCAATCCTTCTTGCACCAAAAGGTTTGTCCCTACCTCTCCAACCTGTCTCTTGAGGTTGAGTAGTAGTATCCTGAGCCTCATGTTCATCACTCGGAAGGTCAATGAATGGATCATCATCAGGTGGTATCCTCACTATACCATCTTTCCCATTTGATGTATCTATCTTCTCAGCATCCTCGTCTTCATACATCTTGGATTCATCATAGATAACATCACGGCTTATATGGACTTTGTTTTCCAATGGATCAAAACATCTATATCCCTTCACACAATCATCATATCCTAGGAATATGCACTTGATAGCTTTCACATCAAGTTTACGTCTCTCTTTATTAGAAACGTGTACAAAGGCCTTACATCCAAAGATTCGCAAGTGGTTCACCTTTGGCTTCTTATTCGTGAATGCTTCCTCAGGTGTTATCTTTGGTATGGCAATGGTAGGACTTCTATTTTGAAGATAGAGTGCCGTACTGCATGCTTCTGACCAAAAATCCTTTGGTAGTTTCATCTCAGCTAGCATAGATCTGGCACTTTCCACAATCGTACGATTCTTGCGCTCAGCTACACCATTCAGAGCAGGAGTATGAGCTTGCGTAAATTGTCTTTTAATCCCACATTGATCACAAAGATCATTGAAGTCATTAGACTTGTACTCACCTCCACTATTTGGTCTTAGGACTTTGATCTTCCTACCTATTTGATTTTCGACCAATGCTTTGAAGCTCTTGTCAAATGCATCTGATTTCTTCTTCAAGAAGTAGATCCACATCTTTCGTGACATATCATCAATAACGGTCATGAAATAGAAGGCTTTACCTAAGGACATGGTCCTCATAGGCCCGCATAAATCTATGTGGATTAAATCTAGGATGTTCTTTGCTCTTGCAACACCTCCTTTATTGAACTTCTCTCGATGCTGCTTCCCATATACACATGATTCGCACATCGATTTCAAGTGGTCTTTAATGGTAGGCAATCCTATTACCATTTCCAATTTTCTCATCAAACTGAGACTTTCCAAGTTCAAGTGACCAAGCCTCTTATGCCACAACTCAGTTTGCGATGGAATGGACGATACAAGTCCATGTTGCCCCTTGATTGTAGCATTCAACCTGTACAATTTTGTATTGGGCTCCCTTACTCCATCCACAATAACTTTGAACTTTTGGTTCACATCCTTCACAAAGCAACGATCATGGGAGAATTCTACTTTCAACTTTTGATCAGTAATGAGTCCAACAGAAATTAGATTTTTTTTCAAACCTGGTACGTAAAGCACCTCCCTGATCATCCTGCTTTTTCCATCAGGTAGTTGGATTGAAACAGTGCCTATCCCCTTGATCTTGCACACCTCGCCATTTGCCTGTGAAACGTACGTTCCGTTATCCAACACTTTCATGCTACTAAACCAATTCTTGTTACCTGTCATGTGTCTTGTGGCTCCCGAGTCAATATAATATACCATGCTTGATCATCTTGATTACATGACAATGCAGATATGAAGATGCTAGAGTCTTCAATCTCACCCTCATCGACAAGGTTACCTGCTTGCTTTGGTTTCCCCTTGCCTTGTTTTGCCAAGAATTTGCAACATTCACTTTTCCAATGGCCCTTTTTACCACAATGGAAGCACTTGTCTTTCTTTTCGGTCTTACTGGAAGATCCCTCATCCTCCTGAGACTTGGCAAATTGCTACTTAGACTTCTTCTTGCCATTGCCCTTGCCTTGTTTTTGGTGTGTCGCAAGTGCCTGATCGTCAGTATTTTGACGTCTAGCTTTTACCATTTCTCGCCGTTGCTCTTCCTGCGTCAAGATTCCTATGAGCTCGTCAAATGTTGGCAACCTTTCTCTCGATGCTATTCCGCTCACAAACATTTGATAGGGTTCTGCAATGCCACACAATGCATTGTGCACTAGCTCCACATCACGTATGCGCTCACCAATAGAATGCAGTTCATCCCTCATTGTCTTGATTCTGGTCATGTATGTCAAAATGTGCTCTCCTTGTTCCATGCGGGCACTATTCAACTTTGACTTCAGAAACATGATTCTTGACAGATTTGACGTCTCGAACTGCTCCTTTAGCACATCCTATGCCTGTCTGGGTGTCACAGCATCACATGTGTTTGCCAATTAATGGATAATGGCCTTGATGTACAATTTAAGCATGGAGTTTGTTCCATCTTTAAGAATGATGATTGCATAGAGGCATCTTTTAGCAAAGTGCGAAGGTCTGCAGTGTAAAGTAATGGATGGAAAGCGGGTGATGCACGAAAGTGACAGAAAACTAGAATCAGTTTTGATTAAGCCTAATGCATTTCTTTTGATTGGACCTTTAACTTAATAAGTTCCCTAGATTGATCACATAAAAGGATCAATGAAGGATATAGTAAACAATAAGAGATCACAGATACAGAACAGACAGAACTATAAAAGTTTGAGATAGCTCCAGTGTGAGTTGATAGATTAGCAGTAGCTAGTCATATTACTCGTGGGAGAGAACATCTCTCTTGTGCCAATGCACTGATATAAAAAATATACAGTGCTTAAGAAAAATATTGTAAATTCAATTCTGATAATAGAAGCAATTTTTGCAATGCTTTGTTCTGTAATGTGTATGATCTGCAATATTAAAATGCATGCTAGCAGTAGATAACTTTCCGCTGTTGTTTTATCCAACATTATCTACTGTTTACAAGTTTAATTTTACAACAGATCATCAGAGACAATCTAGAAGAGAATTAGATTGTAGTCAGTAGCAGTAGCTACGGCTACCAAGTCGGCTCTATCCGGCCTTCATCTCGGGTTCAACCTGAGATCCCAACTTCCCATCAGTGGTATCAGGGGGCGGTTGATTCCGAACACTAGACTTGTAGCAAAAGGTTTCTTACAAACCAAAGGCATTGATTATGATGAAACTTTTGCTCATGTGGCTAAGCTAGTTACAATAAGATTGATCATTAGTCTTGTGAAAATTGTCAACATTTCCTAGCTAGTTTGAGGCCTAAATTGGCAATTTTTGTACATAGTTTTGGGTCTAACCTTTCACACATGTGGGCCTAGATACTTTTATTTTAGTATATATTTTATGTTGAAGAAGTCTCAAACTTCAAGACCTTCGAAATGACACCAAAATCACGTTATTTGGACATATAGGCCAAAATTGGCTATTTTAGGTTACTGGTGCCCTAAAATTGGGTCCTAAGTTCTAGAGAGAGGAGAGAGAGTCATCTCTCTCACCTATATTAGGCTGAAATTCGTGGAGAACAAGTTGGAGAAACTTATTGTATTGTTGAGAGAGATCAATAGATCATTGTCACAGTTTCTTCCTCCATTGAGAGCATTGCTTTGTGTATTGTCTTCAAGCTTTTGTGTATGATCTTAAGAGGTTTCCAAAAGTGGTAGGCTGCTGTTGTAGGGCTGGTATGCTTTTGTTTCTGGCTGCCATCAGTACCTTTTATTAGTTTCTTTTGTCTCTTGAATTCTTTGTCAAGTTCATGTGTATCAAATGTAGCATTAGGATGCTTTGCCATTTCTAGCTTTTGTAGCTTGTTGTGCAAAGATCTTAGCCAAGTATTTTGGGAGTTTGGATCCATTCAAGGTCCACTTTTTTCATAGTCTTGCTACTACCTTCAATTGGAAGCTATTTCAACTTGATGTTACAAACGCCTTCCTCAATGGCTACTTGGAGGAAGAGATCTATTAGACAACCCGAGGGCTTCATCAAGCAGGAGCTGGAAAAAAAAGTGTGTTTCTTGAAAAAGAGTCTCTATGGACTCAAGCAGACACTGAGAGCATGGTACTCTAGGCTAAACTCTTTCCTTATATCCATCAACTTTGTTTTGAGTTCATATGATCCATTATTGTACATTAGATTTCATGATGGAAAGATCATTATACTTGTATTGTATGTTGATGACATTATTTTAAGTGGAAATGATCTAGATGGAATAAGAGATGTAAAAATTGCATTATCTAAAGAGTTTAAAATGGTTGATCTCGGCCTATTGCACTTCATTCTAGGATTAGCAGTCATAAGATGATTGGATTTTAGCTTTATATGTCAATCTAAATATGCTACATCCATCCTATATAGATTTGGAATGAAGAATTGTAAAGGCATTGAGACTCAAATGGAGCAAAATGTTAAAGCATCTACAAGTGGTGGTGAAGCATCCTTTGAGGACATCACTCTCTATAGAAGACTTATAGGCTCTTTAATCTATTTGACTATAACTAGACCTGATCTTAGTTATATTGTTGGTAAGTTAAGCCAATTTATGCAATGTCCTCTTGTATCACATTGGAAGATGGCCAAAAATTGCACTAAAATCTGAGTTGAAACAAGAAAATTATTAAAGTTAAAAAATTAGGGAGTCAAAAATTAGAAAAGTAATGAACTTAGGTAAAGCCTTAAAGAAATTTTTATAAACTGGTTTGGAATATCTCTTTTTAAAAATCCATAAAGCATTTGCTCAAAAATGAAAGGTATTGAAAATTTTTATAAAATTTGATAATAAATTTTATGCTTATTTTTTCGATGAGATATGTGTGCTCGTTAAAATTAAAGAAATTGTAAAAAAAAAAAAAAAGTTCTTAAAAAATTACAATATCAAAAACAATAAATATTTTTGGCTGGTCAAAGAATAAATGTGAATGTGGGTGCAACAATGTATAAGGGGAGGAGAGAGAGAGAGAGAGAGAGAGAGAGAGAGAGAGAGAGAGAGAGAGAGAGAGAGAGAGAGAGAGAGAGAGAGAGAGAGAGAGAGAGAGAGAGAGAGAGAGAGAGAGAGAGAGAGAGAGAGAGAGAGAGAGAGAGAGAGAGAGAGAGAGAGAGAGAGAGAGAGAGAGAGAGAGAGAGAGAGAGAGAGAGAGAGAGTAGGGTTAGATTAAACTTGTTTTTTATTTTTGTTTTTTTTGTTACAAGAAATTTGATAAGAGTATATCTCTGTTTTTCTTTTCACTTTTTTTTTTTGTGTTAGCCATAATCTGTGAGGGTTGATAGGGCTATGAGTGGATCATGGTTAGGCGAAGTAGGTTAGGTTTTTTCAAACTTTAACTTCAATTTGAAGGGTCGACATTCTTTTTTGCAAAGGAACAAAACTTCAAAAAAGAAAAGCTTAAGTGCTTCTCTCCCAAAATTCCACGCAAAACTAAAATGAATCTCTATCACAAAAATCTGCATAATTTTGTCAATTCTTCACCAAATTGGCTAGAAATTAACTCAGGTTTAGGCTAAGACATAGATCTACTATCCTCTAAACTTATAGTAAATATAAATTCGGCCAAGTGTAGCCAAAATGAGAAAAACAGATAGCAAAAACCAATTTAACTAACTAAATTTGAAGTAGCTTCAGTAGAAGTGCCATAACTGTCATTATAGCTCCAAATCAAGAAAAATCAGTGCCTCTCAAAAGCTAAGAGAAAACGCTACTAATATCAAATAGAAAATCTCACAAAAATAAAGATTAATGGGTCAAAATAGAACCAAAGTATTCTAGCAAGTAAAAAATCAAGAAAACTTGAAAACTACCAAATCTAATGGAGAAAAGATCTAATGCTTGGATACCAAAATTGTGATGTGCTAGTCTTAGCATTTAAACATATAATCCATTCTTGAACATGAAATTAGCATGGCAAAACAAGAAATCAAAAAACTAAATAAAATTGACAAATTCTCACCAAATTAGACAAAAAAACGTAGCATTGATCACTATTATTGGTCACTCAATACATTGGGCCTAAATTTAGAGTGTGATCCAGCTCCCATGTGATTTTAGGCACATGAACCACAAAACACATCAACAAAGCTCTCAAATAAAAGTTTCCAGAACATAGAATTAAAACATGAGAGATGTAGGGTAGCCTCCAAATTAGCATGACCTCTTATGTTTATAGTGATTTTTTGTGCCTCTAATTTGAATTTGGGACTTATTAGCTTAATTTGGGCCTTAAAACCAATATTACAATTTTTGCCAATTATAAATATACCATGGTCAATTAGGCCTCTTTATTAACTATTATGTTGAGCTAATCCTAATATAATTTTGCTCCATGGCTATATTTAGCAAAGCTTATTGTTGTGCACATGGTCTATTAGATGTGGGTGGCAGATGGGCATGAACTTTTTACCATATATGTCTTGTTAAATTTGCATGACATGGCAACCCTTAACATTGAATCATGGAGGGCAATATACTTATGATTGGACCCCCTTGATTGTCTTCCTTCATCATGATTGGACCCCTAGATTTGCACCTCTCATCATGATTGGACCTCATGATCTCCACCTCACGATTTGATTGGGCCTCACGATGTGCACCACTAAACATGATTGTTCCACATTTAATGCGCCTCTTAAAGTGATTGGCCTTGTGATCTATGCCTCTAAATGTGATTGGGCCAAATAGATGCATTTCAATCCTAGCATCATGTGACAAATGTCACTATCACACTAGAACCCAAGTTTAAGCCTATTGACTATTCAATCTCAACATAAATGAACTAAAATGATTAAGCCTACCCTCCACATGTGGTAACATGCTCACCACATGTGAGATTTAAATATGTACATAATGATGAGAAAATATCAAGCTAAATTTTGCTAAATCTACACACTTATGACTTGGTTTCATAAACCCAAATAACTCTCACAACTTAATCACCAGTTACCCCTAACTAGAAGGCTTTACGTTGAGCCTCCATAACATGATACAAACTTACAAAATGAAAATACCCAGAGGATTACTATGAAGAATAATATAGTCAAGAGGTCAATAGTTCATTTATGTTGAGTTTGAATAGTGAATATGTCACTATTTATGTCTAGGTGTGAAGCCATAGCCACATATTTTCATGAAAATCAAGTGCATTTGAGTACTTTGTGGAGTATTTTAGTGGTTTACATGTGCTTGGAAGAAGTTTTCATGAAAATTTTGTTGTGCTTCATCTTTGGATAGAGGCTAGATCTAGATTGAGAGAGATTTGGACCCAGCAGAAAATAGTCATGTACTCTAATTTCACATGTGTGAGAAAATCATGTGAATTTTATTTACGATTTTCACCTCTAAAATAGCTAAATGACCAAAACTAGTCAAGTAAATGTTGACAATCTTTCACAAAATTGCCATTACTTTCAACTTGTTAGCATGATTTTGATGTTTGGATGGATGCTAGCTTGCATTTAGGTATTTTGGTTTTGCCATAGTAGTATCCGGCTTGCATTTTTTGGTGTTTAGTATTAGATTTTAATGATTTAAGTTATTTTGATTAGTATGTTTGCTTGTAATCACGTGTGATTGATCAAAAGGAAAGATACATAGTACATCAATGCTAAGATCCACTTGGAAATAAAAAAAATTAGAAAAATAAAATAGAATAAAACTTTCACTTTTTTCAATTTGGGAGAGGAGGTGTGCAAAATTGTCATCAGAGTTGATAACATTAATTCCTCTAGAACTAATCATCACCAACTTGCAAGCAAGACCACCCAAATGTAGAGTAGTTCCAATTTGAAGGGTGAAGATTAATTCTCAACCATTTTTTGGAAAATTTGAAAGTAACAGTAAAAAAAACATCAAAAAACCCCTTGAATTTTTTTATAAAAAAGTAAAGTGCTCTTAATTGGTCAGCCAACAAAGTTAAATTAGCCAAAAAGACAAAATACCCAAAAAAAAACTTTTATACTTCATAAAATTTTGTTATTAACCCTCGTCTTTTTTTTATTTTTCTCAAACTGATATTAGCTCCCAAAAGTCTTTGAAAATGTTAGTTTTCAAAATTCATGTTTTGTGAGGGTACATTATGATTTTGACACCTATTTTTTGAAGGAAATAGACCTATTTTTTGCCTACGAGGGTTAGTTCTCCATGATTAACTATTTTATGTTATTACAAACCTTGTCAAATTGAAAAATAGTACTGTTATTGCATTTACTCTCATCGTACCTATTAGAGCTATATTACACTATTTGTAACCTTCAATTAGTCTTGTAAAGGTTAGTTCATCTAGAAACATCATAGTGAAGTGTTTTAGTAATTTTTTATGTCAGATTTTTCAAAAAAATCTTCACAAGATGTACTAATCATTAAATTAATGAACCTTCACACAAGTAACCTTCACAAAGCAACACGTGGTTGTCATTTTACTGAAACCTTTGGTACTTTTAATTTGAAATTTTCAATACTTTTGGCACTTTGAGGATTGATTTTTGGTGCTTTTGCCTTGCACTTTTAAAAACTCGTTCTTTAGGAACTTTTGCACCTATAGAACTTTTCTAGTATGGTACTTTTGACACTGTTGTCAGTAATGGTACTATTGGTACTTTTGCAATTTAATACTACTGGTTCTTTTTGTAATACTGGATTTTTTGCAGTTTGGTACTATTCAAACTTTTGACAAATTTGGCACTATTGGATTTAAACTTCTAGTCTGTTTTGAACTTTTTAGATATTATTTAGTACTTTTGAAACTTCTGGATTTGTTTTTGGTGTACTATTTGGTACTTTTTAGGCGTTGTTTACTACTTTTGGTGGTTTTGCACTTTTCACAAATTTGTTCTTTCGGAACATTTACAACTAATTTGACACTTTAGTAACTAATGGTACAATTGGTACTTCTACAATTGGGTACTTTTGTAACCTTTCTAACTATTGGTATTTTTGCAGTTTGGTACTTTTGACAATTTTGGTACTATTGGTTTTAAATTTTTTTAGTTTGTTTAAAACTTTTAAGGTCCTGTTTGGTACTTTTGGTACTTCTAGATTCACTTTTTAGTACTGTTTGGTACTTTTTATGTGCAAAAAGTACAAAAAGGACCAAGAGTGGATCCTAATCTAATCCTCAAGAGGGATTGGTTGTCAGATTACTTGATCTATCAATCTACTTCAGATTAAGATCAATCTAGATCAATTCTAGGCACAAAATCCTAACAAGAACAATCATTGATTGAAGGTAAGTTTACTTTATGGTTTCACACGTGTGAAGCACTGTCTGAGTACGGACTCCAACCTGAAAATCAAGTACACATTGATAGAACCTCAAAACAATCAAAACAAATGTAGACAAATGGAGAGAATCACTCAAAATTGCTTCCAAAACCAAGATTGGTGTCTCACATTGATTATGGCCAAATGTGGCTCTATATATACAATAAGTGAGAGCTCGTAGTACTGATCATCCCTATGATCCCACATGTGTGAAGGTGCTTTGTCATATGATGATTCATCATGCAAAACTGACACTTGGACAAAACCTTCTATTTTGAGCACTTTTGGTCCATTTTCCTTCTATATGGAGATCTACTTGAAAATCTTCTAGAAGTCAAAATTCGCCGACTTCAGCTTATTCCACACATGTGAGCTGTCCTCTACACATGGGATATGACACCTAACCAAAGGATGTGGCTCATGCAATCAATAGATTGATGCCATGTGTCATATGTCTAGAAAACTAGTTTTTGGCCTTTTTAGCCACTAGAACTTGAATTAAATCATATGTACAACCTATATGATTATGGTACATGACAAGTACACTATTTTAACACGTGGAAACAGGCTCCACACATGTGTGTTTATCTATATACAAGATTTTTCGCCTCTACCAAGCTTATTTTTGCATTTTTCACACTCCTCAAAAATCTAGCTTGGTAAATTTAGCTTGATGGAAAACATGATGATCTTGAACTTGACTCCATGGGCTGAATTGGTCTTTGCTGGTTCAAAAGGTGTGAAGATCAGCCAATGAGCTTGATGTTGATCTGAAATCACCATATCCATGATAGTGCTTCTTTGATGTTGACATCTTTGATGAACTTGAGAGCTTTGCCCCATCCTAGCATCTTCGAAATTGATTCCTTCCAAATTTCATGTAGATGCTTGACTTTAAGGCTTGCTCCTTCTTCATGTGCATGCTCCTCCATGAGAAAATAAAGATTTCTTCTTGACTTATTAGGATCACAAAGATCTAACATCATGTTACCATGATCTAGAGAATTAGACTTATCCAAATTGGCAAGACTATGCATGCTATAATAACAAAGTGTTTGCATCATATCTTCATGCTTGTTTACCATGCTAATCTCAGATCCAATGAGGCTAAATACTTCATTATGGAGATAAGTGTCTTTAGAAGATGATTCACTTACTCTCATAAAGAGTTTACAATTTGCCTCAATACAAATTTTCAAACTATGAGTGAACAAATCACTTTTGCTCTTACATGACTCAAGAGCACACATTTGATGAAATAACCTTTTTCTTTCTAATTGATTTAAAATCAATTTCAACCTTTTAAGAACATCATCTATGTTCTCAAGAGAGACTTTATACTCAACTAATATGGCTTTACTCCAATTTTGAGATGCAATGATCTCACTAAAGCAAATTGATTTATCAAATGACATAAGAGAAGTAAGTATGAGATGTATACCACATGAGATATGCTCCTCTTTCCCTTGAAATGTGAGCCACATGGAATCAACCATATTTCTTGAGTTTATTTTTGGAATCACAATTTGAGAAGGTCTCTCCTCCTCAATCCTTGGCACACTTGAACCTTGAGAAGGATTCTCCTCCTCAATCCTTGGCACATTTGAACCTTGAGATGACTCCTTAAGATCCTCTTCATGGTGCTCCTTTTTGATGGAAATCCAAGACCTCCATGTCTCATAATGATCACAACAAGTATGACCATTCAATATGCACTTCCTATGATTATCAAGATTACTTATGCTAGAAACATAAGTCCAAAAATCACCACAACTTGGCATGATTTTTCCAATATTGAAATCAAAAGGTATCTCCATCTCAATAAGGCTAACTACTTGCTTATGGATATAAGTGTCCACTTTGGATGCTTCACTTATTCTCATAAGAAGTTTACAACTTGCCTTTGAGATTGAAAACTTACAATTTTCATCTTTATGAATGAACACATCATTCATGATCTTATTGAAACCAAAAGATCCTACATTATGAAGATATTTCCATTTCCTTGACTTCATAACTAATGTAAGCTTACAAGGAAAACATATTTTGTTATCTTTTAAGACATCACACTCAACTAGTATTGCCTTAATCCACCTTTGAGATACAAAAATCTCTTCAAAGCAAAATGGTTCTTCATAAGTTGACAAGAGAGCATAAATGAAACTATTTTCATTTTGTGATTGCTCCTTATTCTTGATTGATTTCTCTTGGATAATAACAATAAGTTTGAACTTGTCCAAAGTTCCAAGCAAAATACTTTCCAATAATCCAAGCTACTTTCATGAAAGTGACATCTATCTTTGCATCTTGAACCAAACAATGCACTTCCAAATGAAAAATTTCAAAAGATTCAACATGTGTTGTGATGGACTCTTGAAGACAAATCTTGCAAGTCCTTGTGAGACTCCAAGCCTCATTCACCTTTCCACAAAGGATACACCTTTCCTTGGACTTGTCCATCTTGTATTTGCATTTTGAACTTGAAGCTCCATCCTTCACCTCGGCCCCCTTGCTTTGGTTCTCCTTGGATGGATTGGTCTTCTTTTTGTAGCATCTTGAGAAAATATATCCTCCCTTGCCACAAAGGTTGCACTTAGGATCCTTTCTTTCCTTCAATAGGATGCCACCTATTGATGCCATGTGAATAAAAACCTATGACATGATTCTACAAATGTAATTTGTGACTTTCAAGAGACTAGATTTGAACATCTTCAATAATCTAGAATTATCTACAAAAGATCTAGTCACAAACCTAAGAATCAATCTTCACAGTAATGACTAGTCACTTGGAAACTTTGCTTTGATCACTAAGACAAAAGCACACAATCTTTGAATAAAATCACTAAGGAAATAAGATCCAATCTCCTATTGGACTCATCAAATACCAATGTCTTTTTCTTTTGAAAGTTGAAATGGATATGAAAAAGATTTGACACCAAGATTTTCCTTTTCACTTGACTAGTTTTCTCAACACTTGAGATTCTTGAACAAAAGATGGGTTTTGTTTCAAATACATGAAAATAAAACTTAATCACTTCTTTTGGACTCACTCTTGACCCAAATAATCTCACACTTGAGACTTAGAATGAATTTGATTTGATTTGACAACAAACTATACCACCAATTTCTCACAACGCTTAAAGAATTAGACAACTAGAGATTCACAAAGATCTCAACCATGCATGAATACTCAAATATGGACTCCTCCTCATTCTAGACATCCAATGGGATCTCAAATTGACCCTCACACTCTCACAAAGAAAGTTGAATGGAACTAATTTGAGTTTCATACATACTATGTCAATTTTTGCTCAATAAATTGATTCAATCAATTCTATTGGATTCCACCAATTACTCTACCTCTTAAGACTTGGAATGAAATTCAAAATCAAAATTTGTGATTTTTCTCACTAAGATATTGTGCTTCAAAGAGCTAATACCACTTAGAAAGATTTGATCACCTAGGAGAAGACAAATTCTTCACCAATAACAACTCAAAATGAGCTTCTAGATCTTGCCCTCTACAAAGGAAGGAACTCTTAGAAAATTGGATCTCTCTCTACGCATTTGTCATAGACACCTTAATGACTCTTTTCAAACCTTACAAACACTCAAAAAAATTGAGTAGGGTTGAACAATGTGACTTGGATCTCAATCTCTTTTCTAGAACTCTCAATTGAAGCCAATCTATGTCAAATTCTACAAAAGATTTGCATAGATGCTCTATATGCACTAGAAACTCTCAAAGGTTTCACTTGGAGGACAAATCCAAAGATGTTTTCTAGCAAATTGATGACTCTAAACTTGACCCTATCACTCTTGAACAAATCTAGAGTGATGGTACAATGGATTTCAACCTCTCACTTTGCATATCACTCCTTAATCTATGATTTTTAGCAAAATCTCTCTTAACTTCAACATACACTCAAAAAATCAGAGAAGATCAATTAATGCACCTATTTCAAGCTTTAAATTTAATTTCTTGGCTGATATAATCCAAGACCTAATCAAAAGATTAGATTCTCTATAGAAAATGCTTGATTTTGCACCAAAAATCTCTCAAATTGGGTATGTGAGTCAAATTCTACAAAATTTTGAAATTTCTCAGTCAAAACCGGAGATGTACGGACTCACACTTGTGAAAAGGATTCCTACGGCCCACAACAAGATCTGGACCAAAAATTTTGAGAATAGCTATCAAATCCAACTCGCTACACAAAATTTGACTAGTTTTCAAAAAATTGCTAATTTTGGCTTTGATTTGGATTAACCCTATCAATTTCAACAAAAACTCTTGTACTAGGCTCTGATACCATGTGGAAAAAGTACAAAAAGGACCAAGAGTGGATCCTAATCTGATCCTCAAGAGGGATTGGTTGTTAGATGACTTGATCTATCAATCTACTTCAGATTAAGATCAATCTAGATCAATTCTAGACACAAAATCCTAACAAGAACAATCATTAATTGAAGGTAAGTGTACTTTATGGTTTCACACGTGTGAAACACTGTCTCAGTACGGACTCCAACCTGAAAATCAAGTACACATTGATAGAACCTCAAAACAATCAAAATAAATGTAGACAAATGGAGAGAATCACTCAAAATTGCTTCCAAAACTAAGATTGGTGTCTCACATTGATTATGGCCAAATGTGGCTCTATATATACAATAAGTGAGAGCTCGTAGTACTGATCATCCCTATGATCCCACATGTGTGAAGGTGCTTTGTCATATGATGATTCATCATGCAAAACTGACACTTGGACAAAACCTTCTATTTGGAGCACTTTTGGTCCATTTTACTTCTATATGGAGATCTACTTGAAAATCTTCTAGAAGTCAAAATTCGCTGACTTCAGCTTATTCCACACATGTGAGCTGTCCTCTACACATGGGATATGACACCTAACCAAAGGATGTGGCTCATGCAATCAATAGATTGATGCCATGTGTCATATGTCTAGAAAACTAGTTTTTGGCCTTTTTAGCCACTAGAACTTGAATTAAATCATATGTACAACCTATATGATTATGGTACATGACAAGTACACTATTTTAACATGTGGGAACAGGCTCCACACATGTGTGTTTATCTATATACAAGATTTTTCGCCTCTACCAAGCTTATTTTTGCATTTTTCACATTTTATGTTTTGTTTGGTACTTTTTTGAAAATGTTTGGTAGTTTTAAAGCTAATGGATACAGTGATGGCTATTGTTTGGTACTGTTGGTTATTGTTTGGTGTTATTTTGTACTAATTCAAATTTTCATTGCAGAGAGAATGCAAAAAGTTGGAGTTAGACTGGAAGGATGCTCAAGGGCACACTGATTTTGTGAGCCTCATGCAAGAGAGGATCAACAGGGGACACATATTCACTTTGTTCTTGAGATCCCACATGGTGGGTTGGGTAGACTACATCCACGCCCTTGGGTTTTGCATCGACGAGTCTTTGATTCCACCTTTCGGTTAGAATTAGTAAGCTCAACTGTGATTGTACTTGTCAAGAATCAGATATGCAACATCAAGCATTCACCATAAGCAATCACCAAAGAAGTCGGAAGAAGAACACGCACTATCAATCTATCACACTAACATACTGAATGTAAAATGTACATATAAACCCTGAACCCAAATAGAGAGGGAGACCTAGGAGTAGACTACTAGACTAGCCAACGGCTAGTTATAGCTAGTAATAAAGTACATTGTAAACAGTACCTAAGAAGTGTAACAATGAAGTTTATCATTGATTTCTAACACTCTCCCTCAATGATAAAATTACATTCTTCTATTCCTAGTAGAGTACGAAACTTTTCAAATTTACATCTACCTAATGACTTAGTAAAAATATCTACCACTTGATCTTCAGATTTACAGAAAACAAGATCAATGGCTCCATCAAGAATTTTCTCTCGAACAAAATGATAATGTATTTCGATGTGCTTGGTTCGAGCATGTAAAACTGGATTTTTGGCAAGGTGAATGCAGCTTTGATTGTCGCAAGATATAGTAGTTGCATCCACCTGTGGTTGACCTAAATCACAAGCAATCTTCGTAACCATACTGTTTCTTGTGCAGCATTGCTGAGTGCTCGATATTCAAATTCCGTCAAGGATAAGGCTACTGTAGGTTGCTTTTTACTGCTCCATGAATCTGCAACTGTACCATAACTAAATGTATGACCACTGGTAGACCTTCTGTCATCAATATTACCTGTCCAATCAGCATCTGTATATCCTATCAAAATTGGCACGTCAGGCTGATCATACTTCAAACCAAAATTCAATGTCCCTCGAATGTATCTGAGAATACGTTTAGCAAACTTTTAGTGTGTTTGACTAGGATCTTGCATAAATTTACTAACAACACCAACAACATAAGAAATATCAGGTCGTGTGTGTGTCAAATAAATCAAACTACCCACTAGTTGTCTATACAAATAAGCATCCACTCTCTCAGATTCATCATATGCAGTAATCTTCGTGTTGATATCCATAGGTGTACTCAAAGGCTTACAATCCTGCATATTGAACTTATAAAACAAATCTCGTGCATATTTGCTTTGTGTTCAAGAAAGACCACATTTTCCTTTTGCCATACTTCAATGCCAAGACAATAGTGCATCAATCCTAGATCGCTCATGTCAAAAGCATTGGAAAGATCTGATTTGATTTAATCAATTAAGCTCTCATTACTTCCTGTAATAATCAAATCATCCACGTACAACACAATGAGCACTATATTTGAATCTTTCCTTAGAATGTAAAGATTAGGATCAACATCACTCTTTACCATTCCCCTTCGCTTAAAGTGTTCATCAATGCAAGAGTACCACGTCCGTGGTGCTTGCTTCAATCCATAAATAGCTTTGTTGAGATTACAAACAATGTGCTCTCTCCTTGGTTCAATAAATCCTTGAGGTTGTACTAAGTACACCTCTTCATCCAGCACTCCATTAAGAAAAGCATATTTAACATCCATTTGCTGGATCTTCCAACCATGGAAAGCAGAAATAGCAATGACAGAATGTATAGTTACCATCTTAGCTACGGGTGCGAAGGTTTCCTCAAAATCAATACCTTCATGCTGCTCAAATCCTCTCGCAACCAACCGTGCTTTGAATTTGTTGAGTTGCCCATCAGCTCCATATTTGATCTTGTATATCCATTTGCAAGTGATAGGCGTCGTACCATCAGGTAGCTCAACCAAGTTCCAAGTCCTATTTTGTGATATAGCTTCCATTTCTGTTTCCATAGCTTCACGCCACTCCTCGTGCTCCTTTGCTTTATCAAAAGTTTTTGGCTCTTGAGCCTTGAGCACAGAACCCATTAGGGCTAGATTCCTCTCTAATCTTGCAGGAGGTTTTCGATTTCTACTTGATCTTCTAAGCTCTCCCTGCTCACTAGATTCGGGAGTATCTCTCTTCTTTGCACCATCTGTGAGTGATAAGTACCATTTAGGTACTCTCTTGGGAATTTCAGCATCAGGCTTGCCTTTGTCCAATGGATTTTCTATATCAAAATCCACTTCCTTCTTGACCTGTACTTTCACTCCCTCATCAAAAGGTCCAATGATTACTTCAGATTGTTCTCCTTGGCCCATCTCGTCAAACGTAGCATCTCTAGAAATTACAAGCTTATGTGCATTTGTGTCATAAATCCTGTATGCCTTGGCCTTCTCATCATATCCAAGGAAAATACACTTGATAGCTTTTGTATCCAATTTCCTTTGTTTCTCATCAGGAATATGAGCATAAGCATCACAACCAAATACTCTCAAATGAAAAATATTAGGTTTCTTTCTAGTAACAGCTTCATGAGGTGTCTTACCTTCCACGAATTTTGTAGAACACCGATTCAAGATGTGCGTAGCCGTGCTACAAGCTTCTGCACAAAAGGTGTTTGGCATACCCTTGCTTTTGAGCATCACCTTGGCCATCTCAACAATAGATATGTTCTTTCGTTCTGCAACTCCATTTTGTTGTGGTGAATAAGGTGTTGTATTCTGTCTCTTGATCTCTTGATCTTTGCAAAAATCAATAAATTCTGTCAAAAAATACTCACCACCTCCATCAGATCTCAAAGTTTTGATGCAACATCCTATTTGCTTTTCAACTAATGCCTTGAATTCCTTGATCTTAGCAAAAGCATCTGATTTCTTGCTTATGAAATAAATCCAAATGCATCTGCTATAATCATCAATGAAGGTGATAAAATAATAGTAGCCACTAAGAGATCTAGTTTGCATAGGTCCACATAGATCACTATGGACAAGATCTAGGATGCCACTGGCTCTCCTTGCTCCACTTTTGGGAAACCTCTCTTTGTGTTGTTTTCCCAAAATACAACCTTCACAAAATTTTCCTTCAAAAGAAATATCAAGCAATCCTATAACTAGATTACCTCTTTTGAGAATCTGTAAACTTTGAGCACTAATATGACCGAATCATTGATGCCAAAGATTACTTCGACTATCAACCGTGCTTACCATAGCTTGAGCAAAAGATCTTGCATTCAATTTGTAGAGTCTATTCCCGTTGACTCTAGCTCCTGTAGCAATCACTTTGTAGTGATTCTTGACGTCTTTGACAAGACATTTGTCGCTGTCAAACTCAACCTTGAGTTGTTGATCAGCCATCGTCCCAACAGATAGTAGATTATTAGCTAAGCTAGGTACATATTGCACATTGCTTATCCGCTTTATCTTCTCGCTGGCTAATTTCACTGGTACCACTCCAACTCCTTTAACAGATAGCAATTTGCCTTCGGCTTGTCCAACTTCATCACCATTGTGTTTCCTTCAGTTCTGAAAACCACTCTTTCCTTGAAGTCATGTGCTTGGATGCACCACTATCAATGTACCAAGTATCCTTGGTTTCATCACTTGTCATTAATGCTGTAATGAACAATTTTGATCTCTCACCTGTATCATCTTCATATTGATCCTCATCGTATTGATGCTGATCAGTATAATTGTTTTCATAATAATAATCATCAAATTGATGTTGATCAGCATAATTTCCCTTTTGCCCTTTGTCTTTTCTTTGTTCCATCTCCTTCTGTTTCTTGAAGCATTCACGCTCCCAGTGGCCAGGTTTGTTGCAATACCTACAATTTCCAAGTTTATTTTGCCTAGAATAGCCGTGTCCTTGACCTCGGCCTTGATTCCAATTGCCTCGATTTGGGCCATCATTGGATTGTTCTTGAAATTGTTGGAATGATCCATGATTTGAGTTTTCACCTCTTGATTGGTGTCTTCCATGACCAAATCTACCACCACGTCCCCTGACTGCAAGAGCTTGATCAAATCCCGTGTTGCGATGACTCAAGTTCTCTTAATGTTGTTCTTCCTACAAAAGCAATCCACCTAACTCTTCATAGGTTGGAAGATTTTCCCATGTGGCTATACTTGTCACAAACATTTGATGTGACTCACTCAAACTATTCAATGTCAACTGCACGATCTCACGGTCCTGTACTCGCTCTCCAACTGTTGCTAATTGGTCATGAATCTCTTTGATCTTCAGTAGGTGATCAGCAACAGTTGCCCCATCATTCATCAGCAATGTGTGCAGCTTCGTCTTCAGGAATAACACTCGAGATGTGTTTGTGGTCTCAAAGAATGCCTTCAATGTATCCCATGCTTCTTTTGGTCCTTCTGAATCCAAAATGTAGGGAATAATTGCATCTCTAACTGATAAGTTGATGACATTCTGTGCTTTCCGTTTTCTCCTGTCAAATGCCCGTTGATCTTCTTCAATCAATGGCCTTGTCTCTTCACCTGTCACGATCTCTCATAGCTCCTTTTCCATCAAAATGTTCTTCAATTTGAATTTCCAAACTGCATAGTTGTCAGCTCCTTCCAATTTGCTTGACTCATTGAGGACACTCTCGCTTAGAGTTGCCATTACTGGATAGATGAGTCTGGATCACAAAATTTATCACACCACAAATCTGTAAATTTTTGGTTATACACCTGATATCGGAATGGAACGCGGAAGTACAGCTGCTTAGGATCCTCTTTAACTTGTGCACGTGGATCCGATATTGGAGCATGCGATATCGGACTGGAGCGTGGATGCACAACTGCTCAGAATTCACTTTAGCTCGTGCGCTTGGATCCGTTATCGGTAAGGACAATATCGGACTGGAGTGCAGATGTACGATTGCTTGGGTTTCTCTTCAGCTAGCACGCTTGGATCCGATATTGGTAAAAAAGAGAGAATATAAGAACTTTTCAAAGGGAATATTCTAGATTTCCTACTTCGGCGCGGCGGCTACGCCGTCTCCTCTTTGCTTAGATTTCGAAACGAGTGATCGTTCAAACAGACAGATATCAGTAATGTGAAAAGTATGAAGCTTCCTAACTCTGACAGTACTAGATACTATCTAGTGTGATTTGTGGTACTCCAAGCAAACAAATGAGAGATTTCTTGGCAAACCTCTCACACAAATAGCACTTTCCACAACAATTAGGAAGTATTGTAAGAATCTCCCCCACTCAACAGTTTATCAATCTGTCTGATGCTACCCTAGCCTTTTGGATGGCTCCGGGACTGTGCTTTTCACAACAACTAGGAAGTATTGTGAAAATCTCCCCACTCAACAAATTTTCAACTTGTTTGATGTTGCCCTGGCCTTTTTGATGCCTCCGAGACTGTGTCTTCATTCCCCACTGATGATTCTGAGCTCCAAACCTGCAAAATACACCAAAGAAGGATTTCTTCCAGCCGTTTTTATCTGTCCAAGCTTTCACCTCCCGTGAAGGACTTTCTCACTACGTTGCGGAGCCTGTGACAAGCTGTATCCACTGATCAAGCACGCAGGACTATTGCCGCTCTGATACCATGTCAAGAATCAGATATGCAACATCAAGCATTCATCATAAGCAATCACCAAAGAAGCCGGAAGAAGAACACGCACTATCAATCTATCACACTAACATACTGAATGTAAAATGTACATATAAACCTTGAACCCTAATAGAGAGAGAGAGAGAACTAGGAGTAGACTACTAGACTAGCTAACGGCTAGTTACAACTAGTAATAAAGTACATCGCAAATAGTACCTAAGAAGTGTAACAATGAAGTTTATCATTGATTTCTAACAGTACTGTTAGTGTAGTTTACAGTTGTTATGAATTGTTTCAATTTGGTAGGCTTCAGTTAGAAAGCCAGCTCGGGGGCTTGTCCCGGGTTGATAACGGGATTACACCTGTATATAGGCTAAAATGCCACGTAGAGGCCAACAATGAAATTCATGTATTTATTAGGCTTATGCCACATGGCATCCCCATGCTAAAGGGGACCTTTGCTTGCATATGTATCACATTCTTTGTAATAAAGATGCTTTTGCTTTGAAAGCTCTTTGCTTTATTTGAGCTCCTCCATCACTCTGTTAGTTATGGATGTTGTTTGTGGTTTCGATGGATGGCAATCAATCATTGATTGCATCTCTGATCTGTACTCTCCACTAGATCAGAATTTTTGCATAGAATGTCAACTTGGTATGAGAGCCTATTGGCTGTGGAGAAACATGCATGATCCGAAACTCTTGCAATTCCATTGACGATAGCATCAGAGCCGAGCAACGGTAAAGACGTCATACGGGGTACAAGATGGTCCGGGGTGATCGGAGACACAAAGCCCTTTGATTCAGTGCATATGGAATCAATTCGTAGAATTAAAATAAAAGAAAAATTCCATCATAGGTAGGCTATGAGGTACCTGCCCACAAGAAATACTGATAACAGGAGCAATTCTCAATGAATTGACGAATGGTTTGGTGTCGAAAAGAATTGACAATAGTGGTTGGACAGATAGAGCAATCATAGCATTTGGGTACTCAATAACTGAAACAAAAATAGCTCCAAAAGCATGCAAGGATTGGTTGAAAACTATCAACCAGAGTTTTGAAAGAGAAATGGCAGATCTTGCACTATTGGAGGCGATTCAAGCTACTGTAAGATGCTACAGTGTGGTGTTGGGATAGCCAGGTAATAGTTGCAAGAAGCCATGCTTAGCCTTGGAAGGATGGAGCAGAAATTTGCAAGTCTCTCTAATAGCAAAATCCTACCTAGGGTTTTCTAGAAGAAAACTAATCATCTTGGGCTGTAGAAGATCATTTTTTGATCTGTAAATAGTTGAGGATGAGCGGTTTTGTATTGTGAACCAGCTCACAGATGGCCATAGACAACTGCAAGGCAGAGATGCAGGTGGATTGGATTCTTCGATGGCAGCCATAGCCAGCAAGGGAACCGAAATACAAAGAGAGGAAAGCAGCCGCGCGAGTAGTCGTCGGAAGGAAGACCACCAATGGATTTTGTTAAAGGTAGCCTTGACGAGTTCAAAGAGACAGCACCCTTCAACTTCTTAAACAAAAATTAAAATGAAATACAAGAAGGGGCTTGATTGGTGAATTTGGGTTTGATGGGCAGAATTTCTTCAGAAAAAAGAAATAGTTCCTTTTTGAACTAGTTTGTAGAGCCACTTTGGAGGTGGCTAACTTTGGCTAAAGGAAGGCTTTTGGGGCCAAATAAGGGCCATTTTGGAGCTTGTAAAAGCCTGCATAGAGCTAACAGACAGAAGAATGACATTGTCAAGGGAGAAATGTGTTTTGACACATTCTTGACACCATTCTATGGAGCGGGAGATGAGTGAACCAATATTGAGGTACGTTTTCGCTATTTGGTGACCTGCGTGCCAAATTAAGCCCAATTTTGTGCTGTAGACGAGGACATCAGAAAATTCCTCTCAAAGTAATCGAAAGTGCACAAGCAAACTTGGCATTAGTGGGTGACATAGACAATGAAGACATAGTTGATGAATAAAAGTATTACAATTGCTTTATAACCTTTTTCCCAAAATTAAGGGTTTTGAAATATTAGAATGTAACATGGGTTTCCATCTTTGGTCAAAATCATAGTCTTTTTCTTTGATACTTGTGAAGTTGAAGAACTTACTTTCGTTTTTCAAAATTTATATGGAATGTACAATTTGATTGATAAATATTAGCATTGCAATGTATTTCCAACAATGTATTTTATTCATGTAGCTACAACAATTGGATTCACAAAAAATGCAATAGATAAATCAATTTTGAGATTTCGGTTAGGTATTCTTTGGAAATAAATAATTATTTATTATGCTATTATATAATGTATTAATATTGATTGCATTACTATATATTATATTTATATTTATTATATTATTGTATATTATATCAATATTTATTATATTATTGTATATTATATCAATATTTATTATATCATTATATATTATAATATATAAAATAAAGATAAGAAATAGAACATAATGGTCATCATAGATGCCCGTTCCGTTTCAGAATGTGTACGAAATGATCATTCCGAACACATTCTGAAACGGAACGTGTCGGAATGGAGGCAGATCGAGCTTTTGGAGATGGGAAGAGGCGAGGCCAAGTGAGTTGCACTAATGGTGCTCCTAGTGGAAGAGAAATTCCATGCAATATCTGAAATTTTCTGAATCATGGGGTGAGTATGCCATTGTGAGCGTACAAAAGTTCTGAGGAATTTTCAAGATACCTCCAAAGAAAGGGACTACCAAGATTATGCCTCGAATATTCATGGGAGACAGGTCTGAGCAACAACTTCTAAGATTGCTGCTACATGATAGGTGATCGAGGCACCGGAGCTGAGACCCATCAGAAAGCAAGAAGAAAGGTCCTCATGAAGACTGAGCAGATTTTGAATTTGCATATCAGTTAGTTTTCTACATGAGTGCATGGCAGGGTATAAATTTTTTTTTTAAATGTAAAAAAGGTGGCTCGTTCCGTACGTTTGATAGTTTAAAACAACTATGGTTTAAACCTATAATCAATCCAATGAATGATTAATAAGCTAAATATCATGAATTAAGACTTACAACTGAGAGATTTGTCCATTGAGAAAGCATGATGAACTAACATACATAAACTTGACAGACAAAGCTCATACTCTCTTTCAAGTTACATCCAACTTGGTATTAACAACACAAGCATCAAGTTTGAACAATTAACTTGTCTCTTTCCTTTTGCAATCACAATATCCTTCCTTTTGATCAAGCATGCATCACCATCAAACTCCACCTTAAGACCCTTGTTTAGCATCTGACTAAAAGGTCCTTAGTAATGGATGGAATGAACAAAACATCCTTCAAATTAACATTCCTATTTGCAAAGAGAGAAATAGGAATTGTGCCAATCCCTATATTCCTCAATGGAGTTATTGAGGAGGACATTTACATGATCCAACCAGAAGGCTACATCCTAAATGGTCGAGAAGATCAGATATGCAAACTCCATAAAGCTTTGTACGATCTGAGCATGGTTCCATCGAACCAAGCTCTGCGACTGTAATATATATTTCAAAGCTGTTAATCGATTATTTGGATGATACATTGCTATTCAGCAACAATATCGAACTAACAGAGGACACTAAGAGATGCTTTCTCAAGAATTCAAGATGATAGATTTGGGAGAGGTGCATTACTATCTCGAGATTTAGATTCGTAAAGACAAAAACAGAAGACTTACACATCAATATGTAACTAGAACATGAAGAACAAAATAGAATGTAAATGCAATAATTCCTCCATGCTTACAACTTTGAACTCTCTGGAAAATAACAACAAACAAACAATAAATGTGAGTAATCAACCAATGCTTGCATGTCTCCTCCATCTTGGTCATTTCTTGATATGTTTCCACCATGAAAATCCATGAATGAGCCTCCATCTCCATCTTGCCATAAGATATCATCAACCCTTGATGAGTTGACCATGAATGAGTGACATAATGAGCCTCTCTTAGCTCAACGAAGTCAATCCCTCAAGAGATTGCACAAGTCTCAAAATAAAGATTAAAAAGAAAAGATAAATGATCATCAAAAAATAGTAGGCAAAGTAGAGAAGAAAAATATTTAGAAGCAACTATGGTTAAAACTTATAATCAATTCCATAAATGAATAATAACATCAAAAACACTATCAAAGAAACATAAATAAGATTCACAAATAAGGAGAAATTTAATTGTCTATTAACAAAACATGATGAAGTAAGATACCTAACATTGACAGACGAAGTTCATAATTCTTATCACTCAATCAAGTCTCAAAATATTGCACAAGTCTCAAAAAACATAAAATTTTGCTAGAAACAAAAAACATAAAATTTTCATTTATTGATTTTTCTCTTTAGTGCACTTAGTGTGAGCTTTTTCTACTCTGGAGAGCATTTGTAGGCTTTGATACCAATCTGTGGGATTGGATGGAATGTGAATTATTAGCTCTGATACCACTTTGGTTGACGTTTGAATTGATGTCAACTGTAGAAAAACAAATGATACTTTCAGAATCGTGGATTACTTGGAGAATGGATTTTATGAGTTGTTCTCTATGTTGAATCAGATTATTAGCGTAGGAGTCTTAGACTGCCATGAAAGAGAAATTGCGAAGAAATGATTAGGCGTCTGAGACAGCCATGCAATCCTCTAATACTGATAATCTGGTATGAAGAGAATGTAGAATTAATTTAGACATCGGAGACAACCATACAATTCTCTGATAATAGTGTTTGTGTAAGAGGAGTGAGAGTTATCATTCAACAAGAATGTGATGGTGTAGAACATTAGTGAATCTGTATAATAAAATTGTAAACACAACGATCAGATTACAATAAAATTGCATTGATAAGCGCGTGATCCTACTTACAGACTCAAAAAACAATTGCTCGGGTTCTGAATATATATTTTTCTCTCTCTATGATCACTAACTCTAAGGAGTCAGCTACTATAAGACTTAGAATTTGCTTTGCACAGGAACACACATCATGCTACACAGTAACACAGACAAAAAATCACTCTCCTCAGCAAGCTCACATAGCAACTGTATTTCTCAAAATAAAATTACACTGTACATATAGTTGTTCACTCAGGCAACCCATGCATGACCCAGGTTGTCGTTGGCGGGACGCGTGTCCCGTCGACTTGCCTCGTGGTGAGGCCAACTGATCCTTATCCACTGATAGGACCCATAGTACAGTAACACAGTGATTCTAACTTTAATTCTAACTCTCTCCCTTAAAGTAGAGTCACTTTTTATACAGTCATATACATAGCTTTAAAGTCAACAAACTTTAAGTACAGAAAGTTTTGATCTAAACTTATCAAACTTTTCTCCAGTAAGTGGCTTAGTGAAAATATTAGCTAGTTGTTCTTCTGTGCTACAATGAACAACATGAATTTCACGACTCAGCAGCCTCTCACGTATGAAGTGATATTGAATCTCAATGTGTTTAGTTCTCGCATGGAACACTGGATTCTTTGCTAGTTGAATGCCACTCTGATTGTCGCTATGTAAAGTCGTGGAATTTTTCTGCTTCATGCCAATTTCTTCCAAGATTTGTCTCAACCATATAGCTTCTTGTGCAGCACTACACATTGCCTTATACTCTGCTTCTATGATGGAAAGAGCAATTGTACTTTGCTTCTTACTAGACTAGGAAAAGCAATTACCACAAAACTGGAATATATATCCTGTGGTGGATCTACGATCATCATAGTCACCTCCCCAGTCCGCATCCACATAGCCACACAACTCAGGTAAACTATCATGCTTCCTGTAAATCAAGCCATACTCTGAAGTGCCTTTCACATAACGCAAAATGCGTTTAGCTGCTTTCCAATGCGTTTCCGTAGGTGCTGCCATAAACTGACTTACAATGCCAACAACATAGCATATATCTGGTCTAGTTGTGGTAAGGTAAATCAAGCTCCCTACTAACTATCTATATAGCGTAGCATCAAATGACTGTGATTCATCAAGCTTAGAAAGCTTTTTACCTGGTTCAATAGGAGTGTTTACTGGTTTGCAATCCTGCAACCTAAACCTGTGCAGCAACTCTTTGACATACTTCACCTGTGTTAAACCCACTTCATGTCCTTTTTGCCACAATTCTACTCCAAGGTAGTAATGCATCAGGCTGAGATCCGTCATCTCAAATTGTCCCATGAGGTCTTTCTTGATCATGTCTATCATCTCTTGATTATTTTCCATAATAATCAAGTCATCAACATAAAGAGCAATCAAAGCAACCTTACCTTCAAAGCATAACATATAGATTTGGATCAGAATGTGTTCTCACCATCCCCTTTGAACGAAAGTAGGCATCAATCCTGCTATACCATGCACATGGTGCTTGTTTAAGACCATAAAGCGCTTTCTTCAAGCGACATACTTTATTTTCCTGTCCTTTCGTTACAAAGCCTTCAGGTTGATCCATGAACACTTCTTCTTCTAACTCACCATTTAGAAAAGCAGATTTCACATCCATCTAATGCAAAGGCCAACCAAAATGTGAAGCTAAAGCAATAAGTAGACATAGAGTAGTCCACTTACACACCGGCACAAAGGTCTCCTCATAGTCAATGCCTTTATTTTGTGCGTACCCTTTGATTATCAATCTTGCTTTGTGCTTTGCTATGCTTCCATCTGCATGGTACTTAGTTCTGTATACCCATTTGCAACCAATGGGTTTCTTGCCAACTGGTGGTTCTACTAAGTCCCATGTGCTATGCTTGGCAATTGACTCCATCTCCTCTCCCATGGCCTTGATCCAAATATCATCATCCTTCGCTTCACTATAAGTCGAAGGTTCTTTGCTTTGAATAATGCTAGATAAGAGAGCATAATTTGCTTCATACCTTTCAAGTAGTATCTTCTCTCTTGTTGATCTTCGTACCTCTCCCTGGTTAGATGATCCTGGAAAGTCATCTATATCGCGGCTCTCCATCAATCTCTCAAACCACTTAGGGAGCTTTCTGTCATGTGATCAGCTTCCTGGTGAAAATGTATCCCACGGTACATCCTTCTCCTTGCGTTTGTCACCTGCAATTTCAATCCTTCTTGCACCAAAAGGTTTGTCCCTACCTCTCCAGCCTGTTTCTTGAGCTTGAGTAGTAGTATCTTGAGATGTATCCTCATGTTCATCACTCGGAAGGTCAATGAATGGATCATCATCAGGTGGTATCCTCAATATACCATTTTTCCTACTCGATGTGTCTATCTTCTCAGCATCTTCATCTTCATACATCTTGGATTCATCAAAAATAACATCTCAACTTACATGGATTTTGTTTTCGACTGGATCAAAACATCTATAGCCCTTCACGCGATCATCATATCCTAGGAATATGCACTTAATAGCTTTTACATCAGGTTTACGTCTCTCTTCCTTAGGAATATGTACAAAGGCCTTACATCCAAAGATTCGCAAGTGGTTCACCTTTGGCTTCTTCTTTGTGAATGTTTCCTCAGGTGTTATTTTTGGTATGGCAATGGTAGGACTTCTATTTTGAAGATAGACTGCCGTGCTACATGCTTCTGACCAAAAATCTTTTGGTAATTTCATCTCAACTAGCATAGATCTGGCACTTTCCACAATCGTACGATTTTTGCGCTCAGCTACACCATTGAGAGCAGGAGTATGAGCTTGTGTAAATTGTCTTTTAATCCCACATTGATCACAAAGATCATTGAAGTCATTAGACTTATACTCACCTCCACTATCTGATCTTAGGACTTTGATCTTCTCACCTGTCTGATTTTCGACCAAGTTTTTGAAGTTCTTGAAGTTCTCAAAAGCATCTGATTTCTTCTTCAAGAAGTAGATCCACGTCTCACGTGACATATCATCAATAAAGGTCATGAAATAGAAGGCTTTTCCTAAGGACATGGTCCTCATAGGCCCGCATAAATTTGTGTGGATTAAATCCAGGATGTTCTTTGCTCTTGCAACACCCCCTTTATTGAACTTCTCTCGATGCTGCTTCCCATATATTCAAGATTCGCACATCTTCTATGGTAGGCAGTCCCATTACCATCTCCAATTTTCTCATCAAACTGAGGCTTCCCAAGTTCAAGTGACCAAGCCTCTTGTGCCACAACTCAGTTGCGAAGGAATGGATGATACAAGTCCATGTTGCCCCTTGATTGTAGCATTCAACCTGTACAATTTTGTATTGGGCTCTCTTACTCCATTCGCAATAACTTTGAACTTTTGGTTCGCATCCTGCACAAAGCAACGATCATGGGCGAATTCTACTTTCAACTTTTGATCAGTAATGACTCCAACAGAAAGTAGATTTTTCTTCAAACCTGGTACGTAAAGTACCTCCCTGATCATCCTGCTTTTGCCATCAGGCAGTTGGATTGAAACTGTGCCTATCCCCTTGATCATGCACACTTCACCATTTGCTTGTGAAATAGATGTTCCATTATCCAATGCCTTCAAACTACTGAACCAGTTCTTGTTACCTGTCATGTGTCTTGTGGCTCCTGAGTCAATATACCATGCTTGATCATCTTGATTAGATGACAATGCAGATATGAAGATGCTAGAGTCTTCAATCTCACCCTCATCGACAAGGTTACATGCTTGTTTTGGTTTTCCCTTGCCTTGTTCTGCCAGGAATTTGCGACATTCACTCTTCCAATGGCCCTTTTTACCACAATGGAAGCACTTGCCTTTCTTCTTAGTTTTGCTGGAAGATCCCTCATCCTCCTGAGACTTGGCAAATTGCTGCTTAGTCTTCTTCTTGCCCTTGCCCTTGCCTTGTTTTTGGCATGTCGCAAGTGCTTGATCATTAGTATTTTGATGTCTAGCTTTCACCATTTCTCGTCATTGCTCTTCCTGCATCAAAATTCCTGTGAGCTCGTCAAAGGTTGGCAATCTTTCTCTTGATGCTATTCCGCTCACAAACATCTGATAGGGTTCTGCAATGCCGCATAATGCATTATGCACCAGCTCCACATCACGTATGCGCTCTCCAATAGAATGCAGTTTATCTCTCATTGTCTTGATTCTGGTCATGTACGTCTGAATGTGCTCTCCTTGCTCCATGCGGGCACTATTCAACTTTGACTTCAGAAATATGATTCTTGACGGATTTGACATCTCGAACTGCTCCTTTAGCACATCCCATGCCTGTCTGAGTGTAATAGCATCACAAATGTGGGTAATGATGTGATCCTTCACTGACAAGTTAATGAAGGTCAAAGTCTTTCTCATCTTTTTGTCGAACACTTTGATGTCTGCTTCATTTGGCGGCCTTCTCTCATCACTTGTGACGACTTCCCACACATCTTTCTCCATCAGTATGTTTTTCATTTTGAATTTCCACACTGCATAGTTGGAAATCCCGTCCAATTTGCTACTTTCACTCAAAATGGACTCTCCCATGTTTGCCATCGCAAAACTGCTTGAAACTTCTGCCTTAGGCTAAGAACAGTATGTTGAGGCCAACAGTGATGTCAGAAGTTGAAAATAATGACCTGCACTTTTTTTCTTACCAGGCCACTCGCCGCTTTTCCACCAATTTGAAAGCCAAATCGGCGTCGCCTTCCGAAATGCACTCAGTCATCAATTCCCAACAACGTGCCCAGTAGAATGGTGAAACTACTTCTGGCGTACTACGAACACTTTCTCCACTGCAACCACTCTGTTTTGTTGTACCGTACTTGTAGGTACATTCCGGGTGCCCTTCGTTTGGAGGTTATAGCCTTTCGTTTGGGTCAAAACGGGCAAAGGACCCAAAAATAGGGACTTTTCTAGCTTTAAAACTGTTTCTTCACTTTGAAGAAACTTCACTCTTCACTTGTGAAGGGACCCAACTCAACTTTAAGTATGAAATTTTTTAATGAAGTTGAAGGCCAGAATGCACTTCAATTCTTCAGGGCCCTGTTCAAAGCTCATCCAATGGCTGAACCAAATCTTGTGGTTCAAATTTCTCTCCCATCACAGATTTTGGACCGTTGATTCATTTGCCACCTCATCTAAAGGTTCAAAGTACATCTGGGCATCGAACCAAACTCCTGTAGATGCTATGATCTTCGGTACACTGAGTTGTTCATCACGTTGGGCGTGCAAACAGCCCGCGACTTCCTTGCTTGCGGCCGCGCCTCCCTTCCCTGAAAACTATCAGATCAAGCTTTCCTGTGGAACATTTTGAGCATGATCTGAGGCCTAGAGCAGGGTCGCCCTACTGAATCCATGACTGTAGAGTGTTCAGTCAGGAAATTCCGTGGAGAAACAATGATTTTAGCTCAACTTGACAAAGTGGCTTTTTCACCTTTTTACCGCAAATCTGCTAGGTTAACTGTCTGGAGACATATCTTTGACATAAATCTCAGAATCTCTCCATGGCTGATTGACAGTGTGATTAGCTTCTTTCCTGTCCTTACGGCATCCAAAACGGTGCACAAACAGCGAAGAAATCACCAGTTATGTATAAAAACCGTAACCCCAAGTCCGGTTTCAATTTTCAGTTGGCTTCAAAATTGTCAATTTTTCACCAAATGTTTCGCTGCTTGATGCTATGCACAGGCTAATAATCCCTCTGCTGAGCTTAGCAAGCCTCTATAAACTAGAAACCGTGCACCAGTGCTTCTCTTTCCATCTTCAACCCGCCGTAAAACCCCGAACTCTCAGAAGACAGTTCTCTCGAAGCTCTCTTCAACGACGACACTGTACTGTGTACACTCCCTGTACGGCTCTGATACCAACTTAGAATTTGCTTTGCACAGGAACACAGATCATGCTACATAGTAACACAGACAAGAAATCACTCTCCTCAGCAAGCTCACATAGCAACTGTATTTTTCAAAATGAAATTACACTGTACATATAGTTGTTCACTCAGGCAACCCATGCATGACCCAGGTTGCCGTTGGCGGGATGCGTGTCCCGTCGACTTGCCTCGTGGCGAGGCCAACTGATCCTTATCCACTGATAGGACCCACAATATAGTAACACAGTGATTCTAACTTTAATTCTAACTGTAAGACCCATTCTGGTCATTTGATCTCTAACAGATAACTTATGATGACACTTACAATGACTTGATCTATCTGATCTGATTGATTTCCTCATTGCTTCTCTTCAATCGCTCATTTACATTCAGAGCAACTGGAAGATCTTACATTATTCTAGCTTTACATTTACAAGATTACTAAATAGTTGATTAATTGCCTAATTAGACAGTTATTATTGGAGTGTGAAGACGTAGATAGTCTATACAAGGAATACTGTGTATTTCTGCAGAGTGTCGCATGTGTAATATCCCATGTAAATCTGTAGTGTCGAGTTTTCCATCTTTTATTGTCGCCTATCAGAAACTGTAAGAAAAAATGCAGTGTCGCATTTTTTGCCTTTTTTGCCTATCAAAAACTGCATGTAAGAATGCAGTGTCGCTTTTTGCCCTAATTGTCGCCTGTCAAAAACTGCATATAAAAATGCAGTGTCGCATTTTTGCAAAAAGTGTCATTTTTCTGGAAGGGTTGCAACAACCCTCCTGCCTTTAAACGCTCTGCTTTCTTTACTTGACATTTTTGGCAACTGGTTACATACTATCAAAATCAACATAGATAAGTGTCGCTAAACACTTAGTTACAAATTAAGGTAAAAATAAGCGACAATGTCGAGTGTCAGGTTTTTCGCCTGTGAAAAAACGCGAGTAAAAATGCAGACTGTGGCGACAATTAGTTCAAATATGTAGACTGTTGAAAAACAGTTCATTTTCAGCAGGTTGCATTTAAGAGAGTAAAAAATCAGAGAAGGAAGAAGGGTTGTTGGGATGAGTAGGAGTTAGATTCCAACTCTTCCCCTTAAGCTAACTGCTATGAATCTGATCTGCAATTGAGATTTATCATTTCTACTAAGGTAGAATGTTTATCTCTAGACAATGGCTTTGTCAAAATATCACCCAACATATTGTTTGTGTCATAGTAACTTAGTACAACTTCTAGATTCTGAATTTTCTCTCTAAGAAAATGGAACTGAACTTCTTTGTGTTTAGTTCTAGCATGAGTATGGGGGTTCAGAGATAGAGCTATGCAGCTCTGATTGTCGCACTGGAGTATTGTTGGACCGATCTGTGGAGATTGCAGATCGTGCAGCAACCTCCTCAGCCAAATGATCTCCTTCACTACTGATGTAGCTGCAACGTATTCGGATTCCGTGGAAGACAAAGAAATACATTTTTGCTTTCTGTTGTTCCATGAAATGGGTAATCTTGCAAGAAAACAAATATAACCTGATGTGGATTTTCTGGTATCCACGTCTCCTGCCCAATCAAAACCTGAATAGGTAGTCAGTGTGAGTGCAGCTTCTATGTTGCCATTGTAACTCAAGGCATAGTGCTTTGAGGTTTGAATGTACTTCAGAAATCTCTACAGGGCTTTCCAGTGTAATAGGCCTGGATTGGACATGAATTGCGACAGTGTGCTCACAACATATGCAAAATCAGGTCATGTGCAAATCATAGAGTACATGATAGAATCTATGACTGACTGATAGGGGTACTTGCACATTTTTTCCTGATCTGCCTTCGTTATTATAACATAACTTGACCCTTTACGCTTGAGATATACATTAGAATCTACGAAACAGGAGGTAAAGTTGTGCTGCAACAAGAAACGATTTATTCTATCGTACCAGGCCCTTGGAGCTTGCTTCAGACCATATAATGCCTTGTGCAATTTACATACTAGATGCTCCTTGCCTTGAAAGATGTAACCTTCTAGTTGATAGATGAACACATCTTCTTGTATATATTCGTGTAGGAATGCCATCTGGACGTCCATCTGGTGAATGTCCAGATCTTCTGCAATAGCTATAGCCAATAAGGTACGAATAGACTGATGCTTTACCATTAGATTAAAGGTCTCAGTGTAGTCTATCCCATATACTTGTTCAAATCTTTTAACAACCAGTCTAGCTTTCCATTTGGATATCGATCCATCTGGTTTAAGCTTTAGCTTGAAGATCCACTTGGAGTCAATTGGTTTTACACCTGTAAGAGGATTGACAAGACTCCAGGTCTTGTTCTTCATTAGAAACTGATACTCAGCATTCATAGCAGCTTTCCATTTGTCTGCATCGGGCATTGACAGTGCTTCTACAATAGTGGCAGGTTCATCATGAGACTGATGAATGTCTGAGGGGTGAAATGATCAGGTTGTTGTCGCTGTCTTGCTGACCTTCTAACTGCAGGTTCTTGAGTGGATGATTCTCCTTGGTGAATGACTGGGATCATAGCATCTTGTGGTTGAACAATCGTGGGTCTAGGCCCATCGACAGTAAGTGGAGCCGTTGGGATGAACTCCGTTGTTTGAACAGCCGTAGGTTGTTGCCTATCGATGGAGGATGGAGCTGCTATGGCATGCTCTTGCATTGGCTACTTCTGCTTGAAATCATGATAGTTGTCTTCAAGAAAGACAACGTCACAACTGACTGAGATCTGGCCCGTAACAACATCGTATACACAATATGCCTTGTGTGATATTGAATAGTTGATGAAGATGATTTTGCAGCTTATTGGGTCCAGTTGCTTCCTCAAATCAAACGGTACTTGTACATAGTAGAGGCATCCGAAACACGTAGGCATTTCAAGCTTGGCTTGTAGCCATAGTAGGCTTCAAACGGTGTCTTGGAATTAACTACTTTGGTGCATATAGTAATTTTGCAAATAGCAGGCCGTATAGATCGCTTCTGCCCAAAAGGTTTGAGGCAAATGCGCATTGACTGTCATGGATTGTGCAGCTTCCAACAATGTGTGGTTCTTCCGTTCAGCTACTTTGTTCTGTTGTGGAGTATAGCTCGCAGTAAACTGATGGTGCATGCCACATGAAGATATGTAGTCCTTCATTTCATTTGATAAGTACTCTCTCCCTGAATCAGACTGTAGGGCCTTCTTTGGAGGTGGTGCAGTTGGATACATGAGCGATTTGAGTGTCTTTTAGGTTCAGGGATACAATGGCAAGAGCCTTGCCATCCTTTGCTTCCCAATCTAGAAGCCATTCAGGTTTTGCCAGTTTGGCTATTGAACCGTTTACGTATCCCCATAACTCTTTCTCGATCAAGATCATCCTCATCTTGAACTTCCACATGTGGAAGTCATCTCCGTTGAATTTGTTGATGAGGTGGATCTCTAAGGTTGAACCTTCCATTGTGATCGAGTAGCAGAGATAAAAACACAAACTAAATGAATCAGCTCTATAGAACAAAAACGTGTTAAGTTTTATTATAATTCCTAGACTCTAGTAATCCAATAAACCTGTTGCTCTGATACCACTCTGTGGGCTCTTATACCAATCTATGGGATCGGATGGAATGTTAATTATCAACTCTGATACCACTTCGGTTGACATTTGGATTGATGTCAACTGAAGAAAAACAAAGAATACTTCAATAGCAAGATCGTGGATTACTTAGAGAATGGATTTTATGAGCTGTTCTTTGTGTTGAATCAGATTATCAACGTAGGAGTCTTAGATTGCCGTGAAAGAGAGATTGCGGAGAAACGATCAGGCCTCGGAGACAGCTATGCAATCCTCTAATACTGATAACTTGGTATGAAGAGAATGTAGAATTAATTTAGGCGTGGGAGACAACCATACAATCACCTAATAATAGTGTTTGTGTAAGAGGAGTGAGAGTTATCATTCAACAAGAATGTGATGGTGTATAACAATAGCGAATCTGTATAATAAAATTGTAAACACAACGATCAAATCACAATACAATTGCGCTGATAAGCACGTGATCCTACTTACATACTCAAAACAATTGCTTAGGTTATGAATATTTCTCTCCCTCTATGATCACTAACTCTAAGGAGTCAGCTACTGTAAGACCTGTTCTGGTCGTTTGATCTCTGACAGATAACTTATGATGACACTTACAATGACTTGATCTATCTGATCTGATTGATTTTCTCATTGCTTGTCGTCAATCGTCCATTTACATTTATAGCAACTGGAAGATCTTGCATTATTCTAGCATTACATTTACAAGATTACTTAACAACTGATTAACTGCCTAATTAGACAGTTATTATTGGAGTGTAAAGACGTAGACAGTCTGTACATGGAAAGTATTTCTGCTCGATTTTTCGCCTGTGGAAAAACCCGAGTAAAAATGCAGACTGTGGCGACAATTAGTTCAAATATGTAGACTGCTGAAAAACAGTTCATTTTCAGTAGGTTGCATTTAAGAGAGTAAAAAATCAGAGAAGGAAGAAGGGCTGTTGGGATGAGTAGGAGTTAGATTAAATTCCAACAGCATTTAAAAGCGACTCACCTACAAGAAAACACTCGCCCACTATATAAACATTGTTTAACCAACAAAAAATTGGCCAGTGTAGTCATAGCCGATGGGATCCCAATCCACCCGAATGGACTACTGAACAAATTTAGATTGTGGACTAGCCTTAGAAATGGTTCTCATAATTATTGTGCTTTTTCCAGTATTATCAGTTTTTTGGGTTGCCTTGCTGATGTAGCCTCATTTGATATAAAATATAACAGAATGAGTGAGGTTTTGTAGGGCCCTCCTTTGTTGTAAGCTTGTTCAAAGATCAAGGATCAAGAAGGAAATACGAAAGATTGATGAAGGATCGATGAATTCAAATGACCAAAAACACAAAAAAATCGTCAAATCTAACAATGGGAGATCAAGTAGATGTGTAGGGCAATACCATATTTGTGGAAATGGTTTATTTCACGGTAAAATAATTTCTAAAAAATGATGGAAATAATATCTTGAGCAAAATGGTTATGGGAAACATCGTGATCTTTGAGCTCACATCCCAAACATGGTGGCATAGGCAATTTGTCACCATTTATAAAAAGGGCACTCAGTTTTTCCTTGGGATTATTTGTCAAATATCTCTTGTGGAGAGCCTACACGGGCAATCTGCTATATCCAAGGTAGGTTGTTATAACATCTTATTGGTTAGTAAGGATGATTTTCCTTTGGGCAGGATAGGCTTACAACATCTTAAATATCTTTTCCTTTGGAGCTCTCAAGGATATTTGGGATTCATAAAAAACCCTCTTATTTCTTTATAAAAAATATCCATTGTTAGGGCTATGTCATGGCCTCTTAAGAAAAAGATCAACTGATTTTTTTTTCCTTAGCAAGGAAGTGTATCTAGGGCATCTGATCAGCTATACTTATGAAAGATAAGATAGAGAAACTCTTGGTAGAAAATGCTCAGGACATTTTTCTACTCGATTTTAGAGAAAGTATGTCTTTGGAAAGAGAAATTTTGCAATCAATTAGGAAAATGGAACTTTAAAGGCCACGTGGGCTGCTAGGAAAGTGTTGATGATGAAGGTTATAAGGGGAATGAGTAAAGTGAGAGACTTAAAGGGGGCCTACAATCGTAAGTGGAGTCAAGGGCCACTAAACCGATTGCCATTTGCATCAAAATGTGACCACCAATGGAGCGACCTACCTTATAGAGATGCAATCAGTTATATTTACAAAATATATGATAGAAAGACTTGTGATTCAAGTGGCTTAGATTTTTTTTTTCTTGGAATCAAGCATGAGTTTGCCTAATATAGAAAAGGAAAGACCTTCTTTCTTAGGGCAAGTGATTGACTACAAAGGTTAAACTTATTGAGGTTATTATTGTCCATCTACATAGCTGACCTGGAAGTGTCTTATTATCATTTTGTTTTTTCTTTTCTGCAAGTAAATGGTCCAATGGAAGTTAAAGTAGCCATATCTACTCAAATCTATTCTTTTTTGTGGGTAGGAGAAATTAAAGAAGTAGCAAGACTCGAGCTTGATTTCTGAGGAGGATTTGGCTGCTGTGGAAGCATTCACTGCATGAGAAGGAGACAACCCATTTAGAAGAACATGTGCTGCTAGAATGAGAATGTTAATGAAAACAAGCTTAGACGAGAGAAGAAGGCTTAGAGTCAATAAAGTTTTAAAAAGACCTTGGTGGGCCATGTGGAGGCTATGTGGGTTATATTAACGAGTCTTTTAATAAACAAAATAATTGCTTTAACAGACTCATAAGAGGGCTTATCTACAACAAGAGAGAATGATCCCATATATATCAAAGGTAGGACCCAACATCAATATTGTCATCTTGAAAATTGCTTGTACTCATTAATTTTTTTTGCTTTTTGCCTTTCTTCATGAACCTTCACCTGCCCATATTTCACACATCCTCCAAATTTCATACGGTTATATTGAGCCTTGGTAAGGGAAAAGATGTGAACGTTTTAGACATGCAATCTTGTATGGAATACAAATGTCCATTAAATTGCAATCATTCTCCAGTAGGCATAGAAAAGGAATGCAACAACATTTGTAAGGTATTTAGTCTTGTTGATTTTATAGGCACATTGGTCATGTACATCTCATTGGGTGCTTTTTTATTAAAAGTGATAGCCACAACATGAACAAAAGGAAAGATTGTCAATATAAATGAAATGTCATATTTTGATGGGTTCAACACATAAGAAAATATAACAAAGACATTTGCTCAAAGTAAGCATAAACAATAAATTTTTATGGCTTCTCAATATCATAGAACATGTCAAACATACAATTTTATGATAAGAAAACCCACAATATAAGTTACATTTTACTTGGTCTCCATTAACAATATCTTATTTTGGTTATTCTCATGAACAAATTATAGTAATAGAATATGTACACAAATATGTAAATCATATGTTCAATATATGGAAACAAAAAAGCCAAAAAGAGAGTATGCCTCCGTTACTCAATGGTTGGTTAAGGTGCAACACGCAACAAATGCAAACACACTATTTTATATTTACCAGGCACAAGCAACTTATCCCAATATATTACAATGACATGAGTGTCCCAACACAAGCGTCCAATTCCCAAATGTACTATAAGTGTTGATGTACTATAAGTGTTGTTCGTGTGGAAACTACCATATCAAGCATTTGTACTCCATGCAAGATCATAGCTACTGAGTGGATACATATAAAGAATGCCAAAGAAAGACTTGCTCATGTGCTCATGTTATTACCACAAGATTAGAAAAAGATAAATCATAGACTCAAATTGATTATGAATGCATCACCCACAACAAAACAAAGGTTATATTAGAATGGCACTTCAGCATCTAGTTATAATGAACCTCATGGAGATATATACATAATAACAAGACAGATCAAGCAAAACATACCATTCTAACAAAAAAATATTCTATATTATTTCATTGTAAATGAAGTTTAATAAACCCCAATTAGGGCGTTGATGTCAGTAATATACTTACTAGTAGTAGTTATACATTAAGGAACAAGTAACGCCTTAAACAATCATCTACAATATCGTCATTAGGTATGATTCCTAGGGGCAACCAACAACACATAGCTTTTAGAGAGATCACAACTAGACATGGAATAAATGGGATAATAAATCAGCAAATACTCAATGGAATGCAATAAAACGATAATGGCATAAATCTATCATATGTCCTTACACAATAAATACACCCCAAATGATGTCTATATAATACCAACACTGATTGCAAAATCATTTCGTAACTTCAAATATGAGCCCCCAACAAATGCATCTTTCGCATTTCACTTACTCCAACTAAGTGATTCCAATTCATTGTAATGGTTCATTTGTCCCGTACCAATTCTGAATCTTTCAAAAACAAATAGACTTGTACTATTATCATCAAGGGCATTACAACCCCAGCTTAGTCCGCCTCCAATGCCTTCGCTTTGCATTATACCTAAAAAAGAAAGTAATAAATAAAACAATCATTAACCAGAATGTAGAATGGTAATTTACTGAAATCAAGGCACACAAACTTGTGTTGGTTCTTACATAGGTTCAAATACCATCAAAAGAAATAAAACACAGTTTAACCAAGAATTTTTAAGACAATGATCCAGATCCCAAAATTTAAGGCTTTGCATGAACGTGCCTTACATCAAACTATAACTTATCATATGATTCCCAGCTTCCAAGGGCAGTTATCAGTAATTTGTATGGCCTTTTAGAATACTCCCTTTGCAATAAACTTGATCAAATATGTATTCGTCGTTGGAACATTGCACGATATTAACAGCTTCACAGTTTGCCTTTGAAAAGTTACATGGTAAGCATAAATACTGAAATATCAACTGCTAAGATCAAATTAGGATTTCTTTTCTTTCAATGAAAATAGCCTGCCTGTTTCCAGTTGTAACACGGCTTCCAGTTAAGAATTTGTAGTAAAGAATTTTGATGGCCAATCTATCTTCTTCAAGCATATCCATGAGAATGAAGCTTTTGGAGAAAAAGGAAAACTCAACAATAACAGACCTAGAGTATTAAGCTAGTCGTGATCACCAGGCAAAGACCCTGTAATTGTCTTTGCAAAGAGCTGCTTAACTTTTTCTCTAATTTTACGTTCAGAAGCGTGTGCTGGCAAACGAAGGAACAATAATAGACCCTAGCAATTTCGTGAAGGCTTTATGTGTCGAAACGTTATCGATATGCAAGTTATCTAACGCAATAAACTTCAAAATCTTGATATCAATAATGATTATGATACATAAATGATAACCTGATCTTGTTATCCGTCCGCATTCGAATCCAATGAGGGATAGGCCTATTCTGCTTCTGCTTCTTAGCAAGCTTTTTCTTGATGATGAAAGTCTTTTGAGACGGCTGAGATAAAGCAAATCACAAAAATGCATCAGTCAGTCAGCAAAGAGACAAATTAGCATATCCATTCATTTACAATCAAAATCCATGCAAATATAACCATTGCTGATTGGCTGCACTTAAAAAAAAAGAGAGACTCAATAACTGGCACTAGAAAAACAATATCACACATGGCGCTTTTCAGGTTGACAGGATATAACTAGCAGGATTTAAAAGGCAACATAGCCAGCAAATTTGATATCAAGACAATCATTCCATTTCATTCGAAGTGCAAAATTCTAGACAAAGGAGCACGGTGACATAAGAAGACGGCCAAATCGTAGAAAGCAAAGTTCAGAGAAACAGAAACGGCATCATCATTCTTACCATGATGCCTCGCACACGATCACCACCTCAGATATGGAAGAAGAGCGGAAGGGAAGAAGCCTGAGATTCGCCGCCGCAGATACCACCCACAACCAAGAGCAATTCAATTTTATTCAGATCGACGCTGAGAAAAGAGTGGGTAAGGCAAACCCTAAAATATGATGCCCTAATTCATAGTAAGCCTGATACCCTTGCCACATACATGCGTATGGATGCATATGTATGTGGATGCATGGGACTTGGGAGCCAGGGAGAGTTTAGATCCTAGGGTAACACAAAATTATTTTAGCCTTCCTCACTTCCAAGGGATTTTCACACAAACATGTGGGCAATAGAGTGTTGAAATTTGATGCTCGTCATGCCCTTCCCGTCATGCCCTTCAAACGTCAATTTGGACATATTTGACATGCACTTGTAATTTTAGGCCGTCAACATTGAAATGCAAAAATTGTTTTTGATAAACTACAATTTATTTTAAATGTCATAAGTTAAGGTGCTTGTATAAGTTGTAACAAGTACATGACACATTTTCGGCCTTGCCTTGCAAAGTCAATACTATGTGTTGAGGTCGGTCAATTGAGTTTGAAAAAAAGTCAACGTGAAAGGATATTATGTGGTGGTTGTCTTGACTTTTAAGGCTGAAACATTTGTTGAGGGCTAAAGTAGCATGCATCTCTTGCTATTAAAAAAGTCATGCAAACAATGCATGAGCCATAAACTTAAAAAATTCATACTAAGTCATGCAAACAATGCATGAGCCATAAGCAAAAGCAAAATCAAAATCTTAGAAAGAAGTAAAATAGAGAGAGGGAATCTCAAGGTGTGGAGTTCGGATCAACGATGAGAGATAAGTCCAATCTAGGGACTATATTCTTGCTCTCAAACCCTTTGATCTGCAGGGAATCAAGGGAAAGATGAAGGACCTAATGTTTGTTCGGGTCTTCATCAAAGAGCATCGTGAGAGGAACAAAGGTGTTCTCAAAGGAGACGTGAACGAGGATGAGGATATTATTGATGTGTTTTTTAAATTGTAGGGAGAAGATGTCGTGTCTGTGAAAATTCACACATGTGGGAATGTCCTAATGTGTGAAATTGATCTCCTAGTCTTGGCTCATGCACTATAGATCACCTATTGATTGAAATCCAAGATCAATGACAAGATCTAAGGCAAAAAGACCATTCTACATGCATTCATTCATTACCAAAAGGTGTTTCACACATGTGGAAGACTTCATGAAATAAACTAAGTCCCGACAAGCTCCTCTCCTTGGGTAGAGAGAGAAAATACCCCTTTTGGGCTCATCTAGAGAGAGAAGACAATACAAGCAAAATTGGCAAATCTCCAAATTGACTCAAAATCTCAACATCCATAATGATCATAAGGAGAAGTACATATAGAGTTTGTGGGGATCCCTCCTTGCATGCTATTGGACCCCTAATCATAGCCTCTTCAATTCTATTGGACCCCTAATCATAGTCTCTTCAATTCTATTGGACCCCTAATGAAGATCTCTTGTTTCCTATTGGACCCCTTGACCAAGGCCGACTCTTTGACTTCATCACTCCTCAAATTACATTATCACAAGTGTCAAAACCATATTTATGTGCCTATCTAGCTCAAGATTTCATCATGACTCACTTTGGGCTCAATAGAGGCATTACATGTGGATTTTGCCAATTTGCCATCTATGCCAGTTTTTGGCCCTATCACAACTCTACACAAAGAAGCTTGACATAAAAACTTAGAAGACCCCTAAATCTATGATAAACTATTTTACACATGTGGGAACATGTTCCACACATATGAAATGTACTTTCAAACATAAAAGACATAAAATTGCCAAGCTAGATTTTTGCCAATTTTTCACACTCCTCCTCAAAAAGATAGCTTGGAAAGGTACTAGATCATTTGAGAAGTTTGTGAGACTTTTTGAATGGGTCTTTTTGTATGTATATGAAGTAGAAAACCAGCAAAAGATAGCAGCTCCTCACCAAATCCATGATAAGATCTCTTTGGTAGAAATCTTTTGCCAATAACCTTGAAGACTACTCCACCAATATGCCACTATGATCATGTGCTTCCCCCATGCTTGATGATGGCCTTTGATTTGAAAGCTCCACTTGCATGATGGCTGCACCATAAATAGAGAAATCTGAGGCTTCCAAGCCTCATAAGGATCATAGAGATCAAGATCTTAAGATGTGAAAACATGATGATCATCAAAATTATGCTTTCTAGCTTGACTAGTCCACATACAATGAGCTGTATCCATGATGAATCTATCTTGATATCAAATAAAATCTTGATCTTTTGAGACTAAACACTTGCTCAAGGATGTAAGTGTCCTCTTTGGATGCATCACTTAATCTCAAGAGAAGTTTACAAGATGTCTCAAAACATGTAAAAACATGATCTTTCAAATTTTTAGCAACAAGCTCAATCTTGCTCTTACTAAATCTAAGAGCATACTTTTGATAAAACAATCTCTTGCTTTCAAAGAACTTTGGAAACATATCTAATCCTTTCATGACAAGAAATATGTCCATGTAATAGGCATCGTACAAAACTAGTATTGCCTCTCTTGAACTTTGATATGTAGAAATCTCAATAAAGCAAGATAGTGCAACAAGAAATGGAAGAGAAGCATAAGAGAGAATGCTAAAGTGGATACCACCTGAAATTTGCCTCTCTTTACCATAAAATATGAGCCATAAGGGCTTGGCCATCCATCTTGAAGATCCGCTTGAAATCATATGTTGAGGAGGCTCCTCCTCAAACCTCGACCCCTTCACATCTTGATAATCTTCAATAGATATGACTTGAGATGCATCTTGAGATGCCTTTATCTTGGCCCCTTCCAAGTTTGAATGTAGATCTTCATAAAATATGACTTCTTTACTCTCAATCACTTTTGAAATAGAGAGTATAAGGGCTTTATAGGCCTCCTTGGTGGATAAGCCAACCATGATCCATGAGCTTGGATCGTCCTTCCTCACACCACTCCTCAAAGCTTTGATCTTCAATGAGAATTCCATCTCAACATATGCTTTGAATAATAGAAAATAATCATGCACCATAAATCTGGAAGAGAGAGAAGATATAAACATGTGCATCTTGTGTGATTATCCTCCTTTGAAAGCTTGGATTCATAAGCAACATCAAAAGATTTTGCACTCTCTCTTGGATCCAATTTGTAGATGCCTTCATATCTTGATCCATGAGCAAGGATCTCACCATCCTTCTTGATCACACAATTGTCAATATGGAAATTGACATCAAGGCCACCATCAAGTAATTGGCCAACACTTATAAAATTCTTTGTAAGACTGGGAACAAAAAGAACCTTGTGAAGAGATAGAACTTTTGATGATGCAAGCTTCAAGGGAATAGTCCATACTCCTTCAATTTTGCACTCTTGATTACTTGCAATAAATATGGACTTCTTGATTCCTCCATAAGGCATAATAGTTGAAAAGGAATCCTTGGAGCTACACATATGTGAAGATGCTCCACTATCAATATACCAAGAGTCATCCATCTTGAAGGTGGAAGAGGAAAATTTTGATGCCATAAGTGAGCATTCTCCATCACTTGCAATAAGGTCTTCTTTCTCATGAGAGATGTTGGCTTGCTTGAATTGATTCTTCTTCTTGAAGCAATTGGTGGCATAGTGGCCTTTCTTGCCACAAAAGAAGCACTTAACATCTTTTTTCTTCTTCTTTGAAGTATAATATTGAGAGGAATCATCATCTTCTTCATCTTGGTCTTTTGTTTTGTCCTTAGAGAAGTGTTGGTGTTGGTTTTGCTCCTCTCAGCTTTGTGCTTGGCGAATAAAACTTTGTCTTCACACTTAAAATTTGCTTCGAACAGGAACACAGATCATGCTACACAGTAACACAGACAAAAAACACTCTCCACAGCAAGCTCACATAGCAACTGTATTTCTCAAAATGAAATTACATTGTACATATAGTTGTTCACTCAGGCAACCCATGCATGACTCAGGTTGCCATTGGTGAGATGCGTGTCCCGTCGACTTCCTCGTGGCAAGGCCAACTGACACTTATCAACTGATAGGACCCACAATACAGTAGCACAGTGATTCTACTTTAATTCTAACTTCATCCCTTAAAGTAGAGTCTACTTTTTTATACAGTCATATACATAGCTTTAAAGTCAACAAACTTTAAGTACAGAAAGCTTTGATCTAAACTTATCAAACTTTTCTCCAACAAGTGGCTTAGTGAAAATATCAGCTAGTTGTTCTTCCATACTACAATGAATAACGTGAATTTCATGACTCAGTAGCCTCTCACGTATAAAGTGATACTGAATCTCAATGTGTTTGGTTCTCGCATGGAACACTGGATTCTTTGCTAGCTGAATGCCACTCTGACTGTCGCTATGTGAAGTTGTGGGATTTTTCTACCTCATGCCAACTTCTTCCAAGATTTGTCTCAACCACATAGCTTCATGTGCTGCACTACACATTGCCTTATACTCTGCTTCTATGGTGGATAGAGCAATTGTACTTTGCTTCTTACTAGACCCGGAAAAGCAACTGCCACAAAACTGGAATACATACCCTGTGGTGGATGTACGATCATCATACTCACGTCCTCAATCCACATCCACATAGCTACACAACTCAGGTAAACCCTCATGCTTCCTGTAAATCAAGCCATAATCTGAAGTGCCTTTTACATAACGCAAAATGTGCTTAGTTGTCTTCCAATGCATTTCCGTAGGTGCTGCCATAAACTGACTTACAATACCAATAGCATAGCATATATCTAGTCTAGTCGTGGTAAGGTAAATCAAGCTCCCTACTAACTGCCTATACAGCATAGCATTAAATGATTATGACTCATCAAGCTTAGAAAGCTTTTTACTTGGTTCAATAGGAGTATTTACTAGTTTGCAATCCTGCAACCTAAACCTGTGCAGCAACTCTTTGACATACTTCACCTATGTTAAACCCACTTCATGTCCTTTTTGCCACACCTCTACTCCAAGGCAATAATGCATCAGGTTGAGATTTGTCATCTCGAATTGTTTCATGAGGTCTTTCTTGATCATGTCTATCATCTCTTGATTATTTCCCGTAATAATCAAGTCATCAACATAAAAAGCAATCAAAGCAACCATACTATCAAAGCATAAGACATATAGATTTGGATCAGAATGTGTTCTCACCATCCCTTTTGAATCAAAGTAGGCATCAATCCTGCTATACCACTTAGAAAAGCAGAATTCACATCCATCTGATACAAAGGCCAACCAAAATGTGAAGCTAAAGCAACAAGTAGACATAGAGTATTCCACTTACATACTGGCACAAAGGTCTCCTCATAGTCGATGCCTTTACTTTGTGCATACCCTTTGATCACCAATCTTGCCTTGTGCTTTGCTATACTTCCATCTGCATGGTACTTAGTCCTGTATACCCATTTGCAACCAGTGGGTTTCTTGCCAACTGGTGATTCTACTAAGTCCCATGTGCTATGCTTCGCAATTGACTCCATCTCCTCTCCCATGGCCTTGACCCAAATGTCATCATCCTTCGCTTCACCATAAGTCGAAGGTTCTTTGCTTTGAATAATACTAGATAAGAGAGGATAATTTGCTTCATACCTTTCAGGTTGTGTCTTCTCTCTTGTTGATCTTCATAGCTCTCCCTGGCTAGATGATCTTGGAAAGTCATCCATGTTGCGATTCTCCAACAATCTCTCAAACCACTTAGGGCGCCTCCTGTCAGGTGATCGGCTTCCTGGTGAAACTGTATCCCACGATTTATCCTTCTCCTTGTGTTTGTCACTTGCAACTTCAATCCTTTTTGCACATAAAGGTTTGTCTCTACCTCTCCAACCTATCTCTTGAGGTTGAGTAGTAGTATCTTGAGATGTATCCTCATATTCATCACTTGGAAGGTCAATGAATGGATCATCATCAGGAGGTATCCTCACTATACCATCTTTCCCACTGGATGTGTCTATCTTCTCAGCATCCTCGTCTTCATACATCTTGGATTCATCAAAGATAACATCACAGCTTACATGGATTTTGTTTTCCACTGGATCAAAACATCCATAGCCCTTCACACGATCATCATATCCTAGGAATATATACAATAGCTTTCACATCAAGTTTATGTCTCTCTTCCTTAGGAATGTGTACAAAGGCCTTATATCCAAAGATTCGCAAGTGGTTCACCTTTAGCTTCTTCTTCGTGAATGCCTCCTCAGGTGTTATCTTTGGTATAGCAATGGCAGGACTTCTATTTTGACACGTGTCTCGTCGACTTGCCTCGTGGCGAGGCCAACTGATCCTTATCAACTGATAGGACCCACAATACATAAGCACAGTGATTCTACTTTAATTCTAACTTTCACCATGATGATTGAGTGACAATTTGTCCATTCTTAATAGCTTGTTCTCATGCCTTGATTCTTTAGCCATTAGCACTCCTTGCAAAGCCTCCAAAGTAGGTAGCTCCTCCTTGATGGAATAGAATTGGACAAGGTTCTCATACTCATCTCTCAAGCCATTAAGTATGACTTGGACTAGCTCACTTTGATTTATAGATCCTCTAATACAAGCAAGCTCCCTTTAAGTATCTTTCACTCTCAACACATAATTAGTGGCACTCTCATCACTCTCTTGAGAACTTTGGAATATTTGATTTCTAAGAGTGAGAATCCTAGAGGTATTTTTGGCCTCATAGATTGCTTAGAGAGTATCCCAAGCATCCTTGGCCGAAGTACAAGCACCAATCTCTCTCAAAATCTCATTAGAGACATTCATCTTGATATAATGGAGAGCCATCCTAGCTCTCTTCTTATACTTTTGTACTTCTTGAAGGACTTGAGACTCCTCCTCAATCCCAAGTACAATGTCCATCACATCTTGGAGTATCAAGATTGACTCCATTCTAACCTTTTGAATATAATAGTTGGAGGTAGATAGTCTTTCACTAGATTCCAATAGGTAGTGACCCATGGATGCCATCAAAAGTAGTAAAGACTCCTTGTAATGAGACAGTAAATGTTGGTTCTCTCTCACTATAGGATCCTTGAAAGGTGTACTACCAACTCCTATGCAAGGTCTTGCAACAAAATGTGAGATGGATCTCATTAGCTCTACCAATCTCTCTCAAACTAGATCAACCTCTCATCAATTGATGGAGTATAGGCAAAGTTTGGGTCAAACTATCTTTGGCACGTGTGAAACATCCAAGAATCCACAAATCACTCAAATACAAGCCAATTGTATGAAAGAAAGTGGCTATGACCTCAAAATGATGACTAGATCTCAAATAGATGACATTGGCAAGCCTCTTCTTGAATTTTTTGATCAAACTAGCAAGATATGATCAAACCAAATGTGTCCACACAGGTCTAGGTGCTCTACCTAACCCTCTTCAAAAGCTTATAACTTTTGATTCGCTCTACCAAATGGATTGAAACAAATTGCTACAAAAACTAGACAAAACTAGCTTTCAAACAAGCTATCTAGCATCAAATTTGGATCTAACTTGGAAGAGAACTTTTCAAATGAATTTGGTTGTACTTCACACATGCCTGAGCACTGAATTACGTATAGTACCTGAAATGGTTCAATCATTATGATAATGAACCCTTTCCGTCCAGATTTCCTTGAGATAGCATAGGAGATGCAATCAACACTCTCTAGATCTTGATTTTCATGAAAATTTTGAAACTATGGATGATAGATGCATCAAAAGCTCAGGTAGGCTCTGATACCATGTGAAAATTCACACATGTGGGAATGTCCTAATGTGTGAAATTGATCTCCTAAGCTTGGCTTATGCACTATAGATCACCTATTGATTGAAATCCAAGATCAATGACAAAATCTAAGGCAAAAAGACCATTCTACATGCATTCATTTATTACCAAAAGGTGTTTCGCACATGTGGAAGACTTCATGAAATAAACTAAGTCCCAACAAGCTCCTCTCCTCAAGTAGAGAGAGAAAATACCACTTTTGCGCTCATCTAGAGAGAGAAGGCAATACAAGCAAAACTGGTAAATCTTCAAATTGACTCAAAATCTCAACATACATAATGATCATAAGGAGAAGTACATATGAGTTTGTGGAGATCCCTCCTTGCATGCTATTGGACCCCTAATCATAGTCTCTTCAATTCTATTGGACCCCTAATCATAGCCTCTTCAATTCTATTGGACCCCTAATGAAGATCTCTTGTTTCCTATTGGACCCCTTGACCAAGGCCGACTCTTTGACTTCATCACTCCTCAAATTACATTATCACAAGTGTCAAAACCCTATTCATGTGTCTATCTAGCTCAAGATTGCATCATGACTCACTTTTGGCTCAATAGAGGCATTACATGTGGATTTTGCCAATTTGCCATCTATGCCAATTTTTGGCCCTATCACAACTCTACACAAAGAAGCTTGACATAAAAACTTAGAAGACCCCTAAAGCTATGATAAACTATTTTACACATGTGGGAACATGCTCCACACATGTGAAATGTACTTTCAAACATAAAAGACATAAAATTGCCAAGCTGAATTTTTGTCAATTTTACACATGTCTGGTAAAATCATCATTGTTGTTGCTCTAGTATGATATCCCTCTTTCTCTAACTGACTATCTTAGAACTATCGTTGAGCTGAGATTTTAGAAGAATGACAAATATAGCTCACAAAATATGTCTTTTCAAGAATTGCTCATTTGTGGAAGCGAATCCTCAGCTAGCATAGTAGAATGGGCTCTGCTTTGACACCACAACTATATACTGAAAGCACAACAGGAACTTGACACTGTGATTGGCAAAAATTGCTTGGTAGAAGAAAATAGTATCAAATACATTTCTAATTCATGTATTTTATTTTGTTGGCCTTGCCTTGCAAAGGCAATACTATGTGTTGAGGTCAGTCAATAGAGTTAGGAAAAAAGTCAACATTAAATGTTAATCTGTTGTGGCGGCCCAAACTTATAAGGTTTGAACCTTTGTTGAGGGCTACAGTAGAATGCATCTATGTTTGCTTTATTATGCATGAATGGTGTGTTACTATGCATGACTCATGCTTATTATGCATGAATGGATAGATTCCATTCTGAATATGGGTTTCTTGCCAACTATGGTTCCACTAAGTCCCATGTGCTATGCTTAGCAATTGACTCCATCTCCTCTCCCATGGCCTTGACCCAAATGTCATCATCCTTCGCTTCAACATAAGTCGAAGGTTCTTTGCTTTGAATAATGCTAGATAAGAGAGCATAATTTGCTTCATACCTTTTAGGTTGTGTTTTCTCTCTTGTTGATCTTCGCAGCTCTCCTTGGCTAGATTATCCTGGAAAGTCATCCATGTCGTGGCTCTCCATCAATCTCTCAAACCACTTAGGGAGCCTCCTGTCAGGTGATCGGCTTCCTGGTGAAAATATATTTCACGGTACATCTTTCTCCTTGTGTTTGTCACCTGCAACTTCAATCCTTCTTGCACCAAAGGGTTTGTCTCTACCTCTTCAACATGTCTCTTGAGGTTGAGTAGTAGTATCTTGAGGTGTATCCTCGTGTCCATCACTAGGAAAGTCAATAAATGGATCATCATCAAGCGGTATCCTCACTATACCATTTTTCTCACTAGATGTGTTCGTCTTCTCAGCATCCTCGTCTTCATACATCTTAGATTTATCAAAGATAATATCACGACTGACATGTATTTTGTTCTCCACTAGATCAAAACATCTATAGCCTTTCACATGATTATCATATCTTAGGAATATACACTTGATAGCTTTCACATCAAGCTTACGTCTCTCTTCCTTAGAAATGTGTACAAAGGCCTTACATCTAAAGATTCGCAAATGATTTACCTTTGGCTTCTTCTTTGTGAATGCCTCCTCAGGTGTTATCTTTGGTATGGCAATAGTAGGACTTCTATTTTGAAGATAGATTGTCGTACTGCATGCTTCTGACCAAAAATCTTTTGGTAGTTTCATCTCAGCTAGCATAGATCTGGCATTTTCCACAATTGTACGATTCTTGCGCTCAGCTACACCATTGAGTGCAGGAGTATGAGCTTGCATAAATTGTCTTTTGATCCCACATTGATCACAAAGATCATTGAAGTCATTAGACTTATACTCACCTCCACTATCCGATCTTAGAACTTTGATCTTCCTACCTGTCTGATTTTCGACCAATGCTTTGAAGCTCTTGAAATTGTCAAATGCATCCGATTTCTTCTTCAAGAAGTAAATCCACGTCTTACGAGACATATCATCAATGAAGGTCATGAAATATGAGACTTTATCTAAGGACTTAGTCCTCATAGGCCTGCATAAATCTGTGTGGATCAAATCCAAGATATTCTTTGCCCTTGCAGCACCACCTTTATTGAACTTCTCTTGATGTTGCCTCCCATACACACATGATTTGCACATCGACTTTAAGTGGTCTTCTATCATAGGCAATCCTCTCACCATTTCCAATTTCCTCATCAAATTGAGGCTTCCTAAGTTCAAATGACCAAGCCTCTTATGGCACAGTTCAGCTTGCGATGGAATGGATGAGATAGGTCCATGTTGTCCCTTGATTGTAGCATTGAACTTGTACAATTTAGTGTTGGACTCCCTTATACCATCCGCAATGACTTTGAACTTTTGGTTCACATCCTTCACAAAGCAACAATCATGGGCAAATTCTACTTTCAACTTTTGACCAGTAATGACACCAACAGAAAGTAGATTTTTCTTCAAATCTGGTACGTAAAGTACCTCCATGCTTTTGCCATCAGGTAGTTGGATTGAAACGGTGTCTATCCCCTTGATTTTGCACACATCACCATTTGCTTGTGAAACGGATGTTCCATTATCCAACACTGTCAAGCTAATGAACCAATCCTTGTCACCTGTCATATGTCTTGTGCTCCCGAGTCAATGTACCACGCTTAATCATCTTGATTAGAGGACAATGCTGATATGAAAATGCTAGAGACTTCAATCTCACCCTCATCGACAAGGTTACCTGCTTGTTTTGGTTTTCCCTTGCCTGATTTCGCCAGGAATTTCCGACATTCGCTCTTCCAATGGCCCTTTTTGCCACAATGGAAGCCTTTTCCCTTCTTCTTGGTCTTGTTGGAAGATCCCTCATCCTCCTGAGTCTTGGTGAATTGATGTTTAGACTTCTTCTTTCCCTTGCCTTTGCCTTCTTTTTGGCATGTCGCAAGTGCTTGATCGTTAGTGTTTTGATGTCCAGCCTTCACGATTTCTTGCAGTTGCTCTTCCTGGATCAAGATTCATGTGAGCTCGGTCAAAGGTTGGCAATCTTTCTCTTGATGCTATTCCGCTCACAAACATTTGATAGGGTTCTACAATGCCGCACAATGCATTGTGCACTAGCTCCACATCACGTATGCGCTCACCAATAAAATGTAGTTCATGCCTCATTGTCTTGATTCTGGTCATATAAGTCTGAATATGCTCTCCTTGCTCCATGCAGGCACTATTCAGTTTTGACTTTAGAAACATGATTCTTGATGGATTTGATGTCTCGAACTGCTCCTTTAGCACATCACAAATGTGGTTAATGATGTGATCTTTCACTGACAAGTTAATGAAGGTCAAAGCTTTCCTCACCTTCTTATCGACACTTTGATGTCCGCTTCATTTGGCGGTCTTCTCTCATCACCTGTGATGACATCCCACACGTCCTTCTCCATCAGTATGTTTTTCATTTTGAATTTCCACATTGCATAGTTGGAGATCCCGTCCAATTTGCTACTTTCACTCAAAATGGACTCTCCCATGTTTGCCATCCCAAAACAGCTTGAAACTTCAACCGTACGCTAAAAGTTGTATGTCGAGGCCAATCGTGATGTCAGAAGTTGACAATAATGACCTGCTATTTTTTTTTACCAAGCCACCCACTGCTTTTCCACCAAATTGAAAGCCAAATCGGCGTCGCCTTCCGAAATGCACTCTGTCGCCAACTCCCAACTACATGCCCAATGGAATGGCGAAATCACTTTTGGTGCACTCCAAACACTTTGTTTTGCGGTATCGTACTTGCGGGTACAGTCCGGGTGCCCTTCGTTTGGAGGTTATAGCCTTTCATTTGGGTCAAGACAGATAAAGGACTAGAAAATAAGGGCTTTTTGAACTTTTGAACTGCTTCTTCACCTTAAAGAAACTTCAACCTTCAAGAAAATTGGGACCCAACTCCAATTTCAGTTTGAAAGAAGCTGAATGTCCAAATGCCCTTCAAGCCCCTTCCATTGAAGTTTTAGATTTATTTGAACCAATCCAATGGCTAACACAAATCCAATGGTTCAGATCCTTCCCCAAGCCAGTGATTGTAGCCGTTGATCACTTAACTTTACTATCCAACGGTCTGAAATTCTTTTGGCACACTAATTAAGGCCCCTCCAACCGCTAGCCACTTAAATGCACCAGAGATTTTCACGAGTGAGGGCGCGCAATCTCACAGCTTCCTCCAGCTCACGATCGCGCCCTCCCAATCCGATTTTTACCTGATCAAATTCGTTTTATGATTGATTTGAGCACGATCTGAGGCCCAGAGCAGGGTCGCTTTACTGATTTCAAGCTTACAGAGTATTCAAACATGAAAATCCACGGAGAAACGATGATTTTAGCTCAACTTGACAAAGTGGGTTTTTTTCACCTTTTACCGCAAATCTGCCAGGTTATCTATCTGTAGACAAATCTCTGACACAAAACTCAAAATCTCTCCGCGGTTGGTTGACAATATGATTACCTTCCTTCCTGTCTTTACGACATCCAAAACAGCGATCTAACAACAAATAAATTACCAGTTATGTGTAGAAAACCGTAAACCCAAACCGGTTTCAATTTCAACTGGCTACAAAATTGTCAATTTTCCACCAAATTTATCTCTGTCTGATGCTATGCATAGGCTAATAAGCCCTCTATTGAGCTTGGCAAGCCTCTATAAACTAGAAACCGTGCACCAGTGCCTCACTTTCTGTCTTCAACCTGCCGTAAACCCCGAACTCTCAGAAGACTGCTCTCCCGAAGCTCTCTTCAACGACTGTACTATGTACACTCCCTGTACGGCTCTGATACCAACTTAGAATTTGCTTCGAACAGGAACACAGATCATGCTACACAGTAACACAAACAGAAAAACACTCTCCACAGCAAGGTCACAAAGCAACTGTATTTCTCAAAATGAAAATACACTGTACATATAGTTCTTCACTCATGCAACCCATGCATGGTCCAGGTTGCCATTGACGGGACACGTGTCCCGTCAACTTGCCTCGTGGTGAGGCCAACTCATCCTTATCTACTTATAGGACCCACAGTACAGTAACACAGTGATTCTACTTTAATTCTAACTAGAAGAAGATTCACACACTGTCAAAGGTGTCTTGCCCTTTCTACCTTGGAAATCTGCGAGCATGAGCGATGGAACTGGAGTCATTACAGTTATTGTTGCAACCCTTTGTTGTCGTACCTCGACGTGGTAAAATCTGCATGTAGCGTTCTAAAGCGCTCCTTTCTCATATGGCTTTGATGTAAAGAATGTTGGTCTCAGGGCCACACACACACACGTACCCAAGCGAGCCGCCTACTCGGATCCCAACCTCAGTCGCATTCTGAATATTGCCCTGTGGGCTTGAACGTTTGTTGAAGGCCTTGAGAATTCTCCATGTCCCATAAGTAACTGCTTGTCTTGATCTCTCCCATATATAAGTTGGGGCTTCTCTATATCCTTTGATGTTGGGATTCTGAATATTGCGCATTCTGTGTCAAGGAGACGATGGCGCAAGCCAACACAAAGCTGCGGCTGTCATTGAGTGCACCCAACGTTGCCATTTCCTATTCACTTGTCCCATAAGTAGTTAGGCCACCAGCTCTTTTGGGTTCAGGAAGACAAGCGGGTGGCTAGGCGGTTGGGGGTGGGATCGCAATAGCATCAAGTATAAGGAGGAATCAGCTGGTGTTATCATTCTTCCATTTTTGTTAATAAAGGAGGGATGACAAAGGTCTGGTAGAATAAGAGTTTTTTCCTAGAGAATATTATTTTTGATGATTGGTTAAAAGAATCATTGTTGTTGATCTTTTTGCCAAAGGAAGGGAGGAGACTGAAACACCAATCAATCACAAGAGATTCAAGAGGCTCTTTCACTCGATGTTCTTTGTTTGTACCTTCGGTACCAGAGAAAATTGTCGAGGTTCACCAACATCGCGGGTTCAGAAACCAGATGGTTTTGGATATTTGGTACACTAGAAAGGGAAATAAGATGATGAGGACACCTCGGAGAGAGGAGATTATTTGAGACTGAACTTCCTTGCCTTGATCCCTTTAGGAGGAGGGTTTTAAATGGGGAGGGAATGTTACTTACCCATAAGGGCATCTAACGACCAACTTGAGGTGACGGTCTAGTTGTATGGTTATGAAGCGAAAGAAAGAGCATTTTGATTTTTTTTCCACTTCCCATAATGTTTCCACTATGGCTGTTGAACGTGTTAATATTCCTGTTAGTTTTGTTGCACTTCAATCACTACTTAATAGCCATGATCGTAATCCTATTGCAGTTATTATGGAGAAGTCCATGCCAGAGATGCAAGTGTTGCTTGAAATTGTGAGGAGAAATTATGCATCATCTTCTCATTAGTATCCTACACCATACCCTCCACCATATCCTTTTTAGTTTTCATCTTCCTCTAGCATAGATGTGAGTTTTGCTTGAATCTATGACAAGAAATTATGTGTCGCCTTCAAATCCTCCACCATATCCTTTTTAGTTTTCATCTTCCTCTACACGTCTTGTATATCAAGTAGTCCATGGTAGAGATAGGAGTGCTACTTGAATCTATGGCAAGAATCATGTGTGGCCTTCAAATCCTCCACCATATATTCTTTTCGGTTGTCATCTTCCTTTGCATGTCATGTATACCCAACACATTATCATGAAGACAAGAATATCAATCCTTCCCTCCACAATAATGTGCAAGCAACCGATGTCGAGTAAGAAAATAAAGTCATAACCTTCCAAGATCTGCATCATGTGTATTAGCTCACTATCTAGAAACAGAAAACCTTCACATGCCTTGATAGATAAAAAGCAAATTGGTGTCTTTGAGACTATCTTCTACACTGAGATAGTCATGAAATGCTCATCGTTGTCGCAAACAAGTAAGTCATCCAAATTCTGCTCATCCTTGCCCTCATGTTAATGCTACTGTAAGACATGGAGCTTTTGTCCTGTGCTTCGAGGACAAAGAGATCCTTGCCCAAACAGAATTAGCATAATCCGTCTTTCTTGGCCTTGTTATTCTGCTCAGGAGAAGAAGGAGAGATTTCTTATATACATGTGGTCAGATCGCATGGAATTTTAAAGTCCAAAGTGTCTAATAGAGATTCTAAGTGTACGGAAAATTTTTGGACAAAGGTGTTCACCGAGCTGGGAACACAATTGTGGATGAGTAGTATTGAGCATCCTAAGGCAGATGGCTAGGTAGAGAGGGTTGATCAGATCTTGGAGAATATGCTTTAAGCTTTTGTAAATGGTATGCAAACACATTGGGTTAAACATTTATGAGGGGGATAACTGAAATGGACGCTTGGCCCAAGCTAGTGGGACAAGGGTGTCACAAGTTGTGACTTGGTGTGCCCAGCTCACAATGTAATAGAGAAGTGGAGAATTGCGACTGTCAGGAGTCCTAGTCGTCAGTGACGAGATGCTAGCTGACAAGTAGCCGGATTGACCTAGCATGTCACAGGTCCATCATCCATGGTGGGGCATGGGAGTGATACCCTATGAGTCACTCAATATTCATGAGTCACGGAGAGCATGTAAGCCACGTGGATTGATAGGGATAGCAGGTAGGACTCAAAGAGAGAGTGCTTACGGTTGGGGAGATCGTATAGAGGTTCATGAGCTTGTATAGAGGAGATTGTGACACTATTGTTGTTCTTGATGTTGTTTTTTATGTTCTTGTTGTTGATGTAGTTGTTATTCCTCTTACTGTTTATGATCCTTTTGCTGCTGATGATGCTCCTGATGCTCTTATTCCAGATTAGATATCTCTAATCTTCATATTGTTGACACACATGATGCTTTGCCTACACCATTGGTCACCTAGTGAACTTTTGTTTATACTACAAGCATGAGATACAATTCTTTTTGGAAAAATACATAGTACAAACCAAGGATGCGTCCGGGCCGAATGCGGGCAATCCGCATCCTCGTCCGACCCTCAGACGCGTCCTCGGATGCGTCCATATTTTTTTTTAAAAAATTTTAACTCTAAAAAAATCAAAATTAAAAAAAAAAAGAAAGCGGACGCATCCGGGGACCCGGATGCACCCCTGGCACGTCCGCGTCCGGACGCGGACACAAACGCGCATCTGGTCGCGCGTTCACGTCTGGGATCCGCCACGTTAGGTACAAACCATAGTTGCACTCTGATTCTGAAACGCGGTTTAGAATTGCGGTCCAAAATCACGTTTCAGATTTTTTCTAGAAATGTTCAGAATCGTGTTTTTTTTTTTTTACTTTTTGACTTTTTTTTTCGGCAATATGGGTATCAGATGGAAGCTCTAATAAGAGCATTATTATTGTGTAGTTTGCCGAATGTTTGGGGTACTGAATGGTCAATTTTTGGTGCATTAACTCCCAGGTTTACGCTAAAGCTCCTTTTAATATAAAAAATTAATAAAAAAAAGAGAATGTCCCAATGTGTTCATAATAGGATTCTCTCTCTCTCTCTCTCTCTCTCTCTCTCTCTCTCTCTCTCTCTCTCTCTCTCTCTCTCTCTCAGATCACAACAAACTGAACAAAGACCATGCTGAATCATTCTGAACCATACTGAACCTTACTGAAACATTTTTCAGCCATATAGAAATCGTTTTTCAACCATACTCTCTCTCTCTCTCTCTCTCTCTCTCTCTCTCTCTCTCTCTCTCTCTCTCTCTCTCTCTCTCTCTCTCTCTCTCTCTCTCTCTCTCTCTCCATGAATGTAATGAAAACTATACAACTATAGCTCATAAAAAATTTTTTTGCCTCCTCCACAGTTGGCGCATTTCTGGCCACAAGGAGGAGGCCCAAAAAATAATATAGCCTGTCTTTTTTTACACGATTTGCGGTTAGAATTGCGATTCGCAAAACACGGTCCCAGCGAATCACGATTCGCTGCAACTATGGTACAAACTTCATGGCACCACAAGCAACTTTTTCTACAATTGTAGGGGATTTCGCTTTTGGATAGACACCACTAGTACAAAATTATAACCCAAGAAAAAAAACTACAAACAATGGTACACAAGTAGCTCTACTAGTTATCGCGTTAAAGCCCAACGATGTTTTAAAAACGGGGAGTGTCATGGACATGCTTTGCATAGTCCATACTTCTTTGTTATGGCCATATGAGTACCTGCAATTTATTGGGGTCTTGCAATTGGTTTTGTAGGCCTAAATGGTTAATATATTGGAACCCCCTTATTTAGATGAGATTGTTTCAGTAGATAAGGCTAATGTGGAACCCTACTAGAGGTCTCATGGAGATTCTTGTTAGAAATCAATGATAAACTTCATTGTTACTATTGACGATGTACATTAATGTTGACAACTGTAATTAGCCGTAGGCTAGTCTATTAATCTATTCGTGGGTTCTCTCTCTCTATCAGGGTTCAGGGTTTATATGTACATTTTATATTCAGTATGAAGTTAGTGAGATATAGTGATATTGCGTGTTCGTCTTCCGGCTCCTTACTTGGTGATTGCTTATGGTGAATGCTTGATGTTGCATTTCTGATTGTTGACATGGTATCAGAGCTATGATAGTCCTACATGCCTGATCGGTGGATACAGCTTGTCACAGGCTCCGCAACAAAGTGAGAAAGTCCTTCATAGGAGGTGAAAGCTTGGAGAGACAAAAATGGCTGGAAGAAATTCTTCTTGACGTATTTTGCAGGTTTTGGAGCTCACGATTATTAGTGGGGAAGGAAGACACAGTCCCGAAGGCATCGGAAAGGCCAGGGCACCATCAGACAGATTGAAAATTCTGTTGAGTGGGAAGTTTTACAATATTTTTTTTTAGTCTTTGTGAAAAGTATCATTTGTCAGAGAGTTGTGCCAAAAAATCTCTCATTTATTTGTTTGGGAAACTGAAAATCACACCTGACAGTGTCTAGTACTGCCATTTAGAGCTTTGAGGCTTCATACCTTTCACATTATTGATATCTGTCTGTTTGAACGATCACTCGTTTCGAAATCTAAGCATATAGGAGGAGGCGTAGCCGCTGCGCCAAAGTAGAGAATCTGGAAGATTCCCTCTAAAAGTTCTTATATTCCCTCTTTTTTATATTCGTACCAATATCGGATCCAAGCGCGCTAGCTGAAGAGAAACCCGAGTAGTCGTACATCTGCGCTCCAGTCCGATATCACATGTCCGTACCGATATTGGATCCAAGCGCACAAGCTAAATAGAATTCTTAGCAGTTGTACATCCGCGCTCCAGTCCGATATCGCATGCTCCAAAATCGGATCCACGCGCACAAGTTAAAGAGGATCTTGAGCAGTCGTACTTCCGTGCTCTAGTCCGATATCGCATGTTCCAATATCGGATCCACGCGCACAAGTTAAAGAGGATCCTGAGCAGTCATACTTTCGTGCTCCATTCCGATATCAGGTGTATAACCAAAAAAAAAAATTATTATACAGTTTTGTGGCGTGATAAAATTTGGAGACTAAGTTGTGTGCTCAGACTGAGCCATTTTTGTGATCCGGACTTGTCTATCCAGTAATGACAACTCTAAGCGAGAGTGTCCTCACCAACGGGCATTTGACAGGAGAAAACGGAAAGCACAGGATGTCATCAACTTATCAGCTAGAGATGCAATTATTCCCTACATTTTGGATTCAAAAGGACCAATCGAAGCATGGGATATGTTGAAGGCATTGTTTGAGACCACAAACACATCTCGAGTGCTATTCCTGAAGACGAAGCTGCACACATTGCAGATGGATGATGGTGCAACTGTTGTTGATCACCTACTGAAGATCAAAGAGATTCGTGACCAATTAGCAGCAATTGGAGAGCGACTACATGATCGTGAGATTGTGCAGTTGACATTGAATAGTTTGAGTGAGTCACATCAGATGTTTGTGACAAGGATAGCCACACGGAAAAATCTTCCAACCTATGAAGGGTTAGGTGGATTGCTTTTGCAGGAAGAATAACGTCAAGAGAACTTGAGTCATCGCAACAGGGGATTTGATCAAGCTCTTGCAGTCAGAGGACGTGGTGGTAGATTTGGTCGTGGAAGACACCAATCAAGAGGTGGAAACTCAAATCGTGGATCATTCCAACAATTTCAAGAACAATCCAATGATGGCCCAAATCGAGGCAATTGGAATCAAGGCCGAGGTCAAGGACGCGACTATTCCAGGCAAAATAAACCTGGAAATTGTTGGGAGCATGAATGCTTCAAGAAACAGAAGGAGATGGAACAAAGAAAAGACAAAGGGCAAGTGGAAAATTATGCTGATCAACATCAATTTGATGATTATTATTATGAAAACAATTATAGTGATCAACATCAATACGATGATGATCAATATGAAGATGATACAGGTGAGAGCTCAAAATTGTTCATTACAGCATTAATGACAAGTGATGAGACCAAGGATACCTGGTACATTGATAGTGGTGCATCCAAGCACATGACTTCAAGGAAAGAGTGGTTTTCAGAACTCAAGGAAACTCACAATGGTGATGAAGTTGGACGAGCCGATGGCAAATTGCTATCTGTTAAAGGAGTTGGAGTGGTACCAGTGAAGTTAGCCAGCGGGAAGATAAAGCGGATAAGCAATGTGCAATATGTACCTGGCTTAGCTAACAATCTACTATGTGTTGGGACGATGGCTGATCAACAACTCAAGGTTGAGTTTGACAGCAACAAATGTCTTGTCAAAGACATATCACTACAAAGTGATTGCTACATGAGCTAGAGTCAACAGGAATCGACTCTACAAATTGAATGCGAGATCTTTTGCTCAAGCTATGGTAAGCACGATTGATATTCGAAGTGATCTTTGGCATCAACGATTTGGTCATATTAGTGCTCAAAGTTTACAGATTCTCAAAAGAGGTAATCTAGTTATAGGATTGCCTGATATTTCTTTTGAAGAAAAAATTTGTGAAGGTTGCATTTTGGGAAAACAACATAGAGAGAGGTTTCCCAAAAGTGGAGCAAGGAGAGCCAGTGGCATCCTAGATCTTGTCCACAGTGATCTATGTGGACCTATGCAGACTAGATCTCTTAGTGGCTACTATTAATTTATCACCTTCATTGATGATTATAGCAGATGCATTTGGATTTATTTCACAAGCAAGAAATCAGATGCTTTTGCTAAGATCAAGGAATTCAAGGCATTAGTTTAAAAGCAAACAGGATGTTGCATCAAAACTTTGAGAATTGATGGAGGTGGTGAGTATTTTTTGACAGAATTTATCGATTTTTGCAAAGATCAAGGGATCAACAGGCAGACTACAACACCTTATTCACCACAGCAAAATAGAGTTGCAGTACAAAAGAACAGATCTACTGTTGAGATGGCCAGGGCGATGCTCAAAGGCAAGGGTCTGCCAAACACCTTTTGGGCAGAAGCTTGTAGCACAGCTACGCACATCCTGAATCGGTGTCCTACAAAATCCGTGGAAGGTAAGACACCTCATGAAGCTGTTACTGGAAAGAAATCTAATATTTCTCGTTTGAGAGTATTTGGTTGTGATGCTTATGCTCATATTCTTGATGAGAAACGAAGGAAATTGGATACAAAAGCTATCAAGTGTATTTTCCTTGGATATGATGAGAAGGCCAAGGCATACAAGATGTATGACACAAATGCACAAAAGCTTGTAATTTCTAGAGATGCTACGTTTGACGAGATGGGCCAAGGTGAACAATATGAAGTAATCACTGAACCTTTTGATGAGGGAGCGAAAGTACAGGTCAAGAAGGAAGTGGATTTTGATATAGAAAATCCATTGGACAAAGGCAAGCCTGATGCTGAAATTCCCAAGAGAGTACCTAAATGGTACTTATCACTCACAGATGGTGCAAAGAAGAGAGATACTCCCGAATCTAGTGAGCAGGGAGAGCTTAGAAGATCAAGTAGAAATCGAAAACCTCCTGCAAGATTAGAGAGGAATCTAGCCCTAATGGGTTCTGTGCTCAAGGCTCAAGAGCCAAAAACTTTTGATAAAGCAAAGGAGCACGAGGAGTGGCGTGCAGCTATGGAAACATAAATGGAGGCTATATCGAAGAACAAAACGTGGGACTTGGTTGAGCTACCTGATGGTAAGACGCCTATCACATGTAAGTGGATCTACAAGACGAAGTATGGAGCGGATGGGCAACTCAACAAGTACAAGGCACGATTAGTTGCAAGAGGTTTTGAGCAGCAGGAAGGTATAGACTTTGAGGAGACCTTCGCACCTGTAGCCAAAATGGTAACTATTCGTTCTGTCATTGCAATTTCTGCTTTCTATGGTTGGAAAATCCAGCAAATGGACGTCAAATCTGCTTTTCTTAATGGAGTATTGGATGAAGAGGTATATTTAGAGCAACCTCAAGGGTTTGTTGAGGATCATTTGGTTTGTAAACTCAACAAAGCCATATATGGATTGAAGCAAGCACCACAAGCATGGTACTCTTGCATTAATGAGCACTTCAAGCGAAGGGGAATGGTAAAGAGTGATGCTGATCCTAATCTTTACATTCTAAGGCAAGATTCAGATATAGTGTTCATTGTGTTGTACGTGGATGATTTGATTATCACAGGAAGTAATGAGAGGTTAATTAATGAAATCAAATCAAATCTTTCCAATGCCTTTGACATGAGTGGTCTAGGATTGATGCACTATTGTCTTGGCATTGAAGTATGGCAAAAAGAAGACATGGTCTTTTTTACACGAAGCAAATATGCACGAGATTTGCTTTATAAGTTCAATATGCAGAATTGTAAGCCCTTGAGTACACCTATGGATGTCAACATGAAGCTTATTGCATATGATGAATATGAGAAAGTGGATGCTTATTTGTATAGACAGCTAGTGGGTAGTTTGATTTATTTGACACACACAGGACCTGATATTTCTTATGTTGTTGGTGTTGTTAGTCAATTTATGCAAGATCCTAGTCAAGCACACTGGAAGTCTAAACGTATTCTCAGATACATTCGAGGGACATTGAATTTTGGTTTGAAGTATGATCAGCCTAAAGCGCCAATGTTGGTAGGTTATACAGATGCCGATTGGGCAGGTAATATTGATGACAGAAGATCTACCAGTGGTCATACATTCAGTTATGGTACAACTACAATTTCATGGAGCAGCAAAAGGCAACCTACAGTAGCTTTATCATCAACGGAAGCTGAATATCGAGCACTCAGCAATGCTACACAAGAAGCGGTATGGTTACGAAGATTGCTTGTGGATTTAGGTCAGCCACAGGTGGATGCTACTACTATATCTTGCGACAATCAAAGCTGCATTCACCTTGCCAAAAATCCAATTTTACATGCTCGAACCAAGCACATCGAAATACACTATCATTTTATTCAAGAGAAAATTCTTGATGGAGCCATTGATCTTGTTTTTTGTAGATTTGAAGATCAAATGGCAGATATTTTTACTAAGTCATTAGGTAGATATAAATTTGAGAGGTTTCATACTCTATTAGGAATAGAAGAATGTAATTTTATCATTGAGGGAGAGTGTTAGAAATCAATGATAAACTTCATTGTTACTATTTACGATGTACATGAATGTTGACAGCTATTACCAGTTGTAATTAGCCGTAGGCTAGTCTAGTAGTCTATTCGTAGGTTTTCTCTCTCTATCAGGGTTCAGGGTTTATATGTACATTTTACATTCAGTATGAAGTTAGTGAGATATAGTGATATTGCGTGTTCGTCTTCCGGCTCCTTACTTGGTGATTGCTTATGGTGAATGCTTGATGTTGTATTTCTGATTGTTGACAATTCTAAACTCTTTCCATTTCAATATACTTAGGGGCAAGGGATCTGCCTTTTCTTAGATTATGATTTTGGTGTCGTGGCTTCTTGTAGGGGAGTTTTATGTTTTTTCTAGAGATCTGCTTGAGCTATCGGTAGCCATTGTTGTTCATCAAGAGTTTTTAGTTGGAGATTTTTTTTTGAATTGATGATTTATGCTTTCATTGCTACCAATATTTGTGATTAAGTTGATAAGAGTAATAAAGCACAGGAGTGTAAGTCGATGTGCATATGAAGTAATGCTAAAATATGAGTATAGAATTATCCAAAAAATCAACAATTACCGAAGCATGTGTCATATTTAACAAGGAACATGTTCACATCCCCTCGGAATGGGGAAACATCATTCCCACATGCTCCCCGACATGGGAACATGGGAGATTCGGGTGAGCGTTTCCATAGCAAGAAGAATTTCCCAACTGTTCCCAGGCCGTTCCCCCTATAGTGTGGAGTCTTCATCATCGACTGTAGGAGAACAAGATAAACATGGAAGGGCACATAAAATTGAACATTGGTAATGCTTCTAGTTGTATTAGCACCAGAGGTTGATGACAGATGAAGATGGCTGTAGAATAGAGTGTCTGAGCTCTGACCTGTATGTTACTTGTTAAGTGTATGTACTTATCTTGTGATGTCCACTTGACATCAATAGTATATGACACTATGAGGATGGAACTGAATGTAGTCATTTGGCTTGCAACTTTGTCTCACCTTCTCTCATCTACATGTAAATTTTAGCTTGTAGAAGTAGAAGAAATCAACTAATCTAAACTAGACACAATTCAATCTAACCTATTATTTACTGCTCTATATCTCATCAGACTGATCAAACCTCCTATTGGTACATCTGTGTATGTCATGTGCACATACATGTCTCCCCCTCTCCCAGCTATAGGTACAGGGTTCTCAACTAAAGGTGCTTGTCTGTCAACTTTAATGTAGGAGTAGAAGCTGTGGATGCTTGTGCATGCCTTGTCTGTATGAACCTGTGACTGATCTATGGGTACTATGTGTGATTGTGTCTTATTGGTAGACATCAAAAATAGAGTATGAAATAAGAGAGTGAAGTGCTAAGGTGTTTGCCTCCTATCATTTAGACCACCTAAGTTATACCACGTATTTCACAACCATTTCAGAGAAGTAGATTTAATGAAGGGTTGAAAGAATGGAAGTTCTATACAAGTTGAAAATCCAGTCACTACTGAGGAAATTGAAGCCAAAATAATAAAACTAGGCTTTTCTCAAAAACTCTACAAATTCTAGTGTGCAACATAAATGGAGATCTAATCATTGTAGGAAAGTGGATTCAAACCCCTCTTTGTGAGAAAAGTGCTCCGCTACCAATTCATAATTGAAACAACAGAAGAAGTGAAAGGAAATGGATTAGATTTGGAAGAACTGCACATGTATTGTAAGAAAAAGTAACTACTACACTACTCAAGTGGATAACCAAATAAGAAGTTGAGATAGGAACTGACAATATGAAAGCTGGGAACTAACCTAAAACTTGAGAGAAAAGCCATTTATAGTTTCTAGTCATCACCTAATCAATAATAGGGTCTATAGGCCTTTTTATATTGTTTGGAGGTGCAAAACAGGGCTAGGTCCGTAACTCAGTAATCAAGGCTCAATAATGGTCCAATCTCACAAAGAGGCATAAAGTTTTGACTAAAAGACACTAGGTTTTAAGTGTTCAATGGCAGTGGTTTAGAATAATCCTGGTTGCCTTTGTTTAAAAAGCATTTCACAAAACCCCAGGTTGAACTGAAATGTCTAATTTTCCTCTTTGATGCTATCTGATTCTGACATGTAAGATATTCCTCACTGGTCTGACTAGATGTCCAATCATGTGGGCATCCTGTGGGCAGAGGTCCTCAGGACATCCTTCAAATTGCAAATGTAGCTATTGGTGCTCTCATTACATGGTCAGCAGCAGGAGATTTATTCACCCAACGATTGATATTTGGAGTTGAGGCAGTAATTCGTGTTCTTGAGTCTTTCATGAGCCAAACTGGATGGTGCAAAAGGAAGCAATGCTCTTACTTGCAGCTAACATCTGTGACATTCCTGGATTACTCACAGCAGGAAGAGCAGAGACTTAGTTTCTTATTATTAAGAAGGTGCTCGAACAGCACGCCAGCCTTGTTGAAGATCTTAGTACATGGAGGTGGCAATCACTTGTATCCAGAAACATTTGCAGCAGCATGTTCTGCCTTCATCTGAAGGTACCCTGTTGCTATGATTTGGATTCTGTTCCTCACGTTCTTCTTTTGTGTGCAAGAAGTGCCATTGCATCAGCAACGACTTCTTGTTGTTTTTCTATTGAGCATATAGTTTTGCGATCTTCGGCTTGTATTCTTCAAGAAGCTTCTAAGTTTATTCAGAAAAGAGCTGCTGGTGATTCTTCATATTGTACCCTTGCTTTGTCACTTCTGGATCTCTTTGAAATCGAGCTACTTCCTACCATTTCAATCTGTTTTGAGAACCTGGAAGAGGAAGAAACTGCCTTGGCATTTATTGACACTTGTTTGCACTTTCTGCAATCAAGTGGTCCAAACCGCAATGTGATTTTAGCAGAAAATTTTAGCCTCAAAGTCTTGGTGTAGCCTCTTATTTCAAAGCATGAACTGTTTTCCACCCTTCAACAGTGGTTGGCATCCAACTTCTCTCAACTACTTTGTGGAATTTGCAGGCAATTCACCTACTCCTGTCACCTGTGGCCAGAAACTGTCAACATGAGAGCCACTGCACAAGCTCCTTCATATTTATATGTACCTGATGATAAGCAAATCATTAGAATCAGACATTCTTGCAGAAGCTTCTTATGTCTTGTGCTTTAATAAGGATCTGCTGATTACTTTGTGGTCAAATATCATAAATGGAATCAAGGAGCCTAGCAAGCTTTCTCAACTAGCTTTAGTAAACCCTGAAGAAGAGATTATATGCCTCTCCCTGGTATTTCATATGCTGTGGCTAAAAGTGTAAGTTGCATAGGTTCAGGCTTCAAGGAATCACTGGCGCTCTTTCTTCACTTTTGAATTGGACGTTATGAATGTCAAAAAAATTCTACCTGTCTATTACTTTTTCCATTCGATGATCTACTAATTCCTTTGGACGACTGTATTGGACAGTGCACTGAAGTCAAAGAGTAACTGGCTTGCCAGTGAAGGTAACAAAGAACTCATTGGATTTGCAAGTTCTTGTGAGGAATCACTAACATTAAAAAAGGAAGCTTCTACCCACATCCAACTATGTACGGTTAAGCATTTGTGCCAAGTTCGTCACTATGGTTCCCGGCTACTCAAAATTCTCTCTTCTTCCTGTGTAGTTCTCGTATTTTCACAGCTTGCAGAGCATACAGATAGTGATTCAGATCAAAATATTGAAGAGCTTAATGTCTCCATTGATTTTATCAAATCAATTTTATTGGTTCTTCAAGCCTCTGCCTTGCACGATTGTCAGCAGATTTCGAAGAATGCTTCATTTTGTTTGTATTGGCTGATATCGACCAAGAAGCTCAAGAAAGATCAAAGATGGGTGGTTGAGAGGGTCCTTGGTATCGCTTCCTGGTGGAGGAATTGATGCGATCACTTGCAGCTGCAGGAAAATGCCCTGTCCAAGGTGCTCCAGTTCTTGTCCCATCTCATTGTATAGGTTTAATAAAAATCGCCTTGTCGTTACTCAAAATCTCTCCATCCTTAACTGGTTGCCATCGGTTTTCTCCCCTCAAAACATTTCTGCTGTGATAGACAACTTGTTGGCACAGTCTTTATCTCATAGGCATGTCTGCCTCTTCATGGAACTTATGCGAGCTCGTCACCTTCAAACAGAAGATGTAGTGAAATTACGGATGCTCTTTCAGGTACTTTTCCACAAAGTAAAGCATTGGAGACGTAAACGAACATCTGTATTGAATTTGTTGGTGTCAGCAATCTACCTTCCCCACATTTCCTAAGTGCCGATCCCAAGCACTCACTTCTTGGCATTACATTGCCTGGGCCTTGGCTATAAAGCCTGCCTACCCTGGGAGGGCATGCAATCCAGAATTCAGAGTTATTGTAATATATTCCTGTGTTAAATGATGATAGCTCCTTTTGTGTTCCTGATATCTTTAGTATGTCTCAATTCTTGTTGTCACGTAGCTTAAACCAGCATGCTACTTCTTGGATGGATGTGTTCTTGAACACAACGTAAGGCTGTTCTTCATCTGCACGTTATTAACATATGTTACAAAGCATTGCATAATTCTCACATAACCCAACATTGCATAATTCTCACATAACCCAACATTGCATAATTCTCACATAACCCAACAGAATTTGTGCTCATTTATCAAAGTAAAGCGACATTAGAGGAGCTTGACCAGAAATTGTAAATTCAATCGATTTCTTAAACTTGAATTCAAAATTCAATTTATAGTGATTTGAAGCAGCCGTATAGATCATCTTTGGATTGATCCCTCTTTGCGAGGATTTGTATGCTTGTGTGTTAGCTAAGCACAAAAACCACATGGACCTTATAGGCTGAGACCGAAGAATCTAAGAACTGTGAACGGTTCACCAAGGTTTTCATAACCGTACAGTGAACCGTACAATTCACAAAGATTTTTCGTTTTAATTAATTAATTAATTTTTCAGTTCCCACCCCTAAAAACAGCTTAAAAAAAAATGCCAAAAAAAACCCCAAAATGAGGGCCAAAAACAATGAAATGGGGGGCCAAAAACAATGAAATGGGTTTTGGGGAGAAAAGGATCCAAAAAAAAAAAAATTAGCTAATTAATTAATTAGAAAAACGGTATCACGGTTCATGAACCGTTGTACGGTTCACCCAACGGTTCCAAGAACCGTTCATTCTATGGCTGAGACGTAAACGAACATTGTAGACCATTCATCTTCCCAAAATCTAGCGATATAACAAACAAGAGAAAGATCTAAAAAGATCATCAAATGGTCATGAAAATTCATATAGCAGAATTATATTTTTGTGTCATCCCTTGTTCTCACAAGTTTTCTACTAAGGGAAGCATCACATTGTCTATTCTAATAGAATAAAGTTCTCTCTATATTTTGATTCCATATATCATGATTTTGCAATGAAAACAAAACAAAGTCCATCTGTCCTATTTACATATATATATCTAAATATCATGCATGTGAGAGATGTATTTGTATTTGTATGGTCTCCAATGCAGGACAAAACAAGGACCTCCCCACTATTATGGCCACAGGAGTCCGAGGCGCCCGAAGTCGCTTATTGGCACGGGGATAGCTTTGGCCCAATAAGCCACTGACACGTGTTTGTGCAAACAGGAATAAATTTCTAGGTGGTCGTGCGGTCAAGGTCCCGGGTGCCCGCCTGGGTCTGGGACCACCTTTTCAACGGGCATCGCTTTTTTGCGGGACCCTCCATTGTTCGGCTCCCGCTGGCTTCTGACCCCAGGGACCACCTTTTCGCCATGCACCAGTGGGTGGGTGGCTGGACCCTTTTCTGTTGGTCACCACAATTTCCGTGAGCCTCTACAGGACCCGACCCGGGAGACAGTTTTGTACGAGCACTGCAGATTTTTGGCGAGCACGACACACACCCTCACAATCACAACCCAAATCATACATATGGCAATTTCGTTATATATCCAAGCATAGGTTTTTCTCCCAAGTGACTATGGGATAAACGGAGCCATGCCACATGGCAAGCAATCAGGGAGGAGGCCTGATACAGGGCGGGCAGCAGCAGCGAGGCACCTGGGACACGCATCGGGAGCCGAAATCTGTGGCGGCCGCGCCACTTCCCCAACGTGCTCCCCAAAATTCTCACCCGGCCCTCTTCGAAATAGACCACGTGTCATAATGCCACTTGTAGACTTGTACGCCGTCGATTAAAATACACGTGGCAATATCGCAAGGTAATCTGATGTATCCAACGGTGCGGAGCTAAATCTGCTGACGGCCCAGTAACATACGCGCCTGCTTCCTCTTGCCCTTCTCCTCGCCTCACCACTTAGCTGCAAGATGACTTAAATCCTCCACCGTTAGATCTCACCATAAACGTTGATGTTTTGCCACGTATCCTAAAAATAGCTACTGAAGTGCTTCCACGTGGCGGCTGATGACACGTGGCAAATATCTAAGTGGTAGGGCGTAGAATGCTCCGTGCACTATTTGCGTGTATTTTTTTTTGTCGGAGGCGGCTCTTTCTTTCTCTCTATTTTTTGTCCTTTAAAGTTCGTCGCCATCTCCCTTTTTCCTTCGAGCTTATCCATCCCATTTCTCTCTCTCCCTTGCTCGATCGATCGCTGTTTTAGCTGGGAGTTTGGCTTTGATCCATCGGAGGGCTTTTTGGTTCTGTGGGTGAGCAATTTGGGTTCCAGATCGCAGGATGGAGAAGCTGAGGCTGAGGCTGAGGCTGAGGCTGAGGCAGCAAGTGCTTCTGGATCATCTTCGCCCAGTGGCATCCAATTTCCGAGCTGCAGATATCGTGGTGTGTGCTGAAGTTCAGTTCTGTTTTTGAATAATCGGACTAGAAAGGTTAGAGGTATTTGTGCTCATTTATCAAAGTAAAGCGACACTAGAGGAGCTTGACCAGAAATTGTAAATTCAATCGATTTCTTAAACTTGAATTGAAATTTTAATTTTTAGTGATTAGAAGCAGCAGTATAGATCTTTGGATTGATCCCTCTTTTGGAGGCTTTGTATGCTTGTGGTGTTAGCAAAGCGCAAAAACCCACATGGATCTTTTAGGTTTTAAATTATAAGCTATTTTTTGGGCTGAAACGAAAACGAAGGAAGGAGGGCTGAGTCGATTTGAAAGACGTAAACTCGAAGGCAGGTGATTTACTCCTCGGACTCATGGCTTGGCAGTTTCTTGGCGGAAAACCGGTTTAGCCCCGTCCACACATGAGGTAGCATATGAATATCTATCTTTGTCTAATTTTTTGGAATACCCCTCCTGCAAATTTATCACTTCATTGCTACCCGTATATGCCATGCGTCGTTATACCATGTCGGTATTTTCATACACATGTGAATCGTCTTTTACATTATAGTATGGAATCAAGTCATAAGCAAGATAGGCGTCATATAAGTCATAAGCAACATAGGCGTCATATTACTCTGTGGCATAGTTGCACCATGATTCAGAATCGCGGTTCAGAATTGAGATTCGGAAAAATCCCAAAATCGTGAAGAAATGTTTTTTTTGAGCAGTATGGGTATCGGATGAAAGCTCTGATTAAGAGCATTTTTACTGTGTAGTTTGCCGACAGTTTCGAGTGCAAGATGGTCCAATTTAGGTGCATTAATTCCCAGGTTTACGCTATATGCAGTTTCAATATAAAAAAATTAACAAAAAAAGAGAACACATTGGGGCATTCCCCCAATGAACATAGTAGGATTCTCTCTCTCTCTCTCTCTCTCTCTCTCTCTCTCTCTCTCACACACACACACACACACACACACACACACACACACACACTCAGATCACAACAAACGGAACAAAATCCATGTTGAACAAAAACCCTGCTGAATCATTTTGAACCATACTAAACCTTAAATGAATCATTCTCTCTCTCTCCCGCTCGCTCGCTCTCTCTCTCTCTCTCTCTCTCTCTCTCTCTCTCTCTCTCTCTCGCATGAATGGTACACAACTTCTCTATTCTACACTTAGTCCTTAATACTCTAAAAAGATATATGACCCTTTGTAACTGAGGGAAATTTGAAAACCACCAAATACATGGAAAGCCACCTCAACGGTCAAGATCAGTAGGTACATCCTACGGACATAATCCTTTGCTTCTTGGGCACTCTTTACATAAAGAAGGAATGGATTTGCAAGCCTTTTCCACGCCCTCTCTCTATCCAAATTTAGAATGCTTCAAAGAAATATACTGTAATGTTAAAAAAAATGATCTTCTTCTGCCTTTTGCTGGCACATCAAGGATTGCAGTGTGGAAGCTTACGCTACAACAATTAGAGATATAACTCCGAAATACTTTGGTAAGTGACCTTCATACCAGTTTACTTCTGCTTTGAATACTTTGATTGCAAAAAAAAGGAAAGATTCAATTGCAACCCTTGGCATTCTTGTTATATCGTTAACAACTTTGATAGCAAGCATATGAGAGGTTCAAGCGCTTGTTATGGCATGCATGAATCATTCAATACTTGCTTTTAAACATACTTGTGATGTAAACAAGCGTTGGCTGACTTTGTATGCTTGTTTATGAGCCATTTGGACAACGATGTAGGGCTGTGGTAGCACTACGGTAACAGCTGAAAATTGTTGTGATAGTATCTAGCTTTTGCAAGTGACTAATCACTTGACGAAGATCAAGGATCTTCGTGAGGAGCTTTTCAATATTGATGAGATAATTGAGGATGCTCAATTTGTTTCCATTACTCTCAACTCATTACCTTCATCTTATCTTTCATTTGTTTCATTTTTGAGTATCTCTCTTAGGGGACAACTCTTATCGATGAACTTGTTGGGCTGCTTCTTCAAGAGGAGCAAACAAGGAAAAATTTTGCGGGTGACACTCAACAAGATCAAGTTTTCTTCACGAAAGGCAAGGGAAAAGACAAGTCAAAAGGAAAGGGAAAGCCTCCTTTCAAGGATGAGCAAAAGCCCATTGGAGATCAAAATGTCAACACTCAAAAGAGAAAAGGGAAGTGCCATTATTGCAAGAAGTATAGGCACTTCATCAAGGATTGTAAGAAGAAGCTTGCGAAAGAGGAGAGTAAAGGAATTGATACTAGTGTTTCACTTGCTACTTTGGAGCAAGAGTTTGAAGCTAGTGGTGATCTCTTCAATCAAGACTATGTTTTTGTGTCTAATATTGCTTCTACTAGTACTTCTACATATATGAGGAATTCAGATTCTATTTTGCAAGTTGTTGATTTTCAGCCCTTTGAGTGGGTGATTGATAGTGGTGCTACTCGTCCTATGACTTCTCGCAAAAAAACTTTCACTAAATTAGTGAAAGTGCAAAATGGAAGCAAGGTACAATGTGCAGATAATGCATCTTATTCTATTCATGGAATTGGAATTGTAGCCATCATTCAGCCTAATGGTGAAGAAAAGTACATGAAGAATGTGCTTTATGTTCCGGGAATAAAAAAGAATCTTCTTTCGGTTTCAACGATGTTGAAGCAAGGACTAGTTGTTGAGTTCAAAAAAGATAAGTGTCTTGTCAAGGATCCTAAAAGATCTCTCTTCATTATCGTTTTGGGAATAATGCATGCTGGCTTATTCGTTATGGATACCTATGAGCGACGAATTTCCTCTATATGTCTTGTTGCTTCTACATCACAATCATTGGAGTTGGCTGAATTGTGGCACGCAAGGTTTGGACATCTCAACTTTGCAAGTTTGAAAAAGCTGAAGACATTTAATATGGTAGAAGATTTTCCTACTATTGAGCAGTCGGAAGGGCATGTATGTGAGGGGTGCATACTTGGAAAGTTTCAAAGGAAACCTTTCCAATTGATGGAACTATAAAGGTTCTTGATAAATTTGATTTGGTTCATAGTGATGTTTGTGGTCAATGAGGAGCAAATCCATTGGGAAGTGCATATATTTTGTGACTTTTATTGTTGACTTTTTCCGTTTTACATGGATCTATCCTATGAAGGCTAAATCAGAAGTTTTTCAACATTTTAAAGATTTTCTAGCAATGGTGGAAAATCAGTTTGGGCATTCTTTGAAGACCCTACGCACCAAGACACGAGCCTCTACAAAATCAGTGGACTATGCTGATTTTTCAGATTTTGCTCTTACATCTCATGAAGATGTTACGGAAGAACCTGTTTTCTATGAGCAGGCCAAAAGAATAAAATGTTGGGAGACTGCGATACATGCGTATTTTTGTGATCGTGGGTTTACTAATAGTCCTAGCGAATCTACTCTTTATGTCAAACATACTTCAGATTATATCATCATTATTTTGCTTTATGTTGTGATATTATTATTATGGGAAGTAATGAGCAGTAGATTGATACCGTAATACTTGATCTTGGTATGGTTTTTGAAACCTCAGATTTAGGCCTATTGTAGTTTTATCTTGATTTGTACAAGAAGGGGTTGGAATTTTCATCTCTCAAGAATGCTACATTAGGCAAATTTTGAAGCGGTTCAAAATGGAAGATTGCAAGCCGGTTGCTACACCTATGGAGACAGACCTGAAATTAAATAGTCAAGTTGATGGTGAATCATTTGATACTACTTTATATTGTCAAGCTATTGGATGTCTTATTTATCTATGTAATTCAAGGCCGAACATTTTTTATAGTGTCTCACTCATGAGTCAATTCATGCATGTCCCGATGACATCACATTGGACAAGAATTGGGGTGGAGATCAAGACACTAGACGCTCTATAAGTGGACATTGCTTTTTTTTATGGAAACTCTGCAATTTCTTGGTCAAGTAAAACGTAGCCCACTGTTGCTACTTCTTCTAGTAAGGCAAAATATAGAACGATATTTTCAGCCACAACGGAGTGTTTATGGCTGAGAAGACTACTTGTTGACATGAAGTTTGGCGAGCCTTCAGCCACTCTTATTTTGAGTGATAGTTGTGAAAGATTTCAGATCCTTAAGATCCAATCTACTTGAATGATCTTTGGTTAGAAAGAGAAATACACCACCAATTTCACCAATGTAAAAAAATCAGCATCTACACACAATTTGAGATGCAAACACCAATAGAACTTGATCAAACTTGAATGAAATAAAAAAGTACTGTTGTTGTCCGTACAAAACCAGCAAGCTACTGTATTTCACACGTGTGGATCCAAAAATAGCAAATATAGATCATTCTACACATAGAATTGCAAGCAATCACCAGGATAGTGCACCAATGGATAGTAGAACCCAAGAGAACCATGTATAAGCATGGAATGAGATAGAGAGAAGATTGCTCTCTCCACGAGTTACATCCTTTTATAGTAGGTCCAAATCTTATTTGGCCACTTGGCTTTTTCACCAAAATGCTAACCCTACTAATTTTGGGTCTAGATTCAATGTACCCAATTATTCAAATTTGAATATACTCAAACTCGCATTCTAACTTTCCCACACTTTCAAAAAGTGTTTATTCAAATGAAATTTAGACTAATGAACTTTGAAAAGTCAATCTCTAAGTCTAAAACAAGTTTTGGCCTCAATATGCCAAATATGGAAATATAGCAAAATGTGATGAAACTAGTTGAATCTTTCACACTCCCTCTTCAACTAGTTTAGCATAGAGTTTGATAACACTCCAAGTGAAGTCCTATGCTTTATGAACAAGTCTTTTTCCAATGCTTTGGTGAAGATATCAGCTACACATTCTCTTGAAGACACATGTTGAAGCTCCACCTCTTTTGCAATGACTCGCTCCCTCACAAAATGATATTGTATCTCAATATGCTTGCTCCTAGCATAGTTTTGGACCATAGAACTTTGATCCATCATAAGAATGATCTTCTTCCTAAGAATAGATCTCCTTTCAGTGATCATGTAATGCTCAAAATAGAAACAACCATAATTGATATAGAGAATAGTGTCCACTTGGGATGCTTCACTATTTCTTACATCAATTTTACATACCAAGATGCAATTAGAACATGAAGAATCAAATAGAATGTAAATGAAATGATTCCACCATGCTTCCAACTTTGAACTCTCTGAAAAAATACAGCAAACAAACAATATATGTGAGTGATCAACTTCTCCTCCTTTGTCCTTTGTTGCCATGTATTCACCATGATACTCCATGAATGAGCCTTCATCTCCATCTTGCCTCAAGATAACATTATACCTTGATGACTTGGCCATGAATGAGTGACATAATAAACCTCCAATAGCTTCATTTCCATTAGCAAAATCAGCCAAGAATTCTAGTACAAATCCAACATCAAACAATGCTCACCAATGTAGCTAGTTTTACCATATCTTGACAATTTGCACACATCCACATGAAAATGCTCAAACATGAGATAGAACAAGTATAGTAGACTTGAACAACACTTCCTTGCTGCTCCTTTGACCTTATTTGAGTCTTCAATATGCTGCAAAAACAAATCCATAACATCTTTACCAATTACCTCTCCTTTGATGCTCTTGACTAGCTCCAAATTGCCACCATCTCTTTTGACTAGTTGAAACGCTTTGAGACCAACCTCTTAATCTTCAACTTGATCATCAAAGTCATTGAACAAACTTTGTTTTCCAGATCCATTACTTGATTTTACAGCAAGATAACATCCATCCATTTGCATAGCTCCATTTACACAAGAAGATCTTCCAAAAGATGTTTCACTTTTCATAAGAGCTTGATACTCGAGATCCATTGCGTGGATCCACTCCTCTTCTTTCCTTGCTTGATCTACACTTGTAGACTCATCCAAAGGGGTTAGGAAAACAACATAATTTTCAGAAATTACTTGCTTATCCTTTTGAACATATGTGAGCCTTTGAGGTACTTGTCTTTCTCTTGATGTTCTCCTTGGCTTTTGACTTGATGAAGGTCCATCATCATCACCATCCAAAGTAGGATGCTTCTCATCAACATCAAGAATGTTAGATTCATCCACTCTACCATCAATCATGCTTCAAGACACTTTTGGAATGTTTCCCTCATAAAAAATGACATCTCTACCAACAATCACTTTGTTAGTAGAAGGAATGTAAACCTTGTAGGCTTTACTCACTTCATTATATCCAACAAAAATATCTCTTCTTGAGGATGGATCCTTCTTGGTCCTATCACCAAGAATAATGTTGACATAGCATGTGCATCCAAAAGTTTTTATAAAGTTAACATTCGGCCTCCTCTTGAATAGCATCTCAAAAGGTGTCCTTCCATCCAAAATAGCACTCGGCCACCTATTGCACAAGAAATTGGCACACAACAAAGCTTGATCCCATAATGGTTTGTCAAGACTTAACTTCATAGCTTTAGCACTTTCACATAAAGTCCTATTCTTCCTTTCAGTCACTCCATTTTGTTGTGGGGTCCTTGATGTTGTATACTCCATCTTGATCCCATGCTCATCACAAAAGGCCTTGAATTTGTTAGATATGTACTCACCACCATTGTCACCTCTCAAGCACTTGATCTTTGTAAAAAATTGGTTCTCCCTTGCATTCTTGAACTTGACAAAGACATCATACACTTCATCCCTGCTCTTTAGTAGATAGATCCAACAAAATCTACTAAAATCATCAATGAATGTTACATACATCTTAGCTCCACTATTGCTAATTGTAGTAAATCCATGAATATCCGAATGTACAAGTTGAAAAGACTTTGTAGATCTAAAAATAGATCTAGTATAAGGTAGTCTATGTGAATTAGACAAAGCACAAGACTCACAAACATGCTTGACATCACTTAAGGAACTTGAAAGACCAATCACAACCTTCTTCCTTGCCATTACCTCCAGTGACTTGAAGTTGAGGTGTCTCATCCTTTTGTGCCAAACCTCTTGAATAGAAATTTGTTCCCTTGCAACACATCCAACTTGGTTAGCAATAACACAAGCATCTAGTTTGAACAACTTCCCTTGCCTTTTACCTTTTCCAATTAAGACATCGATCCTTTTGATCAAACAAGCATCTCCATCAAACTCCACCTTGAGGCCTTTACTTAGCATTTGGCTCATATTAAGTAAATTCTTGGTAATAGATGGAATAAACAAGACATCCTCCAAATGAACATTCCTATTTGTAGAGAGAGAAATAGGAATTGTGCCAATCTCTTTGATTGCACACTCACCATCATTGACCGTGTAGGTCACCCTCTTGTCATCTTCATATGCCAACAACGAAGTGAAGTATTCTTTGTGAAAGATCATGTGTGAACTTGCTCCACTATCAATCCACCAAGGATCCAGATCTCCATAGCAAGCATACATGAAGACATCACAAAAGCATCATCATTTGCATCTTGAACATCCAAACCATCCTCATCAAGAGTAAGATTACCTTGCTTGTCTCCTTGATCTCTCTTCTTCTTGTAACACTCACTTGCAAAGTGTCCTTTTATGCCACAATAGAAGCACTTGAGCTTTGATCTATCCTTCTTTTTGCCACTTGAAGAAGCATCCACTTGATCTTGTCCTGTAGACCAATTACTTTTGGTTTTGCCCTTGAATTTGCCCTTTGTGAATATAGCATCTTCTTGAAGTGCCGATGTAGATCTTCCTCTTTTCCTCATTGATCAAGATCTCTTGAAGATCCATCAAACTTGGCAAAGTCTTTTGAATAACAATACTTTGAACAATGTTAGCATGAGCATCTAACAAGCCATTAAGAATCACTTGAATAAGCTCTCCGTCGTTAATACTTTCATCTATGCAAGCCAACTCATCATTCAATGCTTTCATTCTCAAAACAAAAGTACTTGGACTTTCATCATTTTTTTGCAAACAAGAAAAGATTAGAGTCAACACTCTAGAAGTAGACTTGGATTCATAAAGCTTCTTCAATGAATTCCAAGCTTCCAAAAATAATGTGCACTTACCAACTTCCTTGAGAAGTCCATTGGTAACATTCATCTTTATCATGTGTAGAGCCTTCTTGGCCCTCTTGTCATACCTCATTTGATCTTGTTGTGTTGCTGGTCTCTCTTCCAAACCTACAACAATATCCAAATCATCATTCATCTCAAGAAGTGATTCCATCATCACTTTCCACAATGAATAGTTTCTTGAGGTAAGCCTATCATTGGCTTCCAACATGACTCTAATTGAGGTTGCCATGTAGCAATGACTTCATCTTCTCTTTCAACCTGTTTCAATGCACAAAATTCTCCTTTGAACAACAACAAATGCTTTCCAAAGAAATTACCAAGATTTGAACTATCTCACAAACTCTCTTCTAGCACTTATCCAAGCAAATCAACACATAGAATCATGGAATCTTGATCAACCTATGATCTATCCTCAATCTAATGACTTTTGCCACTTCCTAAGATTGAAACACACTCAAATGAAGTCCAGCAATCTCACTATCTAGAGATCTAATCAAAATTAGGTTTTTGACAAAATAAAAAAAAAATTGACTATTCCAAATCTATATGCAAATGCTGAAAATTTGATATGCAATCTATAAGCCACCACTTAGGCTGATCCAATGATCCAAAAATCGGCCAAATCCAGTATGTGAATTCAAAAATCGAAATTGATCAAGTATATTGACCTATAAAGTGTTACGATCTACAAAAGATCCAATCTACAAAAGCAAAAAATTCGATTTTGATGTATAATCCTCTCTAGCATGCTCTAGACTTGATATCTTCACCAAATCATTGATAGATTTGATTTCCTCCTTCATAACCTGAAACACAAGCTCTGATACCATGTGAAAGATTTCTGTTACGAGCTCGTAACCAGTGCCGAACCCTAGAGAACACAGATAGGTCAGATACCACAGTCAGGGTCGTGTCCAGCGTACATGACCAACAGGGCAAGACAGTGTGAGTAGTGTGCCCCAGCACGGTCCATAGCCATGGCGGGCCTAACACAACCTAGGGACCTTGTCAGCAGGATAGGGCCCCCAGTTGGGTCTCGACGTGCAGTCGGCCACGTCAGTGCCACATGGCCGACACTTGGCAGTAGCATGCTACCAGTCCTCACACTGGGCTAGGAGGGGCTTACTCTATATCAGGGAGTAGGCAAGGTTGGGTGGATCAGTTAGTGTTTGCCCTACTGTGGTGTTAGGATCTATTACACTGGTATCAGAGCCATCTCCTTCTTTGGGAGCTCAGTTTCAACAGGAGAGAAATCCATCAGAATGCATAGCAACTATGGTTAATATGCAAAGATAGATAGAGCAGGTGAAGTGCTGGAGAACCAGCTATCTATGGTGGAAATCTCCGTAGGATTACTTGTTTTTACAGTAAAATTTGGATCAGCTTTCTAGGCCAGGTCCAGCGCTGCCAATTAGGGTTTAAACTTCGATTTTGGAGTGGAAATTCCGGATTTTGGAGCGTTTTCAAGTCAGGAAGTTTGATGCAGACCAGCGCTGTCAGAGCAGCCTCCTTCCTTGAGTTTTGAGTGGAAATCAGTGACAAATTAAGCAAGATTTGAAGCGGATTTCTACAGCAGGTCCAGCGCTGGACAGTAGGGGACAAATTTTAGAATTTATTCTTGTATTTCAAAGGTTTTCTAGAAGTCTGAGCTTCAGACTTGCTTGTCACAGACCAGCGACCTACCAGCTGAGGTCAAATCAGAGATTCAAGCGGATTTTTGAGTCTAAATTTGGACAAATCGGGTCAGACAGGTTGCTGTCCAATCAGCGAGGACATGGACTTCAAAATTCCGGATTTCTTTTTGTATTTTTCCATTTTTTACTCGGTTTGTTGGAGCTCCACATCTGAAATCAGATCAACGAGCTACTTCACTCAAGAACCGAGAAATTTGGATGTCATTTTGAAGCTTCAAGCTGGGATTTTCCGGGACAGCAGGTCTGAAATCGTGGGTAAAAGAGTTGAGAGGGTTCTTCTTCGTAATTTCTTTGGAAGTACAGTCTTCAGAAACAGCTAAGTCATCTTTCCTTTACCTTGTACAGTTGTAAATTAGTCTTTTGACTTTTTTTCATCAGAAGTTAAGGTAGCTCTCTTCCAGTTCCGAAGATGACCACTCCTCAGGGACCTGATCAACCCCCGGAGAGAGGCTTCGACGAACTTGAAACAGAAGCCTTGGCTTATAGAAAAGGGAAGGAACCCATGGAAGTAGAAGAACAGGAACAGTTCGCCGAAGAACTCGACGAACTGGTTACCAAGGAGCAGTTCCTCCAATTGGTAACAGAAGTGGATGAACTGAAGTTGGCATTAGCCAATTTCAAGTCCAGTGTGGACGACTCGTTCGCTGAACTCAAAAACTTGATTTTGAGTTCCGCGAAAGGAAGCCTTCCCTCCACTTCTCAGTTATCCTCTTCTCCACTTCCATCAGTTTTGGGTGAGACTTTACGGTCTCACCCCAGTGTTTTTAAAGATTTAAAGCCTCCTACTTTTAATGGGGAAGAGAAGGATAGAAATGCAGTTATTCTACAAACCTTCCTCAGCAAATGGAAGAACATTCATGCTCTTAAACAGACCCCTGACCATTTGCAAGCAATTGAGGCCAGTCTTTCTTTAGGGCCTATGGCCTATAAGTGGTGGTTAAATCTCCAGGAGACTGGGCAGACTCCCCGATCATGGAAAGCTTTTGAAGAAGCTTTCCTAAGAGAATTTCTACCAGAAAATGAACTAGATAGAGTCTGGGAAGCCTGGGAAAGAACAGTAATGGATAAATCCCTCATCTAATATATCTCACAGTATCGAGAAGCAATTTTAAAGATTAAAAATATGGATGACTATCAAAAAATTAGGGGATTTGTCCATGGCCTCAAAGATGAATATAAAGTAGAGGTTCAGAGAAACTCGCCTACTACCCTTGAGCAAGCTCTCAGATATGCTCAAATCTATGATGATTCAGTGGGTAGGAAGAGAGCGAGACAACAACCACTTTCTGAGCAGCTTTCTCAGAAAGACTTTCAATTTAAAAAGAAATTTTTAAAAAGAAAGAAAGAAGATAAATTTAAAGGTGAAGCTCCTCAGAAACGCCTTTCACTCATACAGCCCTTAAAACCAGATGATTTTGAGAATTTAAACAAGAACGTTTGTGCTTTGTGTGTATGGGCAAGGGACACACAGTCAGACAGTGTCCCAAGGGGCCTTTCACTAAAAAAGATAAAAAAGATAAAAAACAAGTTCATCTTGTTCAGACTGTATGTTTCCCCAGTGACTCGGCAGCTTCCGAGATCAAAGTGTATCATGAAGATCATGAACACTGTTGCCAGCTAACCTCTGCAATGCTAGCGAGACCCGTCAGCTTTGGGCCGCATGACCTAGTACGTATGCATGGGAAAGTTGGTAACCAGTCAGTAAGAGTCATGGTTGATGATGGGGCAACCCATAATTTCATCAACCACACCCTGGTCAAAAAGCTTAAACTACCAGAAGTACCTAGTCAGCATAGGTACATAGTTTCATTAGCTAAGGGTGAAGATAAAAAAATATGGAAAACTATGGTAAGTAAGTTAAATCTTGGTATTCAGGGGTACCAAGATGAAATAAACTTTCAGATAATGCACCTGGATCGAACAGACATTGTTCTCGGGAAAGATTGGCTCTACAGTTTAGGACCTTCCCTCCACAGAAACTATCAGGAGAACACCCTCAGCTTTCAGTATAAAGGCCGAGAGATCCAGTTGCATGGGGAGCATGATGTTCCCAACAGCCCTATAGTCTGCAGTTCAGAGCTCTGTCAGCTAATCAGAGACGAAGACCATCAGGTATTCTTATGTGACTTTCAGTTTATTCCTAAAGTTTTTATTTCCAGTTCTATTCAGCAGAAAATTTGTAAATTAGAAACTTTATTGTCTAAATTTAAAGATGTTTTTCCTGAAGATTTGCCACATGGTTTACCTCCTAGCAGAGAGATAGATCATGTAATAAACCTAGTACCAGGTACAGCACCTGTTTCTAAACCTCTGTATCGGGTCAGCCGAACAGAGGATGAAGAAATAACTAGGCAGTTAACAGACTATCTTGGGAAAGGCCAAATTCAGACCAGTAGTTCACCATGGGCCTCACCAGTCCTATTGGTGAAAAAGAAAGAGGGGTCTATGCATCTTTGCGTAGATTACAGAGCCCTCAATAAAGTCACAATTAAGAATAAATACCCTATGCCTCGGGCAGACGAGTTGTTTGATCAACTCGACGGGGCTAAGTTTTTCAGCAAAATAGACCTCAGATCGGGATATCATCAAGTCAGTATAAAATCGAAAGATGTCTCGAAAACAGCTTTTAGGACTCGTCAAGGTTATTATGAGTTTAAGGTGATGCCATTTGGGCTCACAAATGCTCCAGCTACCTTTATGACCTTGATGAACAGTGTCCTCAGACCATACTTGGGTAAGTTTGTAGTCGTATTTTTAGATGACATCCTCGTCTACTGCAAAACGAGGAAGGAGCATCTAAAACACCTCAGAAAGGTGTTTCGATTGCTCAGAAAGCATAAGCTTTATGCTAAACAATCCAAGTGTGAATTCTTCGTTGAAGAAGTAGCATATTTGGGTCACATTATCTCTTCAGATGGGATTAAGATGGACCCAAATACATACTCATTTGGCAGAGACCTCAGAATATTTTGGAACTTCAAATCTTTCTTGGTCTGACGGGATATTACAGACGATTTGTCAAGGAATATGCTCAGATAGCAGTCCCTATGACAAATATCCTTAAGGGAAAGGGAAAGGAGTTCATTTGGGAGTCCGCACAACAGAAGAGCTTTGATGCTCTCAAAATAGCCTTAGCTACAGCACCAGTTTTAAAAGTCGTCGATCCCAATCAGCCATTTGTGGTCGAAACAGATGCTAGCGACTTTGCAGTAGGTGCTGTGCTAACTCAGGGTGGACGACCAGTTGCGTTCAAGAGTAAAAAACTCGAGCCAGTTCAGACTAGGTACAGTGCCTATGAAAAGAAACTTTTTTCTATAGTCCATGCCCTTAAGACTTGGAGGCATTATTTGTATGGTGCCAACTTTGAGGTCCTGACAGACCATGAGAGTCTCAGATACCTTTGCAATCAACCTGAGCTTAGAGGTCGAAAAGCTCGTTGGGTAGAGTTGATGCAAGAGTTTGACATGTCTATCAGATATAGGCGTGGAAAATTCAATACAGTAGCAGATGCCCTTAGCAGAATGCCTATGATAAACGAGCTGAGTTTTACTCAGATTCGTAATGAGTTACTCGAGTCCTTGAGAGGGAAATGCCAGCATGATGCATTCTTCTCTATTATCTGGAACTCAGTCCAGAACAGACAGTTACAGACTCCAGAACCAGTTCTCGAGGCTGGTGCCAGTTCATCCAAGAATACGACAGCTTCCGTTGAGAATGATGATGAGTCCGAGTATACGTCGTCAGATGACGTTGAGGATTCTGAGCCTGTATTACCCAAGCAAACCCTAGGGGTTGAGGGTCAGTTGACTCAAGGATTCAAATGGAAACAGTATTCCATTCAGGATGAGTACTTGCTCTATAGAGATAGAGTATGTGTCCCCAATTCAGAGGATTATAGGCAACAGGTCCTATATGAATGTCATGACAATCCTAGCGCGGGACACCCAGGCATACAAAAGACCTATGAGCTTCTTTGTAGGCAATTTTTCTGGCCCAGTATGAAAAGGGACGTCCACCAGTATGTAACTAGTTGCCAGAAATGTCAAGTAAATAAAGCAGAGCGTTTAAAGGCAGGAGGGTTGTTGCATCCCTTAGAAATACCAGCTGGTAAATGGGAGAGTATCTCCATGGATTTTATAGTAGGCCTGCCTAAAACTCAAAAGGGTAATGACGCTATATGGGTCACAATTGACCGTCTGACCAAAATGGCTCATTTTATTCCAACCAAAACAACCGTTAGAGCTCCAGAGTTAGCGAGGTTGTTTGTAGACGGGCTATTTAAATTGTACGGTCTACCTTTCAGCATAGTCAGCGACCGGGACAGTAAGTTTACTGGAAATTTTTGGAGGGCAGTATTCCATCATCTCCATACTAAACTTAATATGAGTACCACTGACCATCCACAGACGGACGGTCAAACAGAATGGGTAAATCAAGTGCTGGAGGATATGCTTCGTGCATACGTCAGCAAGAAACAGACTAATTGGGAGGAGTATCTCTCGATATTAGAGTTTGCTTACAACAGTACCAAACATTCAGCTACGGGATACAGCCCATTCCACGCTCATCCATAGTTGTAGGGTTTAAACAAAAAAAAGTTGAAGCAGCCAGAAACTTTCTAGAAGACCTAAACCAGATGATAGAACATGCTAAGCGTAGCATTAGACAATTCCAGGATCGAGCCAGGCATTATGCAGATCCACACAAACGGGATGTGCAGTTCTTCACTGGTGAGAAAGTCTACTTGAGAGTCCCAGTTGACTCTAAAACCCTCAAATCAGGAGTGTGTACTAAGTTGTATCCAAGGTATTGTGGTCCCTTTACCATCAGTAGGAGACTAGGCGAGGTCACCTATGAACTAGAACTCCCACACAGCAGTAAGGTTTTTCCAGTCTTTCATGTAAGTCAGTTACGAAAAGCCTTAACCAGATTAGATAATCTGGTAGGGGACAGTGTTCTAGTTCTCCCATTAGATCCTCAACAACCTCCACATGAACCAGAGGAGATTCTTGATAGTAGAGAGATGCAGACTCGTCATACTTTATACCGAGAATATCTGGTTAAGTGGAATAATCAGCCTGTTGAGAATGCCACTTGGGAAAGAGGCAGCGTCCTTCGCAAGATTTTTCCAGACTTTGTCTTAGAGGACCAAGACGGTTCTTAAGGGGGAGGGAGTGTTACGAGCTCGTAACCAGTGCCGAACCCTAGAGAACACAGATAGGTCAGATACCACAGTCAGGGTCGTGTCCAGCGTACATGACCAACAGGGCAAGACAGTGTGAGTAGTGTGCCCCAGCACGATCCATAGCCATGGCGGGCCTAACACAGCCTAGGGTCCCTGTCAGCAGGATAGGGCCCCCAGTTGGGTCCCGACGTGCAGTCGGCCACGTCAGTGCCACGTGGCTGACACTTGGCAGTAGCATGCTACCAGTCCTCACACTGGGCTAGGAGGGGCTTACTCTATATCAGGGAGTAGGCAAGGTTGGGTGGATCAGTTAGTGTTTGCCCTACTATGGTGTTAGGATCTATTACAATTTCAGATCCTTAAGATCCAATCTACTTGAATGATCTTTGGTTAGAAAGAGAAATACACCACCAATTTCACCAATGTAAAAAAATCAGCATCTACACACAATTTGAGATGCAAGTACCAATAAAACTTGAATGAAATGAAAAAGTACTGTTGTTGTCCGTACAAAATCAGCAAGCTACTGTATTTCACACGTGTGGATCCAAAAATAACAAATATAGATCATTCTACACTTAGAATTGCAAGCAATCACCAAGATAGTGCACCAATAGATAGTAGAACCCAAGAGAACCATGTATAAGCATGAAATGAGATAGAAAGAAGATTGCTTTCTCCGCGAGTTACATCTTTTTATAGCAGGTCCAAACCCTATTTGGCCACTTGGCTTTTCCACCAAAATGCTAACCCTATTAATTTTGGGTCTAGATTCAATGTACCCAACTATTCAAATTTAAATCTACTCAAACTCGCATTCTAACTTTCTCACACTTTCAAAAAGTGTTTACTCAAATTTAGACTAATGAACTTTGAAAAGTCAACCTCTAAGTCTAAACCAAGTTTTGGCCTCAATATGCCAAATATGAAAATATAGCAAATGATTAAACTAGTTGAATATTTCACAATAGTCAGAGTGCTATTGCCAGTGCATGGAATCCTATGAGGACGAAGCACATCGAGATCCATTATCACTTTTTCGGGAGAGACTTCATGATGACGACATTTTACTTGAGTATTGTCCTACAGAGGATAATATTGCGGACCCAATTTTGGTCATGTGCTGACTCGTGGGTCCTTAGAGGTCTAATTTGGTTTAGGGACCCTATCTTGACTTTTGGGAGTGCCTTACAGTCAGTAAGTAGGTAGAGTACATATTGGTTTATTGTGTCACATTTTTCAGTTTGGCAAAACATTGCTCTCCATTGCTCTTGTTGCTGTTTTCTCTCTCCCTCTCTCTTAGAGTTGGGCGCCCAGCCTCTTCTCTCTTGTTTCTTGTGGAGATCGATTGATAACTAGATCTTGGTGATTTGACTCTTGTTTTCCTACAAGTGTCAGGGTTCACTTGCAACCAAAAACAATACATTGTTGTCAGACAGATATTTTGCAACTCTACACATTTTGAAAGCAATTCAATACGTAAAAATATAGCAAGAAACAAGGGGTAATGATGTGACTTACCTCAAGCATCTGGCCCTCTCCTCGCGTGTGCCTCAACATACGACCGTTGGTGTTCACAAACACCAACTGCCTACACTGATCGATGGATAACTTGTTCCTCTTCTGCGTGTGATATAAGGCCCAGGTGCTCCAATTCTGTTCGAAAGCTCCTGCCAAACAGTCCTATACAAGGACTCTCTCTACCAATCGTCCCAAGTCAACTGTGCTGCGCCTATGGATGCACCACCATGTCTTCGCCAACTCTGCTCTCCATCGAAAGGAAACTGTAAGCGCTCAAATGTGAGCAGCTGGCGTGCAGTGTTAGCCAACATCGAACCTGGTGTCAGAAGAAAACACATGGCACATGTAAGTCCCCTCGAATTCACACACTAGCAATGAATACACTATTGCAGTAACATTGCTACGAAGCGATTTCTCACACGTACTTGGTCTGGGCCATACGTGCTCTGTGTATTCTACCCATCTTCGGTGCAGCTCCGGATTGTCTCTCTCCTAGGTATAGCGCCACAAGGGGTGCAACATGTGGGCTATGACGTGGATGGGTCGGTGGAAGTAGTCCCATTTGGACTCCCATAATTCTGAGATCTCATTTTTTCTGCAACAGACAAATTACAATAATCATTGCATTGTAGCATAAAAGAAACCATCAAACTTGAGTGAGAAACAACAAACTAGACATTGGAATTATTTCAGTATGAGCGATAACGGGCGACTAACGTTAGCGTGGGAGTCTATGCAGGCATAAAGGAGTGCAGTGTAGGCCTAAACCACGCCCTTGGTAGATGCTTGCACGATGCTCCACGCCTAAACCCTAAAAAACAAGGAATTAGGGCATGTAAATTGAAATTTGTGATACGGATGTAGACGGGCGGCACAGAGATCATAGAAGTCTCTACAGACATGTGAAAATGCATTCTAGGCATTGACATCACCTGAATCGGTTGCCCACAAGTCATTTTGTGAAAAAGGCAAAAATACACAAGCATTTGGAATGTGGTGTTCAAATCTTGCTAGGCCTGCGTAACCTAGCTATGTCTCTTAAGAAGATATCGAGAACGAAGGGCCTGAACCAGAAATCAGAGAGGAGATAAGGGATACTATACCTCCAACCATGGATATGAATAATGGCAATGAATCCTATGATGGGTCCCACACATGTGAATCCATGTTTCCACATGTGTAGGCTATTTTAGATAGGTTAGATATCATTCATAGGGTTAGTTAGGTTTGTTTGGTCAATATTCCTAAACTATAGGGCAAATTTCTTGAATATGGAGGTGGTTGATCTACGTAGCCACCAACTTGGCAAAACTCTAGAGTTAAGTAAGATTGACAAATTAGGGCAGGAATAGTCAATCATCTTCCTTATTACATGCTGAATTTTCACCTAACTTGAGAGGAAAGGAGTCCTATTGTACATACAATCCATAATTCCCGTAGTGAGGAGATAGAATTTTTGGAGCACATTGGCAATATTGAGGTTTCTACACATTTGTCTTGAGTTTTTGTGAATGCTTTGGTATCTAAATTTGATTCCACTTAATCTCTGATAATAGGATGTATTGGAGTCCATACCACATACATGTGGGGCTGGAATTCCATGTTTGATCAATGGTTTTAATTGCTCTTGATTGTGGGATCCAATATTGCTTTTCTAGATCAAGATCTTGTGACTAGTTTTGCAATAGATAAGTGTATCAATCAATCAATCACTCTTGGAGCCTTATGTAAGTTCATTTATGGTCCTTTGTACTATACTTTCAACACACCCTTATCCTTGATTTTACCTATGGAATAAGGGAAAATAAAAAGTTTATGTTTTATTTTCATTTGTTCATTTCCTCGTTTTGCTAATCTTGTTGTTTGGTGAATTTATTTTTATTCTATGAAAAAAATAATAATAAGGAAAAAGAGCAAATCAAAGTTATTCCTAGAAATGAAGTTTGTTGATGTATGCACTAACCCTTGTTGAAGTGCAGGAATCAGATGATCCAAAAGTCGAAATCATTTTCACCCACTGTGAAGGATTTCAGATCATTTAAGATCCAATCCATGTCCCAAATCTTTGGTTACAACAAGGAGCAAACCAACAATCCTGCCAATGTAGAAAAATCAGCATCTACATACAAAATGAGATGCAAACTCTAAGAGATATTGATCAAACATGAACCAAAACATAAAATATGTTTGTTGTCCGTACAATTACAGTACCCTACTGTATTTCACACGTGTGGAACCGAAAATAGCAATAAATGATCATTCTACACACAAGATTGCAAGATAACACCAAGATAGTGCACCAATGAGTAGTAGAACCCAAAGAGAACCATGTATAATGATGAAATGAGAGATAGAAGAGAGAAGATGTGTCTCTCCACGAGTTACATCATTCTATAGAGTTTCCAAACCCTATTTGGCCACTTGGCTTTCCCTCCAAAATGTAAACTCTACTATTTTTGGGTCTAGATTCAATGTACCCAAAGTTCAAATTTGAATCCCTCTCAAACTCGACTACCAACTTTCCCACACTTTCCAAAAGTGTTTATTGAATGTATTTTAAACTAATATAACTTCAAAAAGTTTATTTCTAAGTCTAAAATGAGTTTTGGCCTCTTATTGACAATTTACCAAAATGTGACTAAACTAGACTAAACTAGTTGAAATCTCTCACACCCACCACCATTGCACTTGCATCATATAGTCACAGTGCGATTGGACCAATTGATTGCAAGGTTGTTTTAATGCATCCATATCCATACACTTCGCATATATTCTGTGTTGCATAGGGCATCATGCATTGTTGTAACATGCATATGTTTGATTGATATAGAAGCAAATGGGGGGTTAGAGAGAGAAAATTGGAAATAGAAACATTGCAGCATGGAGGGGAGTGACTCCATTGCCCAATGGATAAAGCATTGGAATTTTTTTATTAGGACTAGCTAACTAGAAAAGTCAATGAGAAGGCTAGAACTGCACTGTATTTGTAAATAGTAGAACTCATAATAATGGTTGTTAAGGCCCAAATTAGACTAATAAAACTCATATTAGAGGCACAAAGGATAACTATAAGTAGAGGAGGTCATGCTAATTTGGAGGCTATTGTACATTTGTCATTTTTTAGCATTATGTGTGTTTTGAAGCTATTCTTTGAGAGCTATGGCTTTTGCTAATGGTTAGGTCATGTGCCTACAATCACAAGAGAGCTTGATCATGCTATAGATTAAGGCATTTAATGTATTGAATGATCACTGAAGAAAGATTGGTACCTATTTTTGCCATAGTTTTTTTTTATTTATCTAGCTTCTTGATTTTTGGCACATAACACAAAGTTTGCAATGAACACCTAATATTGGTTTGGTGTGTAGTGGACCTATTGAAATCATAGCGCAAAACTATGGTAAGATGTCATTGAAAAGCTCTCATCGAGCACTTTTTAATGGCACAAAATTGTCTTAATTGGAGATACAAATATTAAGGTTTTAAGATTTTTACTGTTGCAAACTAAACTATAGACAAAATGACGTGCTAGCGGATGGCCCCCAATATCGACTTACAGTTTTATTAGGAAAATTTCATTTTATATTTTGAAGAGCTACATTATGTAGATTTCAAATCAAAGTGTTTTGATTAGACCACGTGTAAGAAAATCTTGGAATAAAATATATGTACAAAGTTTTGTAAATTTGGAACTCCTATAATGCAATATAAAATGTGACTAGCTATTTGATATTGCTACGGAGGAAGCTTTGTCATGCATTCAAAAAATTTAAATACATTATCACTTGCTAGGGAATGCTTATTGAAGACTAGTATCAATGAATTAGATGATGGTTGATTATTTTGATATCATGTTGTCTAAGTATTATTCTGATGTCTATTCCTTTCATGATATTATGCTTCAAATTATTTTCGTTAGTCTTGATTTGTCTTGATGTTGTATGATGCCTGTTTTTGGTTTTATAAAGACTAAAAATACTGATTTGAAACTGCTAAAAATATTTATATAATTTAAGAGGTGTTGATGGAATTAGAGAGGCTGATCATGATGTTCAAGTTCACCTAGAAATTCTAGAAAAAAATTGTAATTGTTCAACTAGGCTAGGCAAAGGATGCTTTTGAGCTCATATGATTGGGTATTTGTAAGACTTCCTTGTGAGTAAATGGATTTAATATTATTATTAGTTGCTTAAGGTATTGTTTTTGATGTGGAGCACATGTATACGATAAGCAAGTATAAATATTGTGAGTAGGAATTTTGATGTACTCACAGTCTTGCTAATATCCAATCGATGTCGTTGATAGTCTACAAATGTTATATTGCTTTAATATGGTTGGTACATGTTTTGAACAAACATTAACTTGTGTAACATGCACAAACTTACTCGCAAAATAGCAAGCCCTCTGAAAACCTATGTATTTTCTCCATATGATGTTGATGTTCAATTATAATGGTCTGATTGAATTATTTATTTTTCTCAATCATGTTGAACCAAATTTTGTTGTCAAAGCGCATGTTTTTCATATTGGATTTTTGTGATTTAAAAAAAAAAGGTCTTTAAATCACTTGTATTAAGGCAAAGTAGAAAACTTTTTAGTTGTTACTCTTTTTTGGAATTTTGATCCATTTCCAAATATTCCTTTCTCTCAGCCACTTTTTGTCACATTCACATGAACATAACTCCACTCAACACAATGATTATTTAGTGCAACGAAGAGTTTCACACAACTTTAAACACCCACACGTGCTTGCCTTCTAAAGTTTCTCATTTTTTAGATTGACTTACTCAACTTCAATTGTGCCATGATTAGCTCTCACTATCCACTAGTTTTTCGCTAACTAAGGGAGAGAAGCTAAGAGGAGCAACAAGAAGCAACCATACACACTTCAACAATGCATCAATTATTATTCGATCTTTTTAACACGAGTCCTTACAAAATGTGCACAAAAGTGTGCATTTCAAGCACTTAATCAAAAAATCGTATCTCATAAACTATGATGAATCACATTGAATCCTTTCACATGTGTGTTCTTCATATATACATTTATCAGTTAAAAATTTTGAGACCTTCATTTTGAGCAACTTGTATGTAAGATATAGTGTGTCAAACATGTGGAGGTATTAAAATTTGGAGTCCTATAGAGATATATACGCGCACCTAAAGTTATCCATGTGAAGTGCTAAAAAGTGTTGAAAATTGAAGATTTTTGGGGATTGGAATAAATTGTGATCAATCAAGAGAATTTCTTTTTAAGTCTTCTAATAACACAATGAAGAGTCAAGTCTAATTTCACATACAGTTAAAAGATTGAAATTTCAATCATTTGATGATATGTTATGTCTCGTCAAGTGACCGTGGGTTTTATGCACAGTTTTGTGCGCACGCACACAAAACTGTGTTGAAAACAACTCGTGTTAAGGATATAGAGTAGTTTTTTAGAGCATGAAAGTTTTGAAAGTTGACTATTTGGATTGGATTGACTCCATGATGTATGCTCCTTGACTATCATGTATTAAGAGTTTAGCAATAGACCACATATCCTACACTATTGTGAATAAGTTTGTAAATTTGCATAAGAGAGAATTTTTATCTCCATAGATGTACTAGGGTGGCCTCCTACCTAGAATTTGATTGTGGCTTGCTTTTTAGTAGGCAACATAAGAATTGTTATTGTAACACATATTTGCTTGGCATAAAAAAAGTTTATCCAATCTGATGCTCACGGTGGCTAAGGTTTTGACTTATTGGCTTACCAACTAGATTTGAGTCGCCATATGCATGTGCAAGGATATTTTGTGTCCTTATGAGAACATTGTTCTTATGGACAAAGTCTGAAGGCAATCTTTCGAGGCATGTTATTATATAAAATGTTGAAGGCCATAGTTCAGGCTTGTCGATGCTTGAACAAAAGTTGACGGACACCCTTTAGGGCCTTGTTGATGCTAGGAGAAACTTGATTGCTGCCCTTTGGGGCTATTGCTAATGTTGGTCCCTTCACCTTGCCTTTTGTGATTAGCAGTCTTGCCCTTCACAACCATTTACGTTGCCCTTCAAGTGTGTTGTACTAGGCCTAGGGAACTTGTTTGTAAATAGTTGTAAATGTTGTCCATTCTACTGGTTTTGGGCCTCATACTTACTTCAAATTGACTCTCGAAAAAAATTATTGCTAATTTTTCATATTTAAGTTGTTGGAGAAGTCTATAAATGTGTACAAATTTTTTTCAGCTTTAACTTTATCAATAAAGCCTAGACTAGTTTGAGCTCATATTTTTGCATTTGCTAATAATAAAAAAAGATATGAAAATATTCTCAAAATCAAAGGCTTTTATTAAAGTCATTTGAAATCTACAATGGTCAAACTCAAAGTAAAGGTGAAGGTCAAAATACATTTCCATAATGGGCTCCTCTTATTTTTAGCACCCTGCGCACGCGTTAGGGTGCGCCAGGCAAGGAGGTTTTTTTTTTTCGAAAAAAGAAAACTGGTTGCCCTGGTGCCACGTGTCGGGCACCAGGTTTTATCCCATAAGCAAATCTCTGAAATAAACCAGTACCTATATATAACTGAACCCACCTGTTTACTCACATGTGTGCACGTGGGTGTGAAGTTGCCCATTGCCACCTGCCCGGTTCCCGGTGCCACTTGGGCCTGCCCGACGCCACCCACCTGGCGCTGGTGTCCCTGCCCGGCACCACCTGGGCACTGCCTACTCCCTGGTGCCACGGCACCCGCCTGCACCCTTTTGGCCAGCCCCTGGCTGACGCACCCTGACGCGCCAGGGTGCTACAATTATGTGGAGCCCTCCATAATGTGTCTCTACTCAAATTTGACGTGAATCAACTATCTAGATCGAGTTTGGGGACCAACACTACTTAGGGCATAATAGTCAACCCTCAAAATAGAAGTTTATCATGGATGGAAATTGAAATCTTGAAAATACATAGGTTTCATGGATGAGATTTTGAATCTACATAACCATAAAGATGGAATTATCAACACAATTTGAAAATGATTATCTTTTATTTCTTTTAAGATTTTTGTGACACGCATGGTGTAAGACAATGGGTGTTTCTCGGCCTATGGTAAGGATATAGTGGCTTGTCCTCTCATTTCATCGCTATAGCAACCATACGAGAGGACTTACCATTATATTCTTACAGTGGGCCTTCAAGCAACCACTATCTAGTCAATAGGCTATTCACTTGACCACTTTTTGACAATCACCTTCAAGTATCTTAAATGCCACCCATAATGTGAGAATGGAGCCAACATTTTTTGTTGTCATCAAAATTTGTGTCCATAGAAGCTATGAAGTTTGATGACTTTTAAAAAAACCAACAACTATTGTCTTTCACTTGAAATGTAAAAGAAGAATCTAGATATTGTGGAATTTACTTTTTATGTATGCGATGATAAATAATTTAAGTATTCACCAAATAAAAAAAATTTGTACTGGCTAGATGTACCTTTTACAAAGCATTGTACAAAGTTTAGCATTTAATGTGATATAACGTCACAATCTTAAAGCCAAGTGATCTATTTTCTCTTGTATTTGAGTGCTACATTAAAAAATAAAACTTGCCTTTGACTGAAAAGAGTATCACATCTACTCTAAGTCCCACGTAGTGATCAAGAAGGTTCCAACTTGTGTTCGTTAGAAATACACAAAAAGAGCAAAACATGATGGGAACCAAAATGCATAGGCATTATGGAATATAAGGTTTGAGGACCTTGGGCTTTTGGCGTGCTGGTTGAGGCCGTGCCTCCAAGGGCGGAAGGTGCTTGGGCTAGGACCTTCCACCCCACAAATTTTTTTCTTGTAATTTCTTAAGTTATTACCTTGAGCTTAATGCATTCTACATAGTCTAAAAGCAAAAGTTTGAAATCTTGTAAATGGTTTACTAAACATAAAACTTATTCGGAAATCCTTCTCAACAGAAGTGCCTCAGAGGGGGACCTTTCCCCTCCCCTCCCACCCCCCTCCAATTTTTTTTTGTAGTTTCTTAAATTATTTCCATGAGGTTTATGTATGGGAGCATGGATTTCCAATGACCTTTCTATTGTGGAATCTTGTGATAATGATGGTGAGGTAGTAAGGTTGTGCCAATTTTATGACAAGATTCCCCAATGGAAAGGTGGAAAGCCTCATTCTCTTACGTAAAGGATGGCCGATGTTACTCAAAATCACATGTGTGACCTCGATCAAACTTTATGGCAGTCTTTAGGGAAGTCAAAGCACCTTGAAATCTTTATGTATAATGGAAGGCGCCGGATGTAGGACATTATGCTCGATAAGGATTTCCATAATTTTTTAGACAAGATCCCAAGGGGTTGAGCTTAAATTTTTTTGGAAAGCCAAACTGGTCAGAATGTCCTCTGCTTGACACCTTCCATTGCATAATGGTTACCTTAAACTTTTTTTTGATGTATTTTATGAAATGTAATGAACACTTTGACTTTGACTAACCAGTCTAGAAGTGCCACATGGCCGCTGTACGCCTGACGCGATGAGTGAAAAGAGTAGCACAAGCATGTGAAAACAAGTACATGAATTTTTTGCTTTTTAAACTTTCCAAAAAATGGGCAAAATTGGCAAGAGGTATCCATTACGAATATATTTTGGGATGACTTATTCTTTTGATGTACTCGAATAGTTTTTGCAAAATTTAATCCTCACTATCCAATAGTGAAAGTTTGAACACTTGGAAGTGGTCTTTTGAGCAGAAAACTTCTTCGAATACAAAATCAATATGAGATTTCTATCATTTTCACGTCGACATTCTTGAAACTTTCTTGAAAAGGAAGATGATTCCATTTTCAATTGACTCTCCATAAGAGGGAATGGCAGTCAGTAGCCTATACACCATAAGGAAAACTCCTATCCTAGGGTGGAGGAACACTACACCGCTACACCTATCCATACAATAGCCCATGGTGGGAGACACTTCAACATGGTGGACACTTGAACATCTTTACAGCCAAGTCCCATGGCAAACAGGCCTGTAGACCAGGCCCCAGGTGTCCATCAAGACCAACCATATTGAGCGTAGACCAGACTCCAGAGCCTGTGTAGCCTACGCGGCCACCATCACGACTCCTGTTTGCTTCTGCTTTGGAACACGACTCGCCAGGGCCAGAGACTTTGAGTAAAAAACTACGAGGACTGGCCAGTCCACAGACACGACTTGACGCTCTAAAATCTTCCCTGGCTGGGGTGGAGCAGCCTGGAATCTGGATGGCCCTTTGGCAATGTCCTCAAATTCCTGGCAGATTTTTTTAAGACAAGTGACACGTGAATTGCAGAAGGGCTGCATAAACAAGTATCAACTTAGATCAAAGTACAAGTAAGACCATGCTTCTTGGGCTACAGTATTCTGTCTGGACAATTTGACTCAATAAAAATGCTCCCTAAAGGACAACAATATTGAATATAAATGGTACGTATTCTAGAAGCTGGATAGGCTATGCTTCTTCTTGATTTCATCTACCTTGGGGGAGAAGTTTGACAGCTGATAGGACAGTGGTTCAACCGACCACAATTTCTATAGGCTGTTTAGCAAGTCATGGACCAAAAGCTTACTGATCTTGTGTGGAGAAGGCGAGTGTTCGGGAAACCTTTTTGGGTTCTCCTCCAAAAACCTGTATTTCAAGAACTCTTCTGATTTTTTCAAGGATGACTCTCAATACATGCCGGTTATACATTATTTTATGAACTAAGAAAACCTACAATTTTTTAAGCATGCCATTTTTTGACAAAAGTTCCCGATTCCATCTTGGACCTTGCCGGCTCTCCCGAACACTGGAGAAGGCTCAAAATTTTTGTTTCAAGACATCTTAAATTTCTACACAAAGTCTCACAAGGCATTCATCCTTTTCTATTAGGATTTCAATTAATTCAAATTTTAGGTGATGCAATAATCAACGTTAAAATGTTAAATTTGTACATTTCGATTTATATTAAAAGTTAATAATGATTACGAAATACTTGTATGGTTTTGTAGTTAATAAGAAGTAAAATGACATAAAAGTTTATTATGAGCCACTTAAAGAATGTATTAGAGCCTAGAGCCAAACTAATTATTATTAAAAAAACTAAAAAAATTTACATACTAATTTATATAAAAATGAAAACCTGTAATTTCATATTTGATAGGCTAATAACCTATGAGGGCTCAAACATGTATGTTAGGAGAACTTACACAAAATCTGTTAGTAGGTGAATTAAAAATTTGGTAGGCTTTTTTCTATGAGTTATAAGTTTTTGGCAAGCACTGGATCATGGTTTGGACAATTTGACTCAATGTAAATGGTAGGCATACCTTGTCACTTGTCGAGTACTCTAGGAGCTTGACAGTCTATGCTTCTTGGTATTATCATCATACGGTACCGTAATGCATAGTTGCTGCAAAAAAAGCAGAACGGGCAACCCATGTCTATGTTTTTCAAATGCAGATTCTACTGCAACTATACATTACGCAATGGAATGAGCTGAGCAAATGACATTCTGCCCGGTAAAGAATCATATTCTCGGCCCCTTCGGGCCTCACCTATGACTCTTTACAGGGCAAAATGCCATTTGCCCGACTCATTCCATAATACGTGATGTCTTGATCATAGAAACCTCATGGGCATTTGACAATAGATGCTCTATGTTCTCTTGTACATTTGATCAAAGTCATTAATACATTTCTTTAAAGTATTTATTAGAGGTGATTACGTTTCCAATTTGTTTTTGAAATTGCTATGTGCCCCTCCAATCCCATAATTGTGTGATGTCCCCCATCATCTTTTTGCTATGATCAATATCACGATAAGTTCTTCACTCAAAAAGTGAGTGGCCCTAATTAGCATCATGGCAACATTTGCCTTAGCTCACATTGTGTCATCAATAAGAAGAAATATGAAATTGTTGTTCTCTCCCAAGACCTGCCACCCTTGGTGATGCCTCTTGGGTTAATCACTAAGCCTTACAATCATCCCCATCACTCCTATATTATTTGTATGTTGGGAATCAATTAAGGTGTTTATTTGAACAAATTTGATGATTATAATCCATCAAATGATTTGAGAAGAAAATTTTTAAACGGAAAGTCAATACCCTTCCTTTGTTGCTCGACTTACTATCATAAGCACATAGTGTCCTCTTACATAGTGTTTTTCATTTCAAGATTACTCTAATCGAAAAAGAATCATTATTGTGTCTTTAATACCATGGCAAAAATTCACAAAATCTCCGTAACCTGGGTATCAATATGAATAGTAAGATAGTTAATATTGGGTGTCCGGTTCTAGGCCCGGGTATTAAAATTTATATACCAATCGGGTAGGCTTTTTGATACCATGTTGATACCCATTATTAATACCAGTTGTGACCCTATATACCCACCCAACAATGGTTATGACAATCAAGTGTTTGCCTTGCAAAGAGGTTTTTATGAAGAGAATATTTTAAAAAGAGATAATTGCTTTGAAAAGTGGGGCTCACAATGGTATGGCACTTACAAAGGGCTAGGGCAACTTAGAGTATTTTCTTAGTGACCTAAGGAGACCAAATTTATATAAATTGCATGATCCTTTTTAGGGTTAGGGCATTTTAGGGCGATCTTTGTAGTGATGTTTATGTAAATTGCACTAGCCATCTTGCATTGGGATTGACTGTGACGATGAGATGATAGAGGAGGGAGGATGCAATCGGAGATGGAAGACAAATTTTCTCTTAAAAGCGTGTCTGATTTTGTGTGGGGCCATAGCTGAAGCAAGCACAGATGGACAATAGAAAGTGATGGTCAAGAGAGGAAGGTGGTCGCCTGCGCGTGCGTTGCTCGAAACCATATTTGTTGGGTCTGGTATTTTCCTTTCTTGACCAGGCTCTTCCTTGCATAATCCTGCCTCATGCTCGCCCTTCCGCCAGCCGGGGATATTCATCATCTGAGCTTTACATGATTCGCCAGAGATCAAGGAGCGCAGCATTGTATTGGATATCATGGCAGCATTCTGGTGGGCTCCTTTGCAGTTTGATTATAAGTACTGGCGCCGCCTCTTTACATTAAAAGCATGATGCATTCGCAGTTGAATCGATCAATGCAACACGGGATATAAGTCTCTTCTCTGATTGATCTTTACAAGAAGATGCAATATACTAGTGTTTGCAGGTATTCTTCTTCCCAGTTGGCTTGGTCTGTCACTGCGTTGATTAATATTCAGTGCACTATGTGAGAATAGTATAGGGCGAGGATGATCAGTTTTTGAGGTAGAGGCCGTTTCTCGGATTTTATGAATTAAAGAGAATATTGTCAGTTCTAGAATTAGTAGAGATATCTCGGCTTTCAAGGGCTAATGGCAGCATGGGAATCATGGCTGCCAGTCCAGAAAAGAAGACTCTCTCTCCAGCAAGGACAGGTGTGGCTAACTCAGCATCCCCAGCGTGATGCAACCGCTCTTATCCAAGCCTTACAAAAAGAGTATCACTTTAGCAATCCAAAAACCTCTCAATCGCGTGCTTTATCCAACTCCATCATCGATACTTTCACAGGCGGCTGTTCGGAAGAATCTGCGAACCTGCAACCTTTGATCAGCTTCTCGGAGGAGCACATCGACGTTCCAACAGATACTTCGTTCCTATGGCAAGCCTTTCATGCACATGAGAGCGAAGATTTGATCGCCTCCTCGGAAACCGGCTCACCTGTTGTTGGTATGGAAAGCGCATTTGAATCTATTCATGATTCTTCAAGTGCACCCAGCGATGGATTATTGCTATCCAAATCTCCTGGAAGATGGAGTAGCTTGACTAACAATGTCAATTTCCAGTCATCGCTTGGCAAGCACACCTTAAACAACAACAACAGAACGGTAATGGGATCGACTTCACCAGCATCCAGACCGGAGTTCTTAGACTCTGATCGTGTAACATTGGCTGCTCCCGGAGCTCCACCCTCATCCAACGTTGTAGCGCTCGTCGATGCACCTTCATCTGTTCGGGCAGGAGGTAAAAGACTCAGCAAGAAACGAACCAGGGCGTCTCGCGGACCTCCAACAACGATTCTAGAGGCTGACTCTAGCAATTTTCGAGCCATGGTACAGCAACTCACTGGTATGGTCCCCTCATCACCTAATTTCCTCTCATCCTCTCTGCAGCACAGCAGGCTCGAGCAGCTTAGCTCTCATCACGGGCTTGTCAGGCCACAGCCAACTCGCCCGGCAGCTTTTGCAGCAGGCCAGAGCTCGGTCCCAAGATTAGCGAGGCTTCATCGTGAATGGCTCCGCACGGCAGATCCTACGTCTCTTCACGGTTCGCAGGCTTCCACGTACAGGGAGTCACCAAAAAGCCACGAAGTAGCACCATCCACGTTTGTGTCGAAGCAGCTGGGTTTAGATCATCAGCCAAACTCAGCAATGGATTTCTCTAAAATTTCTGAAGAATCTAGAAGCCACTTGAATCCTTCATCCGTCTTTCAGCCGCTTGGTTACCTAGATATGGCACCTCTACTGTCTGCTAGAGATCATTCTCCATCTCATATGCTCGCTGATGAATTTCAATTTTGGGACTCAAAAGTAGATCAAAGTCTGAGAAACATCAATTTTGATGACCTTTCCAGCGTCAAACTAGTTTCACCCTCGAAGAATATGGACTGCTCCGAGAATCAATTTCATGACAAAGCAACGATAGATCGCCATGCAACTAGTCTTGATATCAGCTCTACTGATAGGTCCTCTGGTAACATAGTAGACTCCTGGCTTTCTCAGGCAGATTAGAAACCAGCTGAACTGTAATTAGGAAAACGGTACGCCATATACTAACATCCATGTATGATGATATATTCAGGCCTTTGAATACAGCATTTTCTCTTTTGGCTCTTTCCATGTATTCCATGACCTATGGCAGTTGATCATGTCAACTATTGAACCTATAAAGGAAATTTTATCACAACAAGGGTCTTATGCTCCGAGTTTACGTAGGACCTGCTGCATATGTAGAGCTTGGATCACCATATCATCTGTATACATGAAGAGGATAAACCTCGCAGGGAGGCTCAGCGCCCACGATATAGCTGAAAATTACATTCAACAAAATCGACAGAGCAGAACACAGGAGCGCAGTACTTCTCTGTCCAACTAAGGATAGCAAGTCAGTGACTAAATGCTGCAGTAAGCGTGTGGAATGGTGAATTCAAACTTCAACTGTAGTTATAAGGGTAAGCTGCATCTCCAGTATATCTAGCGAATAACGATATCAGCATAAGATCAGAACCACCATTATGTACATGTTCCTGTCAGTGTGTTAACCTTTGTTGGAGTGACCGTGTCCAGAACAGTCACAGGACACAGGATTCACTACAAAATGGGATGTAGAGGGATTATGTGAACGGCATGCTGGGAACAGGCATTATATTCCCATAAATCATATCTGCGGTAATTAAAACAACTCAGAAAAGGATTCCTCGTTGCTGATGCATAAAACATAGGTCGAATGGTCATCAGTATAAGACCTTGTTCTCTGAGTAGCGGATGAGATGGAATAGGATAGGTGAAAAAGGAGCTTGCAAAATGTATTTTTATGATTAGAAGGTCCGCAAACAATTCTATTGGAGGTATTCTTCAGCATGACTCTTATACTGCACGTGAAAAATGATAGGGTTCTCCTAGGTGACTTGTCTTATAGATGATACTGTTCGATTTGAAATCATGGATGTATTGGATGCCGATCTTACACATGCAAGAATATAATTGAGCTCACAAGAATTCACAAGGAAATTGCACATACAGATTACTCACCACCCAGCTATGGAACACAACTATGTGTTCACTCCAAAGCCAACGAGATCATAGAGAATTTGAAAATCTCATGTACTTTCAGGTCTATCTTCTCTAATGAATGATTCCTTTGAGAAATTACTCCGATTCAACTTTTGAGATTGTCGATTCCTTCACTATTTTTTAGATACCTTATCGTTATAAATCATATGTCCATGCATTAATATGAAATGTCCAAGATGAAGTAGTTTGTTCTTCAAAAACTCAGATGTGGTTTTGTTGAGAAACGTCATGTGTTTAACCTTTGTGGAGATAGACCATGGATTATTCTATTGGAGTTTATTATATCGTGTCTCCAATTGAGTGAAAACATTATGCCTATAAATACAAAGTGAGTTTTGTGAAATTTCTTTTTGGTAATTAGAAAAGATGAGTAAACCATTCACCATTCTCAAGGTTGAACCTATGTGAACTAGATTGATTATTTTGTTACCTTCGTTGATGATTCTAGTAGAAAGTCTTGGATCTACTTCATGAAACACAAGTGTGATGCTTTTTTTGGCCACTTTTGTGGATTCAAAAATATGGTAGAGAACCAAACAATCAAGTTAGATGGAGGTACATGTGACTATGGTTTGCAAACATTTGTGGATTTTTTCCACTTAGCATAGTATTGAAGACAAATTTCAACCCCCTATACACCACAACAAAGTTAAAATTTCGATAGGATCTAGTGCAGTATACAGATTACATCAATCAATCACCATAGCTACTCCTCACAAGCTCTCAAAGATGGCACAACAAAAGTTAATTGTATTACCAAAGAAACTGTATATATAGAGTATTCACAGACTTCCTAAAAGGACAAGTGGGACAATTTCTCACAACAAGTATTGTAAATAACTCGATATAGGCTCATTTTTCCTATGTGTGGCTACTCGGCTAACCCAAGTAGCCGGCCACGGGATGAGTGCCCAACTGATAAGACAATAATGGGTCACATCATGGTCACTACCAAATAAATAAATCCAATTAATTGTATATTAATTACAATATCACATTTGAAGCTTACATAAAATGTATATCATATTAACTTTGATTTATAACTCTTCTATTAAGCTCAATTTATGTGATAAGAGTAAGGAAATACACAGTGTAGCAACGTCTGGAGTATCCAAAAGATGTTATGCATGTTCTACGACCCAGTACTTGACTTAAACTCAAGCACACCAATAAACCACCAGGTTTGACTCAAGAAGTATCATGCAAACACAATGCTCATACATAGAGTCTACCACTACCGACTGACTCGTCCCCAGTACATCTTGAACACTAGTGGACTACATGAGCAACATGGCTCAAATTGAGAAAATCTCACTGCCACTATGAGACTTACGTCCTCTAATATCCTATCAGACACTTACAAGCACAAACCTGTAAAGCTGACATAAATGAGCGACTGAGGCTCAACCTGAGGAAATCTTACTGCCACCATAAGATTGTGCTCTCACTAGATAGACAACTAGTATTATGACAAGTCAATGAGCATATCAACTGATTACTTTGCTTCTAATGTAGCAAATGCATAAGCACATAAAACTCCAACTCAGATCTAGACCCTTGTGACAAGGTAACATGCAAGCACATCCATATTCATGCAAACCAACACGGATGATAAAGCATCAAATAGATGACAAAGGCCTGCCCATAGGTGGTATCTTGTCGTACCAGCACCTGTCACTTGTAGATCCTCTACTACACCACTGGTCTTCAAATCAGATCCTCGATAATCACTACAACAATACACGAGATTTTCAGCACCTTTTTTGAGTGTCTTTTTTTAAAGATTAAATTTAAAATGAGTCACGGAGGGAGCAGAAAGCTCGAGCATTGGGTCTGACATTTGGCCTCGATATAAGCCTTGCAAATTTTAACGTGTTTTTCAAAGATTTATAGAGAGGGATATATGAAGGGTCATACAGAGGGTTATATGAAGAGTTATAGAGAGGATCAAGCAGGCCAAGAGGCATTCCAGAGTACTCTACTCACTGAGGGTAATACCGTGATTGATGAAAAAAAGGCCCCTCGGTATAAACCACGGTATGTTACAAAATGTAAATGGATCTCACTTTTGAAAATTGTACATGTTGTCTATCGACACAATGAATTCCAATTTCTATCAACAATAGTTGCCATATCCACAAGTGAATGAAGAAATTTATGCATTACAAAAATATCATGACCACAATCTGCATACTCGCAAGCGTCGACTTCTTGTTTGATGTCAACTAGCCAAATAATAAAGTATAATTGTATCTATGAGCAATCTGATCAATATTACAATGAGTTGAAGTACATCGTGCGTCTCACTTATTCATTTGGTGGTTCCTCGTTATCATTTGCCACATCATCATGCGACAAATTCTGCCAAACCAAATGAGTCTATCTATTATTCTACCCAAATATCTCCTATGACATCATTATTAATAAGTTGATCTTCACAAACTAATGGCGACAGTGGCAACGAGGGAGACCGAGAAGGTGTGTTGTGTGTCGTCGATCCATCCAATGATGATGCATCACTCTCAATTTCATCATTAGCTTGTGAAGCTTGCACATGATCCTCCGAAAATGTGTCATCGAATCCATCATCACGATCTTGTTCCGGTCCATCAATTGACAGTGCCATGTCCTCCACGACATTTCTATTTTCAAAAATTCTTTTACTTCGAGGAGCAACTTGAATCATGTACCACTATCTGGAATCTGAACTGTCGGAGTAAAAGACCACCTGTAGTTGATTGATGTTACCAAGCCATAAACATTGACTCATAATTAGTATTTATATCTATGTTATAATTGCTTGGGTATAAACACAATATACATTTTTTGCAGTATACTAAAAATCAATTGATTCACAACAAAGGAGCATAGACATCTTGAAGACATAAATGAAATGTACCTGTTCACATTGTTGTGGAAAAACAAACGTATCTCTTTGATCCGTCCAAAGCTTGGTGGAGTCAATGGTGAAATAACCACTCTCAACTATCTTGACAGTTGCATTGGGACCATTGCAAATAACTTTGAACCATTTGATATCAAATATGAAAATGTTGAATCCCCTAAATCCAACTTCGAGGATGTCATTGATTGTCTCACAATAATCAAGTTGAGAAGCGACTAAATTGGTGTCAACCGTGCTTGCTCTACTCTCTTGGGTAAAATTTGCCATGATTCCACAATCATAGATGTTTTTATTTTTCTCAATGCACTCCTCCGTACAAAAGTGTCATCCATGCGTTCACAATGCATTGTATTTTTTGTACTGAATGAGAAAGAACAAAATTTTTCAGAGATATAAAAAACATGTAGAAAATCACAAGTACAAATTAAATAGCTTTACATGTGAATGATGTATATAGCTTACATGAAAATCACACCCCCTTGCAAATTCCCGCTCTCTCTTCGTTACTTCCTCATTGTTTGTCAAGGCTTCTCTAAGGGCATCACGTAGCCAATCAAGCGTCATGTCCTTGGGTAGAAGGGCAAGGTCAGGTGGGTATGGTTGTCCTCTATGCCCTCTCTTGAAAGTGCCTCGAGCAGTTTGTATATTGTGAAGAATTGCCAAAAATTGGCAAATCTAGCTTGATCAAAAACCATGTAGAATAGTGTAAATTGTGTACACAAGTGAGTCCCACACATGTCAGGCCATGATGCCACATGGGAAACCCATCCTAATGCAGGTTAGGTCAAGTCAAGAGAGTTGGTCATGTCTATTTGGTGGTCATCCCTACTTTATAGGACCTACACCTAAGTTTAAGGTGAAAATTTGACCAACTAGCTACCTACCAAGCATAACTCTAGGAAATAGTCTAGGGTTTCATTTTAGGTCAAGGAGAGTGAGTTAACTTCCTTATTACATGCTGGAAATCCACCTAACTTCAAGAAGGAAGTCGAATTTGCTATGTATTCCCTCTCTCCATAGTGAGAAGATAGAAAATTTTTGGAGCTCATTAGCAATCTCAAGCTAGCTCACTATGTACATTGAGTTTTTGTGATCCAAATGCAACCAAATCAATTTCTACTTGTTTCTCAGGTTTAAGGCCGTACTAAAGCCTGTAGTACACACGTGTGGGCTCGTATTTCAATGTTTATCAATGCTTTTGATTGTTAATGCTTGTTGTTTGTCAAATTGCCAATCTAGATCAACTTTTTTGTGTCTAGTTTTTTGATAGATTGTTAAGCAAGCATCCAATCACTCTTGTGGATCTTTTGTAGATCCATTTATGGTCCTAAAGTACAGTACTTTCACATGGTATCAGAGCCAAGTACAAGAGCATAAGCCATTGATCTAATGCAAATCCATTTTTAGCAAGTTTTGGTGCTAAAAACTAGTATTGAGAGGGCAAGCTAGAATCTTGATTTTGGTGAGGAGATTTGATCCCAAACTTGGTAGGGGTCCAAATCCGTACTGTCCACATGTGTGGGCACCTCTGAACCTGAATTTAATGCATGGTATTCATTTGATCCAAAAAAATTCAATTTGTGAGCTATTGGTGTAATTTTTGGTGGAGATCCTAGGATAATCTACCAAGATCATTTGCCATTGATTAGATTTGAATTTGTTTCATGGAATCTAATTAATCTAGGCTGAGTTTAAGTCCTATTAAGGTTAAAAACAGGTCTTGAAAGTACACCAAGAAGGAAGAAAGAGATTAAGTCATTTTTTTGTCCAAAAATAGCCAAAATTGGCAAGATTTGATTGTAAGTAGATTTCACATCATCTTATCTTCATTCCAACGTTGTGAGGGAGTGCTAGAACTGAGATTATAAGTCCATTTGTTGGACTAGAAATCTAATTTGAGTGAAAAACTACAAGAGAGAGACCTTAGTGAGTTTCTAGAGACAATCAAATCCATTTCTTGGCAAGATTTGTTTGAAAGTAGTTTTCACTTCATCTTATCTTCATTCCAGCTTTGTGAGGGAGTGATAGAACTGTGATTATAAGTCCATTTGTTGGATTAGAAATCAAATTTGAGTGAAACACTGCAAGTGTGAGATCTTTGTGAGTTTCAAGTCAATCAAATCTATTTCTTGTTTGTAGAAGTCACTAGTAAGATGGGATCTGCTGGAGCATACCTTCTAGAAGCTAGTGAGAGGTTGAATTCTACAAATTATGCTATTTGGAAGGTTAGAATGGAGTCACTCTTAGTGCTCCAAGACCTTTATGAGTTCTTGATTGAAGATGAAGATGAACCTCTAGGTGCACAGGAGTTAGCTAGATACAAGAAGAGATCTAGGCTTGCACTCCATTGTGTGAAGATGAATGTGAGCAATGATTTGTTGAGAGAAGTATCAGCTTGTACTAATGCTAAAGAGGCTTCGGAGTCTTTAAAATCAATCTATGAGTCTAGCAACACTTCTAGAGTTCTTATGCTTAGAAATCAAATTTTGCAAAGCATGAGGAGAAGTGAGGAGAGTGCACATGATTATGTACTCAGAATCAAGTCTCTAAATAGGGAGTTGGCTTCCATTGGAGAGAAGATTCATGATGGAGAGCTTGTACAAATTGTCCTTAATGGTCTAGGAGATGACTTTGCAAATTTGGTCCAAAGTTTTGCCATCCAAGACACTTTGCCAACTATAGAAAAACTTCACAGTGTATTAGTGGCTGAAGAGTGTAGGATGCTCCATGCAAAATCTAGGATGAGTTCCTTGTCATTGCAGGATGGTGATGAGAAAGCCAATTTCTCATTCAAGGGCAAAGAGAAGACCAATGGAAAGAAGAGGCATCCAAAGGAGGCCAAAGAAGAGGATGATGCATCAAGCTCAAAGGACAAGTCAAAGCAAAAATGCTTCTTTTGTGGAAGGAAGGGGCATTATGCATCTGAATGCTACAAGAGGCTAAGAGCACAAGTGGAGGAGGACAAACAAGTAAACCTTGCAAAGGAGGAGGAGGATGAAGTAGATGTATTCTTGATGGCATCTACATCCTCACCAACAAGCAATAGCAATTCAAGAGACAATTGGTGGATCGACAATGGGGCTAGCTCTCACATGTCTTGTGAAAAGGACTTTTTTTCAACCTTACACTCTTTCAATGCTGCTAAAAAGTTTGTCTTTACTGCAAATGATGAAGAGTGTAGGATAGATGGTGTTGGCACCATCTCTTTGTGTCTAGAATCCTCAAAATGCATGGATCTAGAAAATGTCCTTTATGTACCATCAATCACCAAGAATATGCTTAGTGTTGGTTTACTCTTAGAAAGTGGTTTGGATGTCCACTTTAAGCATGGTGTTTGTTTCATCTTGAAGAATGATGTTTGCATTGCAAAGGGATTTAAGCATGGAAGATTGTTTAAGTTGGAAGCTAGTATTGCTTTTGAAAGAATGAGCTTGGCAAATGAGGAGATCACTCAAAAGGAGATCTTGGCAAAGTGTGATCTTGCTTGCATTGAGGAGGAGCATCAAAAGGAGGAAGATATTGAGGATCAGCCTCAAAGCATGAGAGTTCCAAGGGAGTCCTCAATGACAATGTCCGAGTCATCAAATTGCATGCAAATTGTCCATTCAAGTGTGCATCTTGCAAGGGTGGTGAGCATTGGAGAGTCTACTATTTTTGAATACTTTTTGGAAAGTATTAGTAGACATGAGGTGACTTGTTTCTTACCTTTAAGATTCTTGGTGTTTATTACTTTGTATGACAAGACAATGAAATGGGATGCTTTGAAATCTACATTTGTTGTTGATAAAGCAATTTCATTGGATAACTATTTTTGTAATAGTTTGAATAGTGTCATAAAAGATGAAACATCATTTGTATTGGAAATCTTTGGGTCCACATGCTTTGAGCATGATCATTCCAATGTAAGGACCAAAGATTATCCTATTTCAATGATAGGAATAATGGTAGTGTTTTGCTCTGCCTTGGAATCCATGGCTTGGCATGATGTTTAGTTCTGAAGTGTGCTACATGTATATAGACACATTTATGGAACATCTTGTAAGGGATCCTCTAAGAGGTGGTGAAAGATCCTTCATGGACATCATTCTCTATTGGAGTCTCAAAATTTTCTTCTTTGTAGCTGGAACTTTTAGACACTTCTAAAAGCTTTAATTGATCTATCAAGAGAGTTGTAAATAGATCAAGCTAAATTTGAGGAGGAGTGTGAAGAATTGCCAAAAATTGGCAAATCTAGCTTGATCAAAAACCATGTAGAATAGTGTAAATTGTGTACACAAGTGGGTCCCACACATGTGAGGCCATGATGCCACATGGGAAACCCATCCTAATGCAGGTTAGGTCAAGTCAAGAGAGTTGGTCATGTCTATTTGGTGGTCATCCCTACTTTATAGGACCTACACCTAAGTTTAAGGTGAAAATTTGACCAACTAGCTACCTACCAAGCATAACTCTAGGAAATAGACTAGGGTTTCATTTTAGGTCAAGGAGAGTGAGTTAACTTCCTTATTACATGCTGGAAATCCACCTAACTTCAAGAAGGAAGTCGAATTTGCTATGTATTCCCTCTCTCCATAGTGAGAAGATAGAAAATTTTTGGAGCTCATTGGCAATCTCAAGCTAGTTCACTATGTACATTGAGTTTTTGTGATCCAAATGCAACCAAATCAATTTCTACTTGTTTCTCAGGTTGAAGGCCGTACTATAGCCTGTAGTACACACGTGTGGGCTCGGATTTCAATGTTTATCAATGCTTTTGATTGTTAATGCTTGTTGTTTGTCAAATTGCCAATCTAGATCAACTTTTTTGTGTCTAGTTTTTTGATAGATTGTTAAGTAAGCATCCAATCACTCTTGTGGATCTTTTGTAGATCCATTTATGGTCCTAAAGTACAGTACTTTCACATGGTATCAGCCTTAGCCTCTCCGTATCTCGAAATCCACTTTTGTATTTCTTCGCTATTAAGAATGCAAAACTTATCCACCTTCTCCCTGAAGGACTCTCTCATTCTCATGATTCCTTTTCCCTGAGGAACCTCTCCAACAACATGCTCATCATTCTTATTATCCCAAAGACAAAAGAATAGAAGGATCACTATGAGAAAGGAACTTCATGATATAAACCATGGACTCTTGCATCCATCCTTCCGCTATGCTACCCTCAGGCCTTGTATCTTTTTCATATGAGGACTTTCAATGTGTTCATGAATCGTTCCAAGAAAAACATCCAATGGCTATGGACAGTGCCTATATTGATAATATGGATCAATAATAATGAGATAACATTGTCACCAAAATATCGATAGTCTAGGATGGACTAAGAATAGACTAGGATAGTCTAGGATGGACTAAGAATAGACCATTGAAGAAAGTAGATGATATACCTACAATAGCCACCTCATCTACCAAATGGACAATGAAATGCATTTGAATGGTGAGAATGGATGTGGGAAAGTGCTTTTCGATCAAACACATTGCCTTGATGGAGCTTTGTCTTGCCACCTCAATGGATGCTAGCGGTATCTCTTTGGATGAAATGCATCTTCATAAGAAAAGTAAACAACAATAATACACGCAGTAGTTGGATCATGAGTCTGAAATCATCTCAAGAAAAAAATAATTTGATTCGAATTCGTATTGATCCTACCACACCAAACCATTGATTTTGTAGATTGCACTCCTTAACTCCTCCGTCAAAAACCCTATCAGCACCAAGGGAAGCACAAACTGCATGTGCAAAAACAATCTGGTCATTGAGATCCATATATGTGCAATGAGATCATGAAACAAGGCATGCTATAAAATGTAATGCTCAATGTTGAGGTGGAGGCAATGTAGACTTTAGTCCACTTAGCTTGTTGTCCCTTGCGAAGGCACCCTTTAGGCATCGCATGTGTCCTGTCGGAGTTTGAAATGAGGCTATTGCCTTCTTTACAATCGTCTCTTCTCTCCTCAAGAAGATTCATGGAGCCTTTGTTAGGACAATTGAAGTCCCCACTGTTTGTCGCCATAAATTGGCCATCTTTTCCACTTCTTTCAAGTCATGTCATGCGTCTTTTTTTTTATCTTTCGACCCAGTCAAGTGCTCCTAAATCATGCTCCCGACATTCTTGAATATGTGCATCAGGTCCAAAAGATGGTTTATCAACAATTCATCCCAACATGGGAGTTCATAAAATATTGATAACCTCTTCATGCCGGGAGGGAGTCACCCTAGATCTTGATTGGATCTCCAAATTTGAAGCCAATCACTTGCTTACAAATTTAACAAACAAGCACACATTTAAGTTGAGATTTTCACTACAATAGATCTAGAGAGAGTAGCTATTAAAAAAATAAATGACATTAATTGGCCCAAAAAAGGAATATACCTTCATGGCGTAAGGACGTTGATACTAAGAATTTCAAGGAATAAGCTCAAGAGCTCAAGAAACAACCTCAGTAAACAAGCTCAAGTTCATAAGAAAGCTAGTAAGATTCATTATTTTCTTGTTATAGTTCTACGACGCTTCTATTCTGCTCTCAAAGAAAGAGACAAAGGATTGGATTAAATATATATAGAACCATGCCAGGTCATCAATCTGTGAATATGTAGTTAAAAATCCAGTTTCAAATAATAACAAGGTTTGGACCAGTGACATGGCAAATACGAGTTTAAAAAATGAAGCATGTTTGGATAGTACACTTGGGACAGTAACTGGCCTAAACCATATGTGAGAAAACGCGGATTGCTGAGATGTCTTTAAAAAAGAGAAAAAAAACATTTTCACGCGGATTAATGACATGGACAAAGCTCGATGATAGTATATATAAAGAGGTTCTTTCAAGATACACTCAAGTCTTTCAAAGTCAGGTCTCTATGGCCAGTCACATTCCAATTCAGAAGTAAGCTCAGTTTGGTCACTCATACTCTATTACTAAAGTAAGTTACTTTAAGATATAATCTAGATCATGTCTGTTAGATTGCATATATACTATTATGTAAATGTATTCGAAATAGTCAATTCAAACGAACATCAATATAAGATGCATGTATTTACAAAATAATGTATTGTAACTGTAAAATGAAATTTACATATATATATATATATATATATATATATATATATATATATTAATGTAATATCCATCAATATGCAATACATATACATATATATATATACATATACATATATATATATATAATTACATAACAATACACACACACACACATATATATATGTATGTATGTATGTCTGACAATGTATTTCAGAACCTCCCACTGTGGCGGGAGATTCTGGCAACAATTGTTAAATAGAATGTTTATATCACATATTTGTATACATATGTGTAATATATGGCAGATATATGTGAGATATATATATATATCACATATATTAGAAAATGCATCCTCAGGACCTCTCGCCGCGGCGAGAGGTTTTGAATTTTTTTTTATTACATATGTATATATATAATATATATATATGTATATATATATATATATATATATATATAAAATATGCATATATAAAAACAAAAGGATATATATGAGATACAATTATATATCTTTTGTTACAATTACAATTATATATATGTGGTATATACATAGAATAGGCATATATAAAAACAAAAGGATATATATGAGATACAATTATATATCTTTTGTTACAATTACTATTATATATATATATATATATATATATATATATATATATAATAGTTTAAGAAACATGGCCTTAGAACCTCCCGCCGCGGCGGGAGGTTCTGAATTTTTATAAATATATATGTATATATATTATTTATATATATATCAGATGTTTTAGAACCTCCCGCTCTAAAAATTTTTTATCAGAGGTATCAGATACTTCTAGTTTTTGTGCAAAGGAATTTGCCTAAGGCAGAAACCGCGTTTCAACAAAAGAGCCAGCGCACCGCAAAGGGCCAGCATGCAGTTCATAACCTTCCAAACCGTAAGGCGAAAACCTACAAAACTGCAAGTTCAAACTTGCGACGACCAACGGGTCACTGGACCGCAGATAACCACAACCGTAGCTCATGCGGTTCTAGCGGAAGGTTTTGAATAGTTTTCATCAAAAAAGAAAATACTCAGAACCTCCCGCCGCGGCAGGAGGTTCTGAATTTTTTTAAACAAAAAATGAAACACTCCGAACCTCCCGTCGCGTGGGAGGTTTTGAATTTTTTTCAATTGAAGGAAAAATACCATTGAATCAGACTTTTCCATGCAAGTAAATGGAGGCTTCGAAACTCTAAGAGAAGTAAAAATCAGAACATGAAAAACAAAAGCTTGGAGCTTGAGGTTTCTAAATTATGTAACAAAGATAACTATTGAGATGGGAAGGGGGTTTATCTATCTTTGTGGATAGATGTTCATTTGCTTATGGGATTTATGAATTGCCACGTGTCAACAGTGTGTTGAACTCATAAAAAAACAAATCTAATTGATTTTGGTTTTTTTTGGAAAGCCATCTTATTGTAATTGTGGCTCTTTAGCCACAATTCTTAATGAACGATTTCAGAATCTATATATACTCATGGGTTCTATCATGATTCTAGAAATACTTATGAGATAATCGTTGTCTTTTTCTTGTGCTCTCCTCTCCTTGTTTTTTGAAAGACATATAATAAAAAATAACACACAAAACATAAAGACGTAAATAACTTTTAAAAACATAAAAGTGAAAATTAGTAGAATTAAATGATGAATAACACTAAACGTTTACTAAATAAAAATCATAAATTTATAAAACCCAGAAATAAATAAAAGAATAAACAAATTACAAGAATAAACAAATTGAAAGAAATTAAAAGAATATACAGATAGCATCGCATAATCATAACATTAATAGATTAAATATTCAGAAAAGTGAATAGAATATAAAATATAAAATATAAAATAACTTTAATAATACAAAAAAAAATTGAATATAATCAAAATAATTATAAAATAACTAAAAATATATATCAATAAAAAAAATAATATCACTATTAACAAATCATCAAAAAAATCAAATATATCTATTAATAAATCATAAAAATTTAAAAAATTGATTATTTACTAAAATATTAAAATAAAACTATAAATAAATAAAATATAAAATAACACAATAAACTAGATATACAAAAATAGAATACAACAAAATAAAATCTTGAAATAAATGTATCAATAATATAATTTAGAAATAAAATCACAAAAAAATATATATATTAGCAAATACAATAAAATAAAAAAATTAATGAGAATAAAAATGTACAAATATATTAAAAAATTATTAAAAAATAGTTACTATTTTAAAAACTAATCAAAAATAAAATCTATAAAACTAAGAAAAAAACCAAAACTTTAAAAGAATAATGAAAAACAATAATGCAAGTTACAAGAAAAAAAAACCTTTAAGGTCAAGGACTAAGGGCCTTGGTCTAAGGCCTAATCGCCTACGGATATGGCATTGGTCCAAGGGCAAAGAGTCAAGAGTTAAGGGCTAATTGTTGACAACCAAGGGCTAAGGGCCAGCAGCTAAGAACTAAGCTCCAACGACTAAGGGTCAAGGTCTAGGGACAAAGGGTCGAGGGCCAACAGGTAAGGGTCAAGGCCAGCTAGCTTAGGACTGAGGGTCGCGAATCAACAACTAAGAACTAAGGGCCAAGAGGCAATGGCTAAGGGCCAATTGCCGACTACCGAGGGCTAAGTGTCAGTGGCTAAGAACTTAGGGCCACCGGCTAAGGGTAAAGGTCTAAGGACTAAGGGCTAACTGGCTAAGGACTGAGGGCCAAGTAGCTAAAGACTGACTAGGGCCACCTAGCTAAGGATTGAGGGCCAACTAGCTAAGGACCAAGGGTCGAGGGCCAACATCTAAGGGCTAAGACTAAGGGCCAACTGGCTGAGGGGTAAGGGCTAAGGGCCTAGATATTAGGGCCAACAACTAAGAGTCAAGGTTTAAGGACTGAGGGCCAACTAGCTAAGGACTGAGGGCCAACTAGCCAAGGGTTGAGGGCCAATGTCTACGGGCTAAGACTAAGGGCCAATTGCTAAGGGCTAAGTGCAAGATCTAAGGACTAAGGGCTAACGACCAAGGACTATAGTCCAATGGTTGAGGACCAAGTGGCAAGGGATAAGGGCCAAACTTTAAGGACCAATGGCGAAAGGCTAAGGAAGATCCACTAATATTTTATAAAGATATTTAAATTACATAAAACTATTTCAAGATAATTTCAAACAATTTTTAAACCTGGGTATATTTATCCAGCTATTTACATTATGTGTTATAAATTTACATCTATGTATATACGTATGTTCCAACATATGTTGACATCATAATTTCTCTCTCTGTGTGTGTAGGGCTTGCAATGGAAAATGATCGTGAGAAAAATGTCCGTGTTGTCTTGCTACATCAAAAAGAAGTCGTTGCATTCGGTCAAATTTTAAGTACTGAACCAAAGCTAGATGTGTTTCTTTCGCAAAATTGGCACAAATAAATGCATGGCGAGTATATCAAAAGTGCTCAAAGTCGATTGTCCCCACAGACGGGTATCACTCATCTTGTAGACATTTATGATACTTTGTTGGACTTAATGGCAAACAAATTATTGTGGGATAACAATGACGTGGTGAAGATTGACGATCTTGCAGTCTTGGCATGTCATATTTATAACAACAATGATATTGTTGATTGTGTATTTTTTGAGATATAGTTTGTTCAGCTAGCTTCAAAGGTTACTGTAGTTTTGACAAAGTCAGTTGTTTGCCACTATAGAGTTAATATCGGTAACAAATGAAAAAACCATTCAAAATGACATGGCAGATGACGGAGTCCCATTTTACTCACCAAATAAATTGATGATATGGTGTGTATCGAAACTTTCTTTACATGCTACGAATGCTAGGCACGTATCGTTTGATGAGACAATGAATGAGTATTACACTTATTATGATCGCAATTACAATAGATCATCAACACGTATGCAATGTACGACTATCTTCAATCACGACAAGAGAACATAAAAAAAAACAACATATAATTCTGATTTCCTCACTGGCGTGGAAGATGTCAATCATAATAATAGTGCAAACTTCAAACAAAGTAGGTGTAGTTCAGATGTTCTCACCGTGTGGATGATATCAATGCTCATGATGTGACTGATAGCAATGCTACAAGGCCAGCTCTGTACAACTCTGATGTTTTGATAGGCGTGGACGATGTAATTGATTATGATCTGACACGATCGACATACAACTCAGACATCCTATCTGGGATAGATGATGTGGTTAACAATATTGTATCTCGACGAAATGGGTCTAGTAAGAATTTATTGATGCATATGAGAAATGTTAATGTGGAAAATGGACACTACAATCCATCTCAAGCGAATGCTATCACCGACAGTCACGGTCATAGACTTTCTCAAATGGCAAGACAATCCAAGAAGACAACATGTGCATCCTCTGCAACATTGCTTTCTACTGCTTCTAGACAACATGATTCAGATTTTTCTATGTTTGATTTTGTTGAAGACGACGAGATAGGTAATTGGAATGAAATGGTAAAAGAATCTGTATCAAGAGAAAAGTCCAATTGTTTTGCCAAAGTCCAAAAGTATTTGATATTGTGTTAATGGTAACACGGCCCATATTAAGTGTATAATGGATGGTGTGGATATGGTGGTAGGTGGTGGAGGTCATGGTGGAAGGAGAGTGGTGTTAGTAGGAGATGATACCTGAACAACTGAAATGACTTGAGTTGGTAGGACCACTTCTAATAAACCGAAGGCGGAATCGCCTCCATCAAAAGAGCTGCCTGCTGTTGCTATTGCTTGTCATCTTTGTTGAATGTGAAAGATTCAACTAGTTTGATCATATTTGCTATATTTTTATATTTGGCATATTGAGGCCAACTTTGTTTTTAGACTTAAAGATTGACTTTTCAAAGTTCATTAGTCTAAATGTCAATTGAATAAACACTTTTTGAAAGTGTGGGAAAGTTAGAAGGCGAGTTTGGGTAGATTCAGATTTGAATGTTGGGTATTTTGAATCTAGACCCAGAAATAGTAGGGTTAGCATTTTGGAGGGAAAGCCAAGTGGCCAAATAGGGTTTGGACCTGTTATAAAAAGATGTAACTCATGGAGAGAGTGATATTCTCTCTTCTCTATCTCCTTTCATGCCTATACATGGTTCTCTTGGGTTCTATTATCCATTGGTGCACTATACTTGTGATTGCATGCAGTTTTATGTCTAGAATAATTTATAAATGCTATTTTCAAATCCACACGTGTGAAATACAGTAGCTTGCTGATTTTGTACGAATAACAACAATACTTTATCATTTCATTCAAGTTTGATCAAGTTCTATTGGTATTTGTATCTTATTTTGTGTGCAAATGTTGATTTTTCTACTGGTGAGATTGGTAGTGTATTTCTCTTCCTAACCAAAGATCTTTCAAGTGGATTGGATCTTAATGATCTGAAAACTTTCACATGGTATCAGAGCTTGTGTTTCAGGTTATGAAGGAGGAAGTCAGATCTATCAATAATTTGGTGACGATATCAAGGCTAGAGCATTCTAGAGGAGATTCTACACCAAAATCAAGTTTTTTGCTTTTGGCTAAAAGCATGGTTTGGTGGTACAACATGTACTTTCAAGGACACTATCTTTTTTGGGTAAAAATGCACTTTTGTATTATTATACACTATTTTCAATTAATACATTTGAATTGCAATAACTCTTTAAATGTACATTGGATGTATATCATCTAACATATCAATGGAAAGTGCTCCTCAAGCACTTTTTAACGCACCAAAATCTGCCAAATTTGGAGCTACCACTAAAACGTTATGTCATTTTTCATGTGGACTCAAAAAATTATGATTAATAAAATCCCCATACATTTGACTTGCCATAACTTTTTAACCGTAGCTTGAAAGTATGTTACATAACATATCATTGGAAAGCGCTCGTCAAGCGCTTTCTAACGCACCAAACTTCGCTGAAATTGGACTTACCACTAAAAAGTTATGTCATTTTTAATGTGTACTTAAAAACATTTATGAGTAATAAAATCTCCAAAAACTGAAATGTACTACCAAAAGGTACAATGAAAAATGGGTTCTTTTTTTTGTACCACCAAACCATGCTTTTAGCCTTTTGTAGATTGGATTTTTTGTAGATTAAAACCCTATATAGGTTTTCAAACTTGATTAATTCTAATTTTTGATTTTACACACTGGATTTGGCCAATTTTTGGATCATTAGATCAACCTAAGTGGTGGCTATTAGATTCTAAATGTCATTTGAATAAACACTTTTTTAAATTGAGAGGCTAATAATGAAAACTATTTGAGAAATGCACTATAGAATGTTCATACATATTTTGGGCCCTCTTATATTTTTATGGAGTTTGGCTACTCAAGAGTCAATTGTTATCTTCAAATGTTGTTTCATTTTTTATTATGATATTCTTATTGAATTTGCAATTCTTTTCATCATGACGTGTTGTCAAATTACATTTTTTATTTTTTGATCATAACAAACGTTCATGACAAACTTTTTGCAACATTGTTTGTTCTAATAGCTAGTGAAGTCTTGCAATTTGTTTGACATTGTCCATGGCAATTTCAAACTTTGCATTGCATCATGCATTCAAGATATATGTGAATCTCCCAATTTATGATTTTGAAAAAAAAATCATCACCTCTCGTATTGCCATCTCATATGTTTGATGTGTGTGTGTGTGTGTGTGTGTGTGTGTGTGTGTGTGTGTGTGTGTGAGAGAGAGAGAGAGAGAGAGAGAGAGAGAGAGAGAGAGAGAGAGAGAGAGAGAGAGAGAGAGAGAGAGAGAGAGAGAGAGAGAGAGAGAGAGAGAGAGAGAGAGAGAGAGAGAGAGAGAGAGAGAGAGAGATCTTTAGCAACTAACTTTTTCTAACAAATGTTAACCTTATTAAAAAATGTCAAATACTTTACAAAGCTTTCTTGATGTTATTTGATAATGATTTTTTCTTCAAATAGTTGAATGTTATGCATCTTGCTTTGTTATGCCAATGATAGAAAATAAAATTTAGTAGAGAAATATTGCTTGAACTATACATAACTAGATATTTGAAAAAAAGATTTTATGCTACTCTTTTAGTAGACATTTGATGATAGTCTTCAATAGTATTTGTCCATGTTGTCAAAGTAATTGTACATAGTCACAGAAAGTTTTGTGTTGATTCTAGATGTTTGATGGGTTGTTGTTCACGTTACCTTTTATGAAATTGACTATATGAACATTTGATTTTTAGATCATAAATGTAACAACAAAATTTTCACGACATCATATTTTTAAATACCTATGTTTTGTAATATGTTTGACATTTTCCGTAGTTGAAAATAGGGAAATCTTCCAGTTATAATTTGGAGAGAAAATCAACACCTCTCATCTTGCCATCTCATAGCTTTGCTCAGAAAGATGGCTCTCTCAAATGACTTTTTCTAATAAACACTAACATTATTGGAAAATGTCAAATACTTCACAAAGCTTTTGCGGTGTTGTTTGAAATAATGATTTTTTTCTCAAAACATTATCCAAATGAGGTAAAATGTTTATATATCTTGTTTTGTTATGTCAATGATAGATAATGTGATGTGTAGTTGTTTTTAGTCATTTGTGTTTTTTTACTATTTAGTTACAAAATCTTATGAAATTAGGTGTTAGTAATAAATATTTCACACTTCATTGTTGATATTTTTTTTGTTGATTGCTATATAATCAATGTTTCATTTTTTTCGCCATAGATGTCATGATTAAAGTTCTTGTCAAAGATTGGTACACATACAATGTTCTTGTCAAAGATAGGTACACATACAATGTTCAAGTTAAGAGCAATCAATAGCAATGTGCATTCTCAACGCTACTACACACAAAAGGTTCTTTGCATCTACACTCATAGGACAAATTTGTGTTCCTAGCTGTTAGGTACGATGATCCTAGTTGTTAGGTACCATGGTCCTTATTACATGCCGGAGAAGTTTATCCTTGTTATTATTGCCTACAGTTTCTCTTCACCAAGGCTTGTAATGTTTGTCATATTAGGTAGGTTGCTACAGCCTTCCTATCACGAGTTTATTTTGAATCAAGAGCTTCTTTTGCATTTTGAGGTGTTTTTTTTTTGGCTGCCTCCTATTCTTTACGTACATATTCAACGTTGTTGTTGATGACTAGTTTGACTTGTAGGTCAATGGGATGGTATGCCGATTTGATGAGGCTAGCTCAGGTGTTTTTGCGCATGTGCTTTCATTATAAGAGTAGGCTCACACTACTCAAGATCATCATGCCATCTTTTTGATATCCTACCAAATGTACTATCCAGACCTTCTGGAGGTTTGTCGACCAACAATGCTCATACACCACATCTTGTGAGTTATTGAATCTCATGTGTGTTGTTTTTTAAGCTTTTACTTGTAGTAAATGTATTATGAGTTGAGCATTTTAAATTATTCAAAGACTAAGACAATTTCTTTTGGCAACATTATTGAATTAGAGGACTAAATGGATTCTCAAATATCAAGCTACTACAATATTGCATGGGGCTAAAATGAAAGGTGAGACTAGGGTTTGCACTACATAATGCTCAGTGGATTCTTGTTGTGGGAAATATGTGTACATAAATAAGTGGGCCCATCAAAAATAAAAAATACTTTTCTAGAAACTAAAAGAGGTGCGAGGGTCGTGGCATCCTGCATGCGTAAGCCCATAACCTAATGAGCACATTTGTAAACTAGGGTCTTGTAAATAAAATAATAGAAAAAGCCCAAAGTCTAAGTTGCAAAGTTCTAAGTTAAGAGTCAAACTCAAAATGGTGGTAGGTGAGATGTGCTACTTTGTGCACCGTAGGATCTTTTGTGTTTTCTATAAGGGATCACAATTCTTGCCTCAATCAAGTAGCCAATGGTAGCAAAAGGGAAAGGGCCTCTCCAAGAATAAAAAGGCACCTTTTGTACTCAATTTTTCATGTTTGAGTGAGAGGAGGAAACTCTACCATTTTGGTGTCTACTAGCATCCTCATGTGCTTTGCTTCCCATTCTAATGCTATTGTGATTGTTGTAATTTCTTATGATTTTGCTATTTTCATTATTTAAGTGTTTTGGTTGCTTCTACATTAAAGTAATGGCATTAGCATATGAGCAAACCTCCCTCTAACTCTCTCTCTCTAATCACTTGTGGATTAATTAGGTGGATATGATTAGTGGGAAGGGGTGAGATTGTAATAAGATAGGAAAACTACCAAATATGCAACTAGTTCTAAGTTAGGGCTCTATCCTAGCGATCTAACCTCCTTTTGACAGGTAAAGGGCCTGCTCACCATCTAGATCTACAGCTAACAGTGGCGCCATTGCTAGGGATAGTGGCTACGAACTTTTTTAGTTGTTGTTTGGTTGTTTTTGAGCTAATTTTTTAATTTTTTAATTAGTTAGCGGTGGATTTGGGAGTAATTTAGTGTGATTTTTTGCTTTTTTTTTGTTGTTGATCTGCTGCAAGCTAGCGGAGGAGGCATTTGGTGGTAGAGGAGGCCTAATATAGCCTCTAAAGGCCTAATATAGCCTCTAAGGGCTTGACAAATCAGCACACCAACATAAAAATCTCAAAAAACTTGAAAATCTGTATTTTTGGAGAGAGAAAGTGGCAGTTTTTTTGCTAAACTGCTCAGAAATCCTTGCCACTCCTACTGAGGCTAGTTCTCATTGAGACAAGCTTTGTGGACAAGTCTGCGAGAGTTTCCCATCAATATAGAAGCCCTAGGAATGTTCCTCAGATCTAGAAAGTACCATTCCAATTCAAAACTTTCATAGACCCCGGTTTTCAAGTTTTTGTGGCAACTCATCTTCGCCACTCTTGTTGAAGCTTCCTTAGATTGAGTGTAGCCTATAGATGAGTCTGCGAGAGTTAATATTGCTTCAGTAAGCTGTGCAAGAGTTCCAAAGTTTTCTATCTCAACTAGAGATAGTGCTGATTCAATGACACAAGTATCAGATCTCCTTAAATCTAGAAAAGTATCAATTTTGGGTGACACACGATCTGATTCTAGGCCATATTGTATCAAGATACGAAATCGTCATTGATCTCTCCTAGATATGAGCTATCATAGATCTACCACCACCAGAGACGATTCGTGAGGTGTATATTTTTATGAGGCACGCTAAATATTATTGGATTCTCGACTTCTCAAATGGTGCTTGAGCAATGGCCAGATGTAATAATAAGTTAAAGTGGGACTTGGCATTTTGGGAGTAAATTTTTTGCGAGTTTTGTGAGTTTCTTACTTGTCATGAGCTAATTAAAAGATAGCACATGGTGTGCCATTTTTTTATGCCACTACTTGAATGTTTATCAATAAGGATAATGGTTTGGAAAATAATTAAAAATTTCTCGAGTGAAATTCCAAAAAAAAATTTAAAGTTAAAAAACATTTTTAGCCTCGTAAAAAGGTTTTTAAAATTTTTTGGCAACTCACCACCATAGCACGCTGGCTGCCAGAAAAAAACAAAATAAAACAAAATAAAATAATTCTAGTTAAATCACCCAGCACGCCGGCGTGCCAAGCAATTCAGTCAAAAAAAAAAAATTAACACTTAGCATGTCGGTGTGCTATTATTGAAGGTTTTAATTTTTTTTTCTAGCTATTTCACTTAGCACGTCGACGTGCTATGTTTGGAGACTACCAAATATATGCTGAAATAATGTTTTAACTCAAAATTTGGATCTCAAATGTGTTAAAATACCTTTTCTATCTTATAATTTGAAATTTTCAACCTACTAAACATGTAATGTATTTCACAAAATTATGATTTAATATCTTAAAAGTGGATATTTTTTATGACGGTGATGGTTTGATACCTGAACTGTTAAAATTTCACAATTCTAGCTTGACCAATTTTGGTCATATTGCTTGTAAATTGTATTATAGTCATGTTGTGGCTTGTCACACGTGCCAAATAGCATAAGATACTCTTTTTAAGTCTCATTCCTAATCTAGCATAGGAGTGGCACCTTTGAAATAAGGCCAAAGAGTGCATAGATAGAGTAGAGAAAAAACAGGACCTAAAAATAACATGTTTTTCATTGTTTTGGGATCTCGAGATCTTGACCCCTAATTAGGGTAGATCAAGTGGATATTTAGGTTAGATATTAGTGTTATGATGAATACATAGAGGCCCTAATATGCTCATATTCAAGCTCTACATGTATAAATATGTGATGGGATTTCCATCCAATCATGAGCAAAATCGAGATTTTCCTTCTTGACTAGTTTGAGTCTATGATTTGATTAATGCATGCTATTGGCATATGATTTTTTATGATGAATGAGATTGGATTTGCAGGTATAGTACTCAGCAGCAGGCCGTACATTCACACATGTGAAGAGTTTTGGAACTAATTCATGGAGTTCAATCCAAAATAAGCTAGGAATCAATGCATTGATTAGTAATCTAGTTTCTAGATCTTGTTTGGATCTTAAGTAGGTGCTTTCTCCATCATTTCTAGGATCAAATGGGTTTATTTTGTTGTATTTTTATCATGATATCAAAGCCATTCCAAGAAATGAGCTTCACTTCATGCTAGAATCATAATTTTTTTGCAATTCAAGCATTGATTGCTATTTAGACATAATCTATGAGTAGTACCTTCAATCCTTGATCAATATGAGTGAAGAGGAATCTAATGGTTTTTGATTTATAGGATTTTTAGCTTAAAAATCTGTGTTGTGGTCACCTCTTTTCAATTGGATCAAAATAACAAGTATTTTGCACTTTCCTCATATTGATGCTATCAATTTGTCAAGTCTATCACAACGAATAGTTTTCAATCAATAAAAAAGAAGGTAGATTCTTATCTTTGTACTATAATAGGTCGTTCTTAGACTTATTGAGATATGAGAAATTCAATTTTGGGGTCAGCCAAAAGATTTTGATAAGTGCTCATCAAGTGAATGTAAATCTAGTCAAGATTATGTTCAATTTTTGCTTGATTCGAGAGATAGTTTGGATTGATTATTGCATGATGATTCAACCTGATCTTGTAGGAATGATTTGAAGAGGCATTTATGTGCATATAATTCCTTTTGGTTCAGGTTAGGCGAATCTTATATTCTTGTGAAATTGGGATCAAGGAGGAGGCAATTCGAGATCCAATTTTTATGCAAATTCAAGCTAGTTTCCATTCTTGTTGATATTAATAGATTTGATTTGGCTTAAGATCAGGTAGGATATTATTGAGAGGTCAAGTTTTGAGCTTTCTCAAGTCCCTAGCTAGTGTGATAGCTAGTCTTTCAATCATTTCTATTTTTCATCTATTCTTGTGATCAAGATCTTGTTTAGAGATAGATGGCTTCAATGAACGCATATCTTTTGGATTCACATGATAGATTGAATGCTTCTAATTATTCAATTTGGAAGCTAAGAATGGAATCAATCCTTATTTTACAAGATCTAATGGATATAGTGAGTGGTAAAGAGGATGAGCCTATTCACCCTCAAGAAGCTACAAAATACAAACGGAGGTGCAAGGTTGCTCTCCATTGTATTAAAATGAATGTAGCTAATGAGCTTCTTAAGGAGGTATGTGCTTGCACCTCGGCTCAAGAAGCACGGGAAACCCTTCAAAAGATATATGATCCAAGAATACTTCAAGGTTGTTATCCTTGAAGAATCGAATCCTTTAATGTTTTCAAGCTAAAGGAGAGAGTGGACATTCATATGTGTTGAGAGTTAAAGACTTAAACGAGTTTGCTTACATAGGAGATTCCATTAAGGAAAGTGAACTTGTTCAACGAATCTTGAATGGTTTGAGTGTGGATTTTGCTAATCTAGTGCAAGGCTATGCAATTATGGGCAAGTTACCCTCACTTGAAGACCTCCAAGGAGTCCTCATGGCCAAGGAGAGTAGGAGAACACACGTCGAGTAAAGGATGGAGATGCTCTCTCTCAATGATGGAGATGACAAGGCTCTTTTCATCAAGAGCAAAGGCAAAGGTGCTGCATTCAAGAAGAACCAAGTCAAAAGTAAAGATTAAGAAGGATCTTCAAGTTCAAGCTCGAGCAAGCCAAGGAAGGATAAGTCAAAGGTCAAGTGCTACTTTTGTAGCAAGATGGGGCATTATGACTCCGAGTGCTTCAAGAGGAAGCAAGCTCAAAGTCAAGCAAACCTAGGCCAAGAGAAAGAGGAGAGCTCTCATGAGGATTCTCTCATGATGTCAAGTTTATCACCTTCAAGCATAAGAGGTGAAGACCCTTGGTGGATAGATAATAGGGGTAGCTCCCACATGACATGTAAGAGGGAGTATTTTTCAACCTTCATTAGGAGAAATATGGGCTTAAAATGGGCCCTTTAAGAAATTTCACTTTAGAAAGAGGTTACGTAGAGTGAGAATGCAAACCGGTAACTTCTAGTCATCGTTTTTCGAGTTTCTGGCCTTGTCCGACGTTTAACTAGTATGGTTACCTTCAGACAATAGTTAGTTAAGCATGAGATGTAATAATTTCTCTTTATGCTCATTCCAAAATTCAGGACTAGAGCTTTAAGACTGAAAATCTTGGTGTGCTCAATGCAAAAACTGAAGCAGGAGTGACAAAACTTTTGAAATTACTGCTTATAGCGAAATATGAGGCAGGACGATTTTTCAATGCAACATAAACATTACAAAAGTAAAATATGCTAGATCTAATCATATTGATTTACTGTAGTTTGATGCGTTTACATGATCGTAGGTTTTAACAATGGCAATGTTCCATTTGCATGTTGGTCTTCCAATGGAATGCACTCCAATTATCAAGAAAAATGTAAAAGTTGTAGAGAATGCTGCTGCATTAGTTAGAGAATTGAGAATGAATAATCAAATGAATATAGATTTGTGGGTGGATGGATCAATTTATCCTAGTGATCCAGCTACCAATTTGTGTCCAAAATTTAAGTCTTAACTCATCTTCTCAGATATGTATGTGAAGGTAATAGCGGATTACTTGGATATTGTCAAAGGTTGCGTGATATTGGAATGCATAGCATATCTTGTCTTAATAAAAAATTACAGTTTGCTAATCAACAATTGCAACAAGCAAATCGGCAATTGCTTCATTATGTGTAACACACTAGTGCTGAAAACAATGCACTCAAGAATGCTATGTCAGAGTTGAATGCTGGAAAAGTTGCGATCCGAGAGTTTAAAATCTACTATTGATATAAAAGTTATCAGTAAGGCAATGATGAAGAGGAAAAGAAAGAGTACCGATGAAGAATATTGATGACTTATCTACACATAACGGGAATAAAAAAAAAAAGACTTCAAACATTCAAGTATGTTGTCATATAAACTGTTTATTTGATTTGTATATGTCATTTAAGTTTGATTTGCACTTGATAACATGGATTATTTTTTTATTAAACATAATTTGAGTTTTGTATGTTTGTTGCAGATCATGTTTGGTGGCAAAGAACTATTTAATAAATCGTTCATGCATTGGATCATCTTTAAGTCATGTTTTACCAAGAAAGTCAGCAAAGGAAATGATAAAAAATGCTCGGTTTAAAAAAATGAGAAATGAAATTGTAGAGACTGTTTTGATTAAGGTTCAATCATACTTGGGTGCAAATGTGATACAAGGTGCATGTGATGTATTTGGAATTTGCCGAAATGCTTATTCTACTTTTTTTAGAATAGTTAAAGAAGCCTTTTCCCAAGTGATGGTGAAGATCTTCCGCATCCATATCGAGTAAGATTAGCAAGAAATTATTATAATGATGAAATGTTCAAAGTAGTTGGTCAACCACTTAATATAACTGAAAATTATACAAATCAAAATATGGTGAGCTCAATTACAAGAATTGCAGTAATATTTTTCTTGATATTGAAAATGTTCTAAAATACATTATTCAATTCTATAAACTAGACGAACATCAAGTAAATGGAAAGATCATTATTGTAATAAAATTGGATGAATATGAAATCATCAAGGGTAAAAAGTTGGAACGAGTGAGTGTCACTTTGATGAACAAAATTTTAGATACAAATGATCAAACGTTCAGTGTTCAATCGAAAAATCACATATGGAGGTTGGCGGCATTCTAGGTATACATTTCAATTTTCATTTAGAGTATCGTTATTAAAAATTCATATCTTGTCAGTTTTTATTGACATGTCATGCATTACTTGCTTCTCTATAGGTCTTAAAAGAAGACCATTAAATACTTTCATGGATATTTTCAAGAACAAATTATGGCGAGAAATTTGGAGAGTGAGAACAAATTATGGCAAGACATTTGGAGAGTGACAAATTTAAAGTCGAAAACCATGGAAGTTTTCAAATTCAATGCACCTTGCAGGAGATTTGAAAACATTAAAATGTATGTATAATGTCTCTCATGGGGCAACATCAAAGCATCCATGTCTTTATTGCATGAAGGATTGCTACAATATGAATTTGGGACGATCAACAAACACTGGCCCAACAGAGAAGCTGAAGATCCAAATATGAAAAGTGTTCTGCCAATTCCATTAAAAAATGTTCATATATGCACATTGCATGCTGAGGTTCGTATTATTGAAAAACTTATTTACCTGCATATTCTACTAGCATGGAATCATAAATCGGAGTCTGTGGCTAAAGCAGCAATTAGGAGGTTGGAAATATTGTCAAATGCAGAACTACATAAAGGGAATGTCACGATTGAAAAAAGGGACAAACTCTCTGGGAAAAAAGAAAAAGTTCCTAATAAGCCATCAATTGGTGATGCTAAAGCAAGAAGATTCTTATCCAATCACACATGCAAAGAATTAAGTGCCTGATTTGAAATTTGGAGAGAAATTATTCAAGCCACACGAACATTGGAATGAAGTAATCGAGTGGAAAAGGAACAAGTGTGGACCAACTTAGACAACCTCATAGGTGTTATCAAGAAAGAAGGCCTATCATCAGAAGATATGAGGACTCTGCAAAATCATTGCACCACATTTGTAAATCTGTACATAATTGTTGGGAAAAAGACAACGTTACTCATTACATGGTGTTAATCTATATCATTACTTGGTACTTTTCTCATTCGGGCTTATATTTCTTTTCTACTGATGTAACTAATCAAAACTATTGTTTGCAGCACATCCTTCTTCATCATGCAACTTATTTTGCAAAGAAATATGAGAGCTTAAGTATATGGTCATCACAAGGCATGGAAAAATCTCATAGGCAAGCAAGGGGAGCATTTCATAGAGCAACAAATCATGGAGGACACAATTCAAGAAATAAATATTTAGTTCAACTTTTTCAGTGGTTTTATAGAAGAGCACAATTTAGATATCAAGCTAAAAACTCGCCAAGTATTATGATATTTCGAAAGGCATCCAAATTCATAACAAAAGAGAGATCCTTGTAATATATCAAAAATCTATTACAGAAAAATGTTTAATTATCTTCATCATCCTCTTCAAGATTCAAACGAATGGTATTGTCATGAAGGAATAATCTCCTTTCATATGGATCCAAAAATTCTAGATTTTTCCTTTTGCTCATATCAATGTAACCCGAATAAAGGGCCATTGCAGATGATCTTTTTGTAGTCTCATTGGGAGTATAACCCAATATCTTAATAGCCAAATCCCTTTTCACAAAAATTATTTCATATGTTTCTCTTGCGTACTTATGGCCTCCTAAACAAACTGATAATGATTTGATGGCCATAATGACAGTGGTTGCATATGGATTAAAAAATGAATGATATATACAAATCTCATTATTTTGAAAGTTTTTCAAATAATGAGATAGAGACACATCCTTTCTCCCGGCTGATACACCTCGGATGCCTCCATGTCTCATACCAAAGGCATTAATTTTAATAGCATCCTGTAGACGAGATAAGAAAATAAATTTAGAATGATACATAACATTGCAAACTCATACTTTAACACAATGTTTGAAATAAGAAAACTGAACAATATCAATACCAATATAATATCTACGTACTAGATCATAATCATCGTATTGAACGATGTTTGCTCTACTAATGTCATGTCCTCCAATGGCCTCTACATTTCCGGAGGGGATATATCTAGGCCTTGGATTCAGATCATGAATGTTGAGCTCATTGTGAAGATAAGCATGCTGACTAAAACTTCCATGATAGATTGACTGGCAGGTGATATTTTAAAATCCATTATCCTGCCTTTCCAAGAGCTTCTATATATGTTATCCGATCTTTTTCTTTTTCGGAATGAGCCTCTTGTAGAGGGATGCATCAAGATCCATTGAAATTTTTGATATATTCTTGGTATCCATTGATCTTCTGCATTTTTTTCATTGCAAATATTGATTGCATCAATAGTTCCTCTTGGTCTCCGATTATGTGTAGCCATTAGTCAAAAATACGAGTACGAAAGCTGAAAACGGAGAGAATGTAGAGATTGCGAGGTAAACCTAAGAATGACAATCCAAAATGAGAGGTATACCTATGAATGACAAGAGATAGAATAAGAGATAGAATGAAGAAAATGAGAGGTATACCTATGAATGGCAAGAAGTTCTTAAACTACAAGGATTAGTTAACCACAATTTATGACTATTGACGTCAAATCAACCTCGAGTGAACAATGACGGGCAACATAAGGGTATTCGGACAGTAACTGTGGTCCAATCACAATTGTTTGTCCTGCCTGGCGGGATATTTGAAAATCACTAAAATTTGGCCGGGAAAGTCAAATACAATTTCCATTCGTCAACCACTATTACAGTTCGTCATAGATAGACACCATTCATTGGGACACGTAAGCGTTGAAAGCGTGCGAAGTCAAAAATAGCATCTTGACAAAGGGCGGCCCATATTGAGTTCTAATATCCCCTAATGATCCACCTATGATTGACCTATCAAGTCAATTTTTACAGCAAATGATTATGCTTGTAAGATAGAAGACATAGGATCCATACCTATATGCTTGGAATCTTCAAGGAAGATCAACATAGATGGTGTACTTTACATTGCTAGCATCACTAAAAGCTTACTTAGTGTAGGCCAATTGCTTGTTGACAATGGTTTCTTTGTGGGGTTCTCATCTTTCCCTAACTCTACTCATCCTCTTAAGTTGATTCATTTGGATGTACATTTTGCAAACACAAGGAGCAATGGTAGAGCCACAATGTTTGTAATCTTAAATGATGAATCCTCTAAGAATCATATTGGCAAAAATATGGTTGAAATCAAGGAGGAGCTTGATCAAGAGGAGGAGCAAAATTCGAGAGCTTCAACTATTCCAAGGAGAGCCACAAGAGCAAAGATGGAGCTATCAATGCTCATTTTTGTGGACAAGGAAAGGCAAGTTGGAAAGGGGAGTACATTTTGTACTTCATTTGCTGAGTTTTGTAATGAAATCCCTTTGAATTCTAAAGTATGGAATGAATGGTGGTTGTCATATCTACCTACTCTTGAGTGTGCTAGAAGTAAGTATGACATTTTCATTCATAAGTTGAAATATTTTGACTTCATTTTCAAAGAGACATATTGTGAACCTTGTATAGAATAAGTGAATCATCCTTGAAGGACACTTATCTCCATGCAAAGGTATTTGGCCTCATTAGTTTCGAGTTCAACACTAAGTATGTATTGCAAATTGCTAGTGGTAAGCAATTGTTGACTAGTCAATTGGAAATTTGACATAAATGATCTTGGTGATTGTTTTGTTGAGAAGGAGAACATTCAGGTTTTGAGACTTGAAAACAAAGTTCTTGAGAGTCTTGAAGACGGTCATGGTTTGGATCCATGTTTTTATCATCAACACCAAGAGGGAGTGAGCATGATGAAAGAAGAAGACATCAAGGAGGAACTCGAGAAGGAGCACTTGTCTCAAGGCAAAAGAGACCTGAATCTACATCAATATGAAGGTTTGGGTTAAGAGAAAGGAGCAGCAAGAAAGTTTATCCATATTTCTCTTTACTCGTCTTATTTTGTGTTTGATAAAAAACATGTCATGAATGTGACAAAGTCCTTTGATGATGCTAGTATGAACATTGTTTTTCATCCTATATCTTATGATGATGAAATAGTGATCATTACTTATTTGATTGGAGTTTAAGAGTTGTATTCAAATGCCTCATCTTGTGATCCATTTACTTTTGAATTTCCAAGAAATGAAGACTTCATTGGAATGATGCCAAGTTGGAGTCCAAAACCATGATTCGACCAAACATCATTGCAAGGAGATAGTCGGATTGGGAAAGGTACCTCTCAATGGTTAAATTTGCATATAACAACGCAAAGCACTCAATGACGGGCTATAGTCCATTCATGTTGTTATATGGTTTCCAGCCTCGTTCCCCCATTTCCGTTGGCCTCAAAGGCTTCAAGGTAAATGTAGCAGTAGATTTCTTGTAGGATATGCAAGAAATGCTACTTGTCGCTCGAGATAGCGAAGAAATGGCTTAAGATAGAGCCCAATGTTACACTAATCAAAAGCAGCAACCTCGGGTCTTTGTGAAAGGGTTCTACCTTAGAATTCCAAGGTATTGAGGACAGGAAACCCTCATTTCTACGGGCCTTTCCATGCTGTAAAGAAACTCAATCAGAATAATTATTGGCTAGATCTTTTGCAAGGATTCAAAGTCCACCTAGTTTTCCACATTTGGTTGAATGTGCTTCATAAAAAAATTGGATTTTAAGTGGATATTTAGGTTAGATGTTAGGGTTAGGTTATGATAAATACATAGAAGCCCTAATATGCTTAGATCTGAGCTCTACATGTATAAATATGTGATGGGATTTCCATCCAATCATGAGCAAAATCGAAATTTTCTTCTCGACTAGTTTGAGTCTATGATTTGATTGATGAATGCTATTGGCATATAATTTTTGAATGAGATTGTTGCAGGTAATACATTCACCTGTGTGAAGGGTTTTGGAGCTAATTCATGAAGTTCAAGCCAAGATAAACTAGGAATCAATGCATTGATTAGTAATCTAGCTTCTAGATCTTGTTTGGATCTTAAGTAGGTGCTTTCTCCATCATTTCTAGGATCAAATGGGTTTATTTTGCTACATTTTTATCATGAATTGCCATATAGATTACACAGTTTGGTTCTTGCATTATCACATAGACTGTACATGTTAAAGTTGAATGGTTGTGAATGATTTACATGATATAGTCGCCCATGCTATGGCATCCAAGCCTTTTGTGGTACTAGAAAATGAAAAGCTAATTTTAATATGTGACCAAAAAGAAAAAAAGGAAAGTGAACACAATACCATAAAAGAAAGATGTGCTAGAGATTTTCATGACACCTATTAAGTCACATGGAGAAAATTAAGTGTAGTATAGAGTGGAGACAACCAATGTCACTTCCAGAGTTGTCTCACATTGAAGTACTCACAAGCAACATGTTTGTTCACGTAAAATCCATTGAAATTTTTGTATTTTGTGAGTATCTTCTTGCAATTAGAGATAAAATGCAGTTAATATTACATGGCATGCCATGTGCTACATAATCGATGAACCATTGGCCACCAACATCCAGATTGTAGGATCTTGCAAACTATAATGTTTGATGCAAATGACCACCACTCCTTCATGCGATAGTGAGATATTCTGAGTGGTTTTATGGAGAATAATACACTTTCTGAGGATAATACACCTTCATGCGATAGTGAGATGTTCTGAGTGGTTTTATGGAGAATAATACACATTCTGAGGACGTCATTGGATTCTCATCGATACAACTGGCCAACAATCAGTTGATAAGGTCGAGCTTTCAACACTGTTTTTCGTTGTTCTGCCTTGGATAGAGATTTGTCTAGTTGGCCTCGCATTAGATATTCAACAATGTCTACGGCCCACTCTGGTACAATGTCGATATAAAACATGTTAACATATGGTAACTCATCCTTAGGTTGGGTTGCGATCATCTTCCCTTTGATTCATAGCACATGATCTACCATATAATGTTGTTTTTCCTTGCATACCGCAATTCTAAAATCAAACAATAACCATCAGGTGATTCTTCATGTGTTGCAAGTCTTGTTCACTAGATACAGCAAGGGTTGATAATCCATATAGAATGCAAAGTGAGTGGCCATCAAATAGTGTCTAAATTTCTTAACCGCAAAAATCATTGCTAGTGCCTCTCATTCCGTTGTTGAGTAGTTTATCTCTACTTCGTTGAGCTGTTGGCTAGCGAAACGGATTGGAACAGCATTTTTGGTTCTTCTGGCCGGTAGAAGATGGCTCCAATAGCATGCTTTGATGCATTCGTATGCACCTAGAATTTTATAGTCCAATTGGGTAGTCGTAAGATAGGCACTGAGACCAATGCCTCCTTAAGCTTTTGGAAAGTCTGTGACAAAATTTCCAGAATTCACACGTGTGGGGAATGTCCACAAGAGTGACAAAATTTCCAGAATTCACACGTGCGGGGAATGCCCACAAGAGTGACTGATCTTAATTAAGCTTTGTGAATGGCACTATAACCTGATTCTAGATTGATCAACAAAATCTAGTTCAAAAAAAATGGCTAATCCACAATCTAGCATGCTAATCAACAGAATATAATAGCAATGAATCAAAGAATGAATAAAAATACAAGATTTCAATGTATGAGCATTAGCCTCAACACGAGTTAGAGAGAGAGAGCTAGAGAGATAACAAGCAATATTTGTTTAGATCCAAAATGGCATGAGATAGATGTGCTCAATTCACATACCTTGGATATGTACATGTTAAAAATTCACAATTCTAGCTTGACTAGTTTTGGTCATATGACTTGTAAATAGTTAGATGGTCATGATGTGGCTTGTCACACGTGCCAAATAGCATAGGATTCCATTCATAAGGATGCTCTCAAGTAGACCTAAGTGTTAGAACCTTTGGAATGAGTCCAAATTATGCTTAGATACAAGGGAGAAAAAATAGGAGCTATTTTTGGTAATTTTTGCATTGTTGAGGGATCTCCAAGATTCCAACCCTAACTTGGTAGGGATGAAAGATCCACCAAAATTAGCATTAGGGATAGGTTTAGGGCTACTCATACCTGCCCAAAATCGTGATGGATCATGTATATATAGGTGATGATATCTCACCAAAATCTATCAAGCAATTTCATGTTTTTTCTCTCATAATGGTGCAATTGCTCTCTATGTTCATAATTGTTTGAGTACTTGTGATTACTAATGATTATAGGATTGAATGTAGGTCTGGTGTACAGTACTCAGACTGTGGGAGGCCGTACTTTCACACGTGTGAAGCCTTCTTCAAGGATTTGGGCCATTTAGTGAGGTTCAAGCATAGGTTTTTGATGGATTTTGATGGTTCAACTTGTGCTAATCTTATGAAATCATAATCTATTGTTTTCCTCATCATTTCAAGTGTTTAGGATCCTTATTTGCTGTAATTTTTACATGGTATCAGAGCCTAAAGGCTGAAATGAGCTAAATCCTTGGTTTGCATTCAATTTTATCACAATTTTTGATCTAAATCTTGTGTAGATTGGATCTTAGCATCTAGTATTGATTCTAGAACTCAAAGTGAGTCAAATACATTGGAGATTGGTGTTGTGTGACTTCATTTGCAGGTGTTTAGGTGTCTAAAACCAGAGGCAAAGTTGAATTCAATTCACATTACCAAGATAGCAAGTTTTGCTTGCTCCAAGCATTGATTTCTAAGCGAGTTTTGGAGGTGATTTCATAGAGAAGGCTTTCTAGCATTCAAGGAGAGGGAGGATCAGAGTTTTGGGGACTCTTCAAGGCTATTCTAAGGTGTAGTAGGCACCTCCTAAAGTGATTTAGGTTCAGTCCAACCATTGCTTGACTTATGCACCAAATTAGATCAATTTTTCATCAATTTTGATCATTTTTTGCTTGTGATTGGATAGTAGATTGTGTTGCATCCTCATTAAGTTCCATTTAGATCTTTTACAAGTGATTTTGGAAGTATATTAGGTTGCTGAAATTCACTCTTTATCAGATCATTTGGAAGCTTTAATGTTCTTTATAGAAAGAGGGGCAATTCTACTAGTATTGTCTACTTCAATCAAGCAAGTGCATTGTTTCTAGTATTCTATGATTTGATTTTGTTAGAGATCATTCTTAGATCTTTATAGGAAGTCTATTACTGATCTTTTCAGGTCCCTAAGAAGTGGGATAAGGTAGACCTTCAATCAAATCAATAGAAGTAACCTTCATTTGTGTCAAGTCCTTGATTAGGAGACTAGATGGCATCTATAAATGCATATCTTTTGGATACTAATGAAAGGCTCAACAAAACTAACTATTCCATATGGAAAGTTAGAATGGAATCTATCATGATCATGCAAGATCTGATGGAAATTGTAAATGGTAAGGAGGGTGAACCTATTCATCCTCAAGAAAAAGCCAAATACATCAAGAGGTGCAATGTTGCACTACATTGCATAAAAATGAATGTTGCAAATGAACTCTTAAGAGAGGTAGGAGATTGCACTTCAGCTCAAGATGCTTGGGAGACTTTGCAAAAGGTCTATGAATCCAAGAACCAAACTAGAATGTTAGCTTTGAAGAATCAAATCTATAGAAGCTATCAAAAGAAAGGAGAGAGTGCACATACTTTTGTCCTAAGAGTAAAGGAATTGAACAAAGAGCTAGCCTTTATAGGTGACCCTATCAAGGATGAAGAGCTTGTTCAACTCATATTAAATGGACTAAGCTTTGAATTTGACAATTTGGTTCAGGGATATGCAATTATGGGTAAGCTACCCATACTTGAAGAACTCCAAGGCACGCTCATGGCCGAGGAATCAAGAAGGAGCCAAATGCAAGAGAGGATGGATAGGCTTTCCATCCAAGGTGGAGATGACCAAGCTCTCTTCACCAAAGGCAAAGGCAAGTCCAAAGGCAAAGGATCAACATTCAAGAAGTCTACAAAGCTTGAGGATCAAGAAGGACCCCCAAAGGCATCTCCATCAACCACCAAAGTCAAGAAGGACAAATCAAAGGTGAAGTGCTACTATTGTAGCAAGATGGGGCATTATGCCTCGGAATGCTTCAAGAGGAAGCAAGATCAAAGCCAAGCCAACATGAGCAAAGAGGAGGAGGAGGAGAGTTCACATGAGGACTCTCTCATGATGTCCATATTTTCTTCAACAAGCTTCAAAGGAGAAGATCCTTGGTGGATTGACTCGGGTGCTAGTTCACACATGACTAGTAAAAGGGATTTTTTCTCTTCTCTCTTATCTTATGATGGACCTATAAAGTCTATCTATACAGCAAATGATGAAGCTTGTAAGATTGAAGGAGTTGGTAGCATTCCCCTTTGCTTAGGATCTTCCAAAAAGATCAACATAGAAGGTGTTTTGTACATTCCTACAATAACAAAGAATCTACTAAGTGTTGGCCAAATGGTAGACAATGGTTTCAATGTTGACTTTGCTTCAAATGAATGTTTCATCAAGAAGAAGGGTAAGATAGTGGCTAAGGGCACTAGACTTGGCAAGCTTTATAAGTTGGATGCATTTGTGGATACTAATGTTGTCATGTTGGCCGAGAAGAGCAAGATATCTACCTTTACTTTATGGCACAAAAGACTTGGACATGTCAACTCGGGTTCCATGGAGGCTATGATCAAGGAGGAGTATGCTTTAGGCCTACCAAGGTCTATTGGGAAGGAAGACAAGGTTTGTGAAGCTTGTGCCTTATCCAAGGCACATAAGAAGGTGTTTCCTAACTCCATCACAAAGTCATCTCATCCTCTTGAACTCATACACTCGGATGTGCACATTGCTAGCACCAAATCTAATGGAGGTTCATCCATGTTTTTAACCTTCATTGATGACTACTCAAGATATTGTTGGGTGTTCTTACTTTCCTTCAAGTCTCAAGTATTTGATACTTTTGTAAAGTTCAAGTTGTTTGTGGAAAAGCATCATAATCATAGCATCAAGATTCTTAGAAGTGACAATGGTGGAGAATTCATCTCCAATGAGTTCAAGGCCTTTTGTGAGGAGGAAGGGATCAAGAAAGAGACTTCTTGTCCTTACACTCCTCAACAAAATGGAGTTTCTGAAAGAAGGAATAGAACATTATGTAAATGTTCTAAGGCTTTAAGATTAGATGCTTGTTTTCTCAGATCCTTTTGGGGTGAGTCTCTTGTATGTGCAAACTACTTGATGAATAGAGTGTCTTGCAAAGCAATTGAAGGCAAAACTCCTTATGAGATGTTGTATGGAAAGAAACCCAATCTTAATCACTTGAAAGTTTTTGGGTGTATATGTTATGTGCATGTGCCATTAGAAACAAGAACCAAGGAGGACCCATCTTCCACAAGAGGGATCATGCTTGGATATGCAAGCTCAAGCAAGGGCTACAAAGTCTATCTTCCATCCTTGAACAAATTTGTTGTTTCAAGGGATGTCATCTTTGATGAACATCATATGCATATGCTTGAAGAGTGCTCCAACAATCAAGAAGAAGATGGCCGAGGAGCAAGATCTTGGTTTTGAGGAGGAGCTCATGGAGGAGCAAGCACCAAACCCACCTATCACACCAAGGAGATCTTCAAGGGCAAAAGTGGAGCCATCAAGGCTCACATATCAAGGCAAAGGACAGCAAGTTGAGGGTATCTCATCCACTTCTTATGCTTTATCTAGTTTTGAAGAACCGTCTAATGTTGAAGATGCATTGAACTCCAAAGAATGGTATAAAGCTATGTTGGATGAGTATGATGCCTTGATTGAGAATGAAACTTGGTTGCTTGTTGAGAGACCTCAAAGGAATGTAATAGGATGCAAGTGGGTCTTCAAGCTTAAGTTGAATGCAAATGGGAGTGTTAACAAACATAAAGCAAGATTAGTTGCAAAAGGTTATGCTCAAGAGAGAGGGATAGACTATGAGGAAACTTTTGCACCCGTGGCCAAGATGGTCACAATAAGGCTAATCATTGCACTTGCATCACATTTTGGATGGATTCTATGTCAAATGGATGTCTCTAATGCTTTCTTGAATGGTTTTTTGGAAGAGGATATCTATATGGAGCAGCCACAAGGGTTCATCAAGCATGGAATGGAGAACAAAGTATGCCATCTCCAAAGAAGCATCTATGGCTTGAAGCAAGCCTCGAGATCTTGGAATTCAAGACTACATTGCTATCTTATTTCACTTTCTTTTGTTCAAAGTGAATATAATCCCACTCTTTACCTTAAGTTTGATGATGTTGGTATTGTACTTTTACTCATTTATGTAGATGACATCATCATTAGTGGAAATAGTGTTGATGGTATTGAAAAAATCAAGATAGATCTATCCTTAGAGTTCAAGATTATAGATCTAGGGTGTCTTCACTTCATCTTAGGCATAGAAGTACTTAGAGGGTCTGATTTTATCTTTATAAGTCAAGTAAACTATGCTCAAAGTCTTTTGAAGAAGTTTAAGATGGAAGTATGCAAAAGTGTTGACACACCAATGGAGCAAGATGTAAAAGTGCCAAATGAAGATGATGAAAGATCCTTCATGGACATCACTTTGTTTAGGCAACTTATAGGTTCCTTAATGTGGATCACTATAACTAGACTAGATCTTAGCTTTAGTGTATGTAGGTTGAGCCAATCCATGCAAAAGCCATTGAATATCCATTGGAAAAAGGCTAAGAGGATTCTAAGATACATCTCGGGTACATTGGATTTTGGGATTCTATATAGAGGAGATGTGATTAACCTTCATGCATTTAGTGATTCAGATTTTGCAGGGGACAAGAGGGATAGGAAATCAACAAGTGCCTATTCAACTTTCATAGGAGAAGGTGTGGTTTCATGGCTTTCAAAAAAGCAAGAAACTATATCTCTATCTTCAACCGAGGCCGAGTACAAAGCTTTGACAACCACTACAAAGGAGGTACTTCGGATCAAGAGATTATTGGTGGAACTAAAGATCATGGATTCAGAGGAGGCACCAATCATCTACAATGACAATATATCAGCCCAACACCTTGCATCTAACCCAATCTTCCATGCAAGATCTAAGCACATTGAGATATGCCATCACTTTGTGAGAGAAATGGTGCAAGCCAAGGAGATTGCTTTGGAGCATGTTCCAAGCAATGAATGTGTAGCTGATCTACTTACTAAACCACTTCAAAAGACACCTTTTATGAAGTTCAGATCATCACTTGGAGTGATTAGTAAAGCAATGATTGAACCAAGCTAGATAGTGAGGAGGAGTGTTAAAAATTCACAATTCTAGCTTGACTAGTTTTGGTCATATGACTTGTAAATAGTTAGATGGTCATGATGTGGCTTGTCACACGTGCCAAATAGCATAGGATTCCATTCATAAGGATGCTCTCAAGTAGACCTAAGTGTTAGAACCTTTGGAATGAGTCCAAATTATGCTTAGATACAAGGGAGAAAAAATAGGAGCTATTTTTGGTAATTTTTGCATTGTTGAGGGATCTCCAAGATTCCAACCCTAACTTGGTAGGGATGAAAGATCCACCAAAATTAGCATTAGGGATAGGTTTAGGGCTACTCATACCTGCCCAAAATCGTGATGGATCATGTATATATAGGTGATGATATCTCACCAAAATCTATCAAGCAATTTCATGTTTTTTCTCTCATAATGGTGCAATTGCTCTCTATGTTCATAATTGTTTGAGTACTTGTGATTACTAATGATTATAGGATTGAATGTAGGTCTGGTGTACAGTACTCAGACTGTGGGAGGCCGTACTTTCACACGTGTGAAGCCTTCTTCAAGGATTTGGGCCATTTAGTGAGGTTCAAGCATAGGTTTTTGATGGATTTTGATGGTTCAACTTGTGCTAATCTTATGAAATCATAATCTATTGTTTTCCTCATCATTTCAAGTGTTTAGGATCCTTATTTGCTGTAATTTTTACAGTACAAAATATTTACATGGGTAGGATCCCCCAAACATTAACAACAGATGATAGATATGTTTTACAATTTTTAAAACTCCTCCTTAAAATATATCTATCTGATGTTGGTGAAGATCCTTTGAGTTTGGATTCTTTGCTTTGCATTTGAAGTGAAGATGAACAAATAATCCATCATAGCAGTATGCTTACCAAATCCATGATAAGTTCTCTTTGATAGAAATGTTTTCCAAATGCCTTTGAAAAATATTCCACCAACCTGCTACTATGCCAATGTACCTCCTGCTGTTTGATGTCGATCCTGGGTATGCAAATTCCACGTGCATGAAGTTGGCTGCAAGAAAGACTGAAAAAACTGAGGCTTCCATGCCTCATCATGACCACAAAGATCATAAAGATCAAGATTGTACCATGAGCAATATTCAAGATTAAGATACTAGCTTTACTAGTCCAAAAAATATGAACTCTTATCTTTTCTTTTCCATGAAATAAGATCAACAAGGACTCGGCCTTGTACAATGATGAAGATCTCCTTGGACATGCATGTTGAGGATACTCCTCCTCAAACCTTGACCTCATCACAACTTGATTACTTGCCATAATAATGACTTGTGATGCACTATGAGACACTGTGCTCTCGGCCACTTCCAAGATAGAAAATAGATCTTCAAAATCAAGAACTTTTCCATGCTCAAACACCTTCAAGATAGAGAGTGTAAAGGCTATGTAGCCTTCCTTGGTGGATAAGCATCCAACCATGATCCACAGACTAGGATCACCATCCTTCTTTCTTTCCAAGAAACCACATACAAAGCAATAGTCTTCAAGGACACTGAGGTATACAACCTTAGGCTTATAACTGAACAAGACTTCATAAAGTGCACTCCTTCCATTAGCTTCATAACTCCATAAAGTTTTGCATGATGGAACATACACATGCACTAAAAAACTTGAAGAGACAAGACACAGCCAAATGTAACTTGTGGATCCATCAATGGTACATGAAAAGCAAGAAACACCTTCCTTGCTTATTGATAAAGAAAGATGAACATCGGAATGTTCCAACTCCATAGAATGTTCTGTCTTTTTAGAAGACATTAAATATGGATCCATAAGTGATTTTGCCATAGAATAAGCCACTCTTGGCTTGATCTCCTTGACTATAATAGGCATAGACCTGAAGTTGGAAATATACAACTTCCTATGCCATAGCTCCTCCTTGGAAACATAAGTCACCAATGCAGCATCACATAAACTTGAATTTTCATGCACATCTAGCTTGAAAATACCTCCATATCTAGATCCACTTGCAAGGATCTTATCTTCTTTCTTTATGAAACAACCATTGATATTGAAATCCAGTTCATAACCATCATCTAACAACTTTCCTACACTAATCACACTCTTTGTGAGATTAGGCACATAGAAAACATTGGAAAGTGTAAAATTCATAGAAGATGTAAGTTTTAAGGAACAGCTTTCAACACCTTCAATTGCACATGCATCACCAACTGCTATGTATTTTGATTTCTTAGGATCTAGAACAGATTCAATAGAAACAAAAGAATATTTGGAGCAACTCTTCAAAGCATTAAGCTCTGATACCATGTGAAGTTTTTAGCACACGTGAACTTCACCTGCTCCTCCTGCCAATTTGATGGAACCAGAACCTTACGGAAATGCTGAGCAATGGTATGAGTTGTTGCTCCACTATCAATATACCATGATACATCATTAAAAGGTAAAGAAGAAAAACTAGACATCAGAAGAGATGCCTCTCCACAACTTGCATGTGAGTCTTCTATGATACAACTGGTTTGAACTTCTTGTGTCTTCTTCTTGAAGTTAGAAGGATGAGCTGACTCATCTTCTACTCCACCATAGTCTTTGTTCTTTTCTTTTTTCTTGGTGAAGGCACGAGAGTACTGGTTCTTACTCCTCTTTCTTGACTTGATCTCGGCTTCGGTTCTTCAGAGTCTCCCAAGTCTCCTTGGTTGAGGTGCATGAACTAATCTCTCTCAACATCTCATCAGAGATGTTCAATTTGATGATATGTAGAGCAATTCTTGCTCTCTTCTTGAATCTCTGAGCCTCATCAAAAGCTGCAGGTTCAACTTCAGTTCCAGTTACAATATCCATTACAACATAGAGAATCAACAAGGATTCTATCCTATCCTTCCAATCTGAATAGTTAAAGGTGTATAGTCTTTCACTAGCTTGAAAGAGACAATCTCCTATAGATGCCATGAATGTGAAGACTCTTGTAATTGGACTGCAATATGTTTGAGCTTGTTCCTATCTGACTTAGAGTTGTTGCTTTCTTTCACTATAGGTATTTTCAAAAAATGTACTATGTGAAACACGTGCAATTGTATTTGAGACAGATCTCAAATATTCCACAAGACAAGCTAACTAGATCAGATACACAAAGTGGATTGAGACACTTTGGTTAGTTTGAATCCTACTTTTGGCACGTGTGAAATGCAATAAAAGAAAACACTATTGACACTCAGAAGGCTCAAAGGGTGTTCAATTACTTCAAACTCAGTCTTGATCTTTAGTTTCTTGTGTAGGATGCTCAAAACAATGAATTCAGAACAAAGTATAATTGAATCAAATCAAAATGCTGTCACTCGGATTTTGGACCTATCCCTATCCTCTTTAAGAGCTTATAACTCTTGCTAGACACATCAGATTGATTTGATTTCAATTTCTATGAAAAGTACTGATCAAATGCTTTCCATCAGGCTATAAGACTACTATCTTTGGATCTATAAGTAAGGAGAACAAAGGGACTGAAAAACTCTGATTTTCACTTGTGCGAAATTCAAGAATTCCATACTTCCTCAGTTCAGGTATAAAAATTCAGTTCAAGTCCGATTTGATCCAAATACACTTCAGAGAAAAGTTAGAAAAAGTGCAAAACTGTTTTTTTGCTTGATTTAGCTCTCAGTTTCTTGTACAATCAGAGTTGTTAGCATGCAAAGTTTAATGTGGCTCTGATACCATGACAAAATTTCTAGAATTCACATGTGTGGGGAATGTCCACAAGAGTGACTGATCTTAATTAAGCTTTGTGATTGGCACTATAACCTGATTCTAGATTGATCAACAAAATCTAGTTCAGAAGAAATGGCTAATCCACAATCTACCATGCTAATCCACAGAATATAATAGCAATGAATCAAAGAATGAATAAAAATACAAGATTTCAATGTATGAGCATTAGCCTCAACATTAGTTAGAGAGAGAGAGAGCTAGAGAGATAACAAGCAATATTTGTTTAGATCCATAATGGCATGAGATAGCTACAAAACTTTGGTTCTTCATCATTGATTGTGTGGAGAGCTACACATATTTATGGAGTTTGAGGTAGCCTGAGGTAGAACCATATCTATCCACTCCAAAATGACATCTAAAGTGACATCTAGAGTCTATGTGACATTTGTCACTTGTCATGCATGAGATTCTACCAACTTTTTACAAGTGTACTAGTTCTGACTAGAAATGTCCAAATCATCATGCATGTGTCCATTAAACTTTGTGCATGCCTTGCATGTCACTATGGATCACTTACAATTAATGCATGTGAGTTTCCACGAGTTTCTACAAGCATAATCATGCTAATTCTATGTCTACAAACTATATGCAAGTTGCATTTATCAAACTAGATAATACATAACCATGTAGCTCGAGTTCTATGTAGGCCAAACTTGACATTTTGCATTAATAAGCTACATACTTGCATGGTACAACATTTGTAGCAAGCCAAGAAATCAATATGGATTGTTTTTCAATTTTAACACTCCTCCTAAAAATGATCTATATTGATTTAAACATGGATCTTGGTATAACTCCAAGGTTGGCTCTATGCTTGTTGAAGGAACTTTTCCTCAAAGGTTTGGTGAGCACATCTGCAATGCAAGATGATGTGTCGATGTGCTCCAATTTGATTTCACCTCCAATGAGCTTCTCTCTCACGAAGTGATGTGCAACTTCGATATGCTTGCTCCTTGCATGAAATATTGCGTTGTTGGCAAGGGCTTGAGCTGAAATGTTGTCACACATGATCATAGATATATTTTCTTCGATAATTATCTTTAGCTCCCTAGTAACCTCTTGATCCAAAGCACTTCCTTTGTTGTTGTAGTGAGCGCCTTGTACTCAACTTCACATGATGAGAGTGATACAGTATCTTGCTTTTTGGAAAGCCAAGATATCAAGTTTCCTCCAAGATATATGACATAAGCACTTGTAGATTTTCGATCTACTCTATCACTTGCAAAATTTGAGTCAAAATAACCAATAATAGAAAGATCTTCACTTTTATACAATAAACCAAAATCAAAAGTTGAAGATATATATCTAACCACTCTCTTGGCCTTTTTCCAATGATAAACTGAAGGATTTTGCATAGCCTGGCTCAACTTATGAACACTAAAGCGTATGTCAAGTCTAGTTATTGTGAGCCAAATTAAGGAGCCTATAAGAATTCTAAAAAGTGTGATGTCCTTGAAGGATCTTTCATCACCTTTGTTAGAGTCCTTTACAGTTTGCTCCAAAGGTGTTTCTATACTCTTACAATTCAACATATTGAGCTTTTTTAACATTGAAAGAGCATACTTAGATTGACATATAAAAGCTTTATCTTTAAGAAAGTCAATCTCTAATCCTAGAATATAGTGAATTTTTCCAAGATCTTGCATCTTGAACTCTTTTCCAAGTGCAATCTTGGTTTCCTCAACTAGCTTGATACAACTTCCAGTCAGAATGATATCATCAACATAAATAAGAAGGATGACAATATCTTTATCAAAAAACTTGACATTTTAGGAAGGATCATAGTTACTAAGATTAAATCCTAGTGACTCAAGAAAGGTGTTAAGTCGAGAATACCATGACCTTGGAGCTTGCTTTAATCCATATAAACTTTTGAAGAGCAAGAAAACTTTTCCCTCATTATGGATGAACCCAATAGGTTGATCCATATAGATCTCTTCTTCCAGATAGCCATTTAGAAATGCATTAGAAACATCTAGTTGAAGAATTTGCCAATTGAAAAAACAAGCAAGTGAAATTATGATTCTAATTGACACCATCTTTGCAACTGGGGCAAAGGTCTCCTCATAATCAAGTCCATATACTTGAGCAAATCCTTTAGCACAAAGCCTAGCCTTGTACTTGTTGATTGTGCCATCTTGATTATACTTGACTTGAAAAACCCATTTGCAACCAATGGTATGCTTGTTGGATGGAAGATCCACAAGCTTCCATGTATTATTGGCCATCAAAGCATCATATTCTTCCTTCATGGCAAGGTACCATTCCTTTGAGTTGATAGCATCATATACATCCTTCGGCTCCTCATGAGAAATAAAATAGGCACAACTGAGTGGAGTTGATTTCCACTTGCTTTCCTCTATCTTCATAGGTAAGCCTTCTAGGCTCGGATCTTTCTCGTTGAGATCTCCTTGGTGAAAAAATTCGAGGTGACTAGTTGTGATGTAAAATTTAACTCCAATACTTGTTTTATCAAGAAAAAAGATGAGATCCTTGCTGATGGAACTAGATGTGGTGGAATTTTTAAGTTGAATTCTTATGAGAATGCAAACCTTTGTGAAGTTGCTTTGTTATCTAAGGAGGAGCTATGGCATAGAAGGTTGGGACATCCCAACTTTACATCTATGTCTTCTATGGTTAAGAAGGAGAAGGCTTTTGGTCTTCCAAAATCTCTTTCTAAAGATTTCAAGCCTTGTGGGGCTTGTGCCATTGCAAAGTCACACAGAAAGCCATATCAAAAGTCTTTTATAAAGACTACTTATCCATTGTAACTCATACATTCAGATGTACATTTTTCCTCTTCTAAAAGTATTGGTGGTGCAACATGTTTTGTCACCTTTATTGATGACTTTACTAGATACACTTGGCTGTATCTACTTTCTTCAAAGGCTATGGTTTTTGATCACTTTCTTATCTTCAAAGCTTATGTAGAGAAACAGTTTTCTTGCAAAGTTAAAGCTTTAAGATGCAATGGAGGAGGTGAATATATCTCCAACAAGTTTCATAATTATTGTGAAGGTGAAGGAATAAAGAGAGAATTTTCTTGTGCCTATTCTCCATCCCAAAATGGAGTAGCTGAGAGGAAAAACAGATCTTTATGTGAATGTGCTAAAGCAATTCGAGTAGCAGCTTCTTTGCCTATTGAATATTGAGGTGAAGCTATAAACTGTGCAAACTATTTGTGCAATAGATTATTTCACAATGCTCTTGCTGTAAAAACACCTTTTGAAGTCTTGTTTCAGAAAAAACCTAAGGTAGATCACCTTAGAGTTTTTGGTTGTACTTGCTTTGTTGATATGCCCTTGGAAACAAGGAAAAGAGATGATCCTAATTTTGTTAAAGGGATCATGGTTGGATATGCATCCAACAAGAAAGCTTACATGATCTATGTTCCCTCTACCTCAACTACAATTGAGAGTAGAGATGTGATATTCCATGAAGATCAAAAATACATTCTTGAGAAGGCCGAGTTCAAAGATTCTCACAAAGATACTCCAATCATCACCCTTGAAGATCATCATGGAGAGATGGGGCCGAGAGCAACTTTCCCACACTACTATTAAGTTCTTTGTAAGTTTTGAAATGAAAAGAACATTAGAAAGTGCAAGAACTTTTGAAGAAGCAAGTTTCAATGGAATGTTGCCAATTCCTTCTATTGGACACTCATGATCATTAGCTGTGTAAATAGATCTCTTGAGTCCTTTGAAAAGTAAGATTGAGTCAAATGACTCCTTTGAACAGCACATATGTGAAGAGGCTCCACTATCTATGTACCAAGCTCCATCTTTCTTGAAAGGTGATGAAGAAAAACTGGACACCATAAGTGATCCTTCTCCATCACTTGCAACAGAATCTTCTTCAATCTCTTTGGAGAGATTAGCTTGCTTGAGTTGGTTTTTCTTCTTAAAGCAATTAGAGACAGCACATACTTAGATGCACTCTCTTCACTTCTTTGGAAACTTTGGAAAATCTGATTCCTAAGAGTGAGTATTCTAGAAGTATTCTTTGCTTCATAGATGGTCTTTAGTGCATTAGCGTCATCACGAAAATAGTCGAAGCTAGTAGATTTGATTGAGAGCATAGATTACATGTTACTTTGTGAGCATTTAGGACGACATAAACTGGGTGGCATACAAGGGTAACTTTGATCAATATTCACTATTCCAATTGGTTTATGGTCAAGATTCTGTATTGCCAATAGAGGTTTTGGTACCATCTTTGTAGGTTTCCACCACACAACGTTTTGATGACCCCAAATCTTATGCCATGAAGCATGACATAAACTTTGCAAGATGTGCCTATTAGCAATGCATGCACTTGCCGATGAAAAAGCACTTCACAAAACTAAGACGATCAAGGAAAAATTGAAGGTCCCAAGAAGATGTAGTCCTCATATACAAGACTAAGCCGATCAAGAAAAAATTCAAGTTCATGGGTGAAGGTTCGTACCGCATCAAGGAGATTCTCATCCATGGAGCCGTGACTCTTCAACAACTAGATGAAACTCCATTCGATACACCCATCAACAATAGCCGATTACGTAAGTATTGGCCACCGCAATGATGTAGACAAAGTAGGATACCTACTTGTGGATAATACACAACCCAAGATCTTACATTACCACAAGTAGACATTACAAACCAAATCTAAACATCAACATCCATGAGCCATCAAGTGGTAGATAAACATCATCAAAAAGTAGTTGAGAACTGATAGTGCCAATCAGACTTGACAATTTCAAGCCTGATCTGACAAAGTAATGATGAAATGGCTTCCAAACCATGATAAGAACCCTCGCAGATCTCACCATAAGTAGGTCTCACCCAGATGGACCTCTAGTGAGCTCGGCGAAGGTTACTTATAAAAAAATAGTCAAAAAATGGACCTTGAGAGAGTTCAATCAGAGGCAAACTTCAGAACCCTTGCGATCAAAATCATCAAACCAACTTTTGCAAGTAGCATAAACTTAAATTAGGATAGTCCAATTGACTTGCCTCTAGGTTTAGTTTGTAGAAAAAGATTGTCAAGAGGAAGTTGTGTGAGATCTCCTTTCCTGCGTCTAGTATTGAACCCTCACCAGACATTCGTAGGTTATCAAAATTAGCTTCTGAACTGTTGGGACCTTAGAATATTTTTAAGAAGATCCCTACAAAATTTGGCAATGAACTGAGCTCTGGAAAGTGCACTTTGTCTAATACGCCCTCTAATTCTTTGCTATAAAAGCAGGGAATTCAACTCATTTAACACTTTGCCTAGTGAAGCTCTTGCCGAATTTTCATTGAATTTTCAACTGTTTCTAAACACTCTCAAAACTTGCACACTATCTTCTTAGCTTACAACCACACGTCCAACTTTATTCTTGCCAGTTCCACTCTATTCTCTCAAAAATCACCCATTCCAACCCTCTCTTCCTCTTTTCCAATCCTCCTTTAACCAAGCCTTTCCAGAACCAAACTGATCAACCATTATTTCTTTTCATCCTCAACTATTATGGCTTATTCCACCAACCCAGACAACACCCCCTCTAGCCCATCTGACGAGGTTGATATCTCCCAGGTCGCCCGCCACACCATTCCTGCTACCACCCATATCTTTGACCTCTCGACTGACACCCAGATCACTCCATCGATCCAGACAGCCCAATCACTCCTACAAGCAATGGAAATCTATTCCCAATTTTTTACATGTGCCTTGAATCTAGACTTTGTCGTCCATGCCTTTATAACCTGGGATGAAGATAAATCTAGATTCTATATCCTATATCAAGGAACCACACATCGAGTGCGTGTAAACCCAGAATCCTTAGCTACCATTGGAAATCATTTCCAAGGATAGAACAAATTCATCCCATCGCCAAGCCCCTACCACCATCTCACTCTTCTTGGAATCCTCTATACCCAGAGTTCACACGAACGATGTGTATCTGGAGGACATCAAGGCATATGTGGCCAGCTGTGATCATTGCGAATAGATTCCCTCTGCATCCCCATTCCACAGCATAAAAAGTGGGCACATAGCAGAATTCCTTTGGACCAAATAACCATCAAACCATTAACTGGCCAAAGATCTGCTTACAGTATGGTTGGGGCACGGACGCCAATAGGGCTCTCGTCCAATTTTTAGTAATATATCAAGTGCTTGGATCCAATAGTTCGTGAGACAATAGAATTTGCCCGTGACTTGGCATTTTTTATGAAGGTTCCCACCAACGATGTTTTTCCACCAATATGTTTTGATCCTAATAAAGCCATGACATCTAACAACATCGAAGACCAACTCCCAATGGCGTGCCTGTATTATAGAGCGACAATGTTTGGTCAACCATGGCCCGATAAATTCCAGACATGGATTGAGGTTGAAAAATGTTCATTCGATTTTTTTCCCACTTGCAAAGGAGCACAACTATGAGTGACTTGAATTTATGCAACAAGTCACCGGCTACCTAATAAGCATCGTCGTGAGTTCTAGAGTTTCTGTTAGCTCCAGTGTCGAGGGACAGACACTATTCATGTCAGGGGCCCTGTTGTGGAAAATATGTCTATATAAATAAATGGGCCCATCAAGAATAAAAAATACTTTAGGGTCATGACATCCTGCATGCATAAGCTCATAACCCAATGAACCCATTTGTAAAGTGTAAGTTACTGTAATATAGTATAAAATAGACTAGGGTCTTGTAAATAAAATAATAGAAAAAGCCCAAAGTCTAAGTTATAGAGTTCTAAGTTAGAGTCAAAGTCAAAATGGTGGTAGGTGAGATGTGTGTGCACCTTAGGATCTTGTTTTGTCTGAAGGGATTGGATTTCAATCCTCGTCTCAATGAAGTAGCCAATGCTAACAAAGGGGAAAGGCCTCCCCAAGAATATAAAGACACCTCTTGTACTCATTTTTCTATGCTTAATTGAGAGAAAAAAACTACCATTTTGGTGTCTACTAGCATCCTCATGTGCTTCGCTTCCCATTCTAATGCTATTGTGATGGTTGCAATTTCTTATGATTTTGCTATTTCCATTGTTTAAGTGATTTTGATTGCTTCTGCATTAGAGTAGTGGCATGAGAAAATCTAACTCTCTCTCTTTGCTCTCTTTCTAATCACTTGTGGAGTAATTAGGTGGATAGAATTAGTAGGAATGAGTGAGGTAGTGATAAGATAGGGAAACTACAAAATATGCAACTAGTTTTAAGTTAGAGCTCTATCCTAGCGATCTAATCCCCTTTTGCCCAGGCGGAGGGGCTACTCACCATCTAGATCTATAACCAACAATTCCAAGACTAAGTGAATCTTGTTAATGGTGCATATGCAGTGTGCGCCAGAAAGCACTAAAAGTTGATATAGGTATTTATTACTTGAATTTGATTTCAACATTCTCCTTTATAACATTGAAGACATTGATTTTAAGTAAAAGAGTGTTATGGACATGCAGTCCATGCATTCTTGACATTTCAAGCTTTTGATTTGCAGGAATAATTAACGCCATTTAAAATAAATGGGGCTATATACTTGAGCACAATATTATTGGAAGAAATATCGTCATTCCTTGTTGACCTATTTTTTGTTAAGCCCTATTCTAAAGAATATAAATGGATGACAAAAGCATTGATTTCGGGACACTCAGATTTCCATTGGAAAATCATAATGGATATCTTTGGGGGAAGTCTACATGTACTATCGACAGTTCATGTTCATTGAGTTTTCTTAGTTAGAGATTGCTTAAACATGGTCTTTAGATGTCTTTTCAAGTTGCATGCAATGATTTTACTACAATAGTGTTCTTAACTAGAGTGTTCTTAGTTGGAGACTTCTATTCCATTAACACTTAGTGTCTTTTGGTATCTCATGTGATGCCAAATCTTTGGTTGAGTTCATAACATCTGCCCCCCAGTGATCTTTATGTATATGTTTGTGTATATTCCTTTAAGGATCTGATATCTTTTGGGTAAGCACAAAAATTGTCCTACTATTAGGAATTACTCTACAACAATTTACAGATATAGGTAGATCCATACCAGCACCTTATAACAGATTTTGTTGCTAACATTCCAAAGGTTCGAGAGGAAGATTAGAATCCTGTTGCACCATTTGGTAGATAATTGCTTGCTCGCTTGACAATCTAAATTTATGACCAGAAATACCTCACAAGGAAGCTTTGGCATGAGATACACATACGAACTTCGAAAATCAACGAAAGCTCACAAACATCATATTCTTCCAACTCTGCAAAATCTTAGTTCAAAACACATCCGCTTTCTGGAAAAGCTACTGTATCAGGTAAAGAGAAATCCTCTGGTGGGTTGACCATACTTTTTGGACTCATAAATCCTTATGGCCTTTTCCAGTGTTTTGGATTTCCTAAGCAATTCAGCTCTCCTTTTTCCTGATGGATGTGTTGTTAGGTACTGAGCATATTCTGGCAGATTTTCTAGCTCACCAAGCTTCTCATAAAAAGAAGGCGCAACTCTAGGATCATATGCAGCTGCAGCCATTTTTAGCATCCCAATATTATCTGCCTCCATCTGCATCTCAGCCAGCAGGAAGCCAGACATGAAAACTATCATTTAGTACAAATGTAGCTTACCATTCTAAGACGTCTTTAGTAACGACTTGCACTTTGGTGGCTGAAACTATTTCCTGATTAGTTAGTATGAAGTTAATGCTAATTGGGAACACTGTATTAATCTTTCACATATGCAGCCACAGCTGCAAAACAAAAAGTCTTTTCAAACAACAAAGTCCCATTGAGCAAAAGTATGAATCTACTCACTGCCACATCTGATAGATCTCAAATTCATTTGAACTAGAAGATTGCTTTGGAATGTTATCATACTATTTCATTTGTTTATATCTATGTGCACAATAGAAAAATTTCTTAAATTTTCCTTAATAAAATGGATATACATTCCTCAGTGGAGAGTCCTGTTCAAAAAAGCATACCTGCCCAGTAAACTGGCAATTTAAAATAAAAACTTGACCTGACCTTATTAGTGACCCATCGACACTATTAAGACTTTCCATGAAGAGCACTGGTGGAAATTTTCTCATAGCACAGGTGAGCAATAATTTCTAAAAGAGATTGAACCACCGGTAAGTCACCGAAAAGATCACTTGAGAGAGAGAGAGAGAGAGAGAGAGAGAGAGAGAGAGAGAGAGAAGAAGAAGAAGAAGAAGAAGATTTATTAATGTCTTTTCCATGCCATAAGGCATAGAAGACCAAACAATACATCAAATAAGGTGAAACTTAGATGGATCAATGTTGTCCAGCAACTTAAGTAAAACCAACTAGCAACCTAAGAAGAGAATTTTTATAGCCAGGATTATATGGTACAAAGACAACTTACAAATTCATTTGATATAGATTAGCGGCTTTCTAGTTGTGATGGCTTCCTGTCTTGTCTTTTCTCATTCTTGCTCCTGAATGAGAGTAAGCTCTTCGTGCAAGTAAATTATGGTATTCAAATCCTCGATCTCTGCCCCAACACTTCACGATGGTGAGACATTGAGGTGAAGCGTATGACAAAAGTATCCAAACCCTTCTTAGGCCGCCAAGCAATTTCCATATCTTTGTTGTGATGTTGAAGACTCTTTTCCAAAAATTAGCCTCTCCAACTGCATCTTGGGAATTCAACAACTGCATCTTGGGAATTCAACATACCTCTAAGGCTTATGCTCTCGCAGACGGCTCTCAGTGAGTGTGGCTGAGATAAATGAAGGTGAAGGAGAAGGTGGAAGAATAGCATTAGCCGAACCTTTTAGTACATCTACCCATGATTAGATGGCCGAATGATGTTGTTTTACCTGATTTTTGAGCTACTAGATTTTAACCGAAGTAGCTGCAACTTCTTTCTTAAGTTCTTTAATGGCTTCTGGAGGTGCATTTGAATAGCTAGGATCATAGATCCGTGAGAAGCAAGTCTTTCTTAATGGTTGTTAAGGTATTGGAATGAGTGTTCTTGATCAACATGAATGATAGAGATTATGAAGGACGGAGGCAAAAATACTTTTGAAGTATAGACGGATTCAAAGGAAGAGCTGCGGTAAGTTCACTATTACCAAGAATAGGGTTTGCTGGGGAGATTGGAACTGCCACATGCATTGAAGAAGAAGGAGAAGGAGGCTCTAGTTGTGAGCAAAAGGCTGAAGCAATGCTGAAAACAAAAGATAGTTGAGGAGTAAATGGCGGAGCAGAAGACGTTGAGGCTGAAGTGATGGAGTTAGAAGATATTGGGGCAGGTGCACCACCCTTCCTTTTCCTGGCCACGGTTCACCTCAGAATATCTTCTCCAACCACTAATAGAATAGCAAATCCCTGCAAGGCCCAGGGTGGAGAGAGAGAGAGAGAGAGAGAGAGAGAGAGAGAGAGAGAGAGAGAGAGAGAGAGAGAGAGAGAGAGAGAGAGAGAGAGAGAGAGAGAGAGAGAGCACTTGAAATAAAATGGATTTATCTATTCTGCATGCCCACATTGCACAATACTAAAAATGGGAGGCACCAAGTAGCTCAACAATCCTACAAAAGCTCTCACATTAATAAAGTAAGAATTGATCACAAATTAAAGTACTCTTTTGGAAAATTTGAAGAATATGCTATGAAGCATGAGTCGGTTTCATCATGCGACACACTCCTTAATGCTTCATCCAATCTAGTGCTCATGCTTCTTTATGGCCCTGAACTAGAAATGACAAATGGAATTTTAATGGGAATGAGAACTTCATGTAAACATTAGCTTGGACTAGTTAATTGAAGTTTACATAAAGATTTGGTTTTCATTTTTGCTTCTGATTAAGGCAAATGTATCTTGTTGTTGTTTTTCTCTTAAGCTTGGATTAGGCTTGCAAATAGTAGGCTTGGATTGAGCTTACAAACAATAAGATTGAATGAATAAAAGTAAATGATGTTGTGTAACTAAATCAGCAGATATAATCATGCGAGTCCTCAAGGATGTGGTAAATGGATAGGCCAAATGTGCCCAACAGCCTAGACACCCATGCAAACTAAGATGAGTGATAGCCTTGCTCAAAAAGTGCTTTGAAAGAGATCAAAGCTTTCTTTCTCTCTCTCTCTCTCTCTCTCTCTCTCTCTCTCTCTCTCTCTCTCTCTCTCTCTCTCTCTCTCTCTCTCTCTCTCTCTCTCTCTCTCTCTCTCTCTCTCTCTCTCTCTCTCTCTCTCTCTCTCTCTCTCTCTAGTAGTAGTAACCATGGGTATTTAGTTATTTAGGCCATCTTAAGTTTGTCTTAAGTTCAGTTGGACCCAGTTTTGGTCATGTACTGACTCGTGGATCCTTAGGGGTCTAATTTTGTTTAGGGACCCTATCTTGACTTTTGGGGGTGCCCTACATTTACTAAGTGGTTAACCTTAAGGTTTGGTGGCATTTGGTCACATCCAGGTAGAGTACTTAGATGCTCATTGTGTATTCCATTTTTACAGTTTGGCTAAGCATTGCTCTCCATTGCTCTTGTTGCTATTTTCTCTCTCTCTCTCTCTTAGAGTTGGGCGCCCAGCCTCTTCTCTCTTGTTTTCTGTGGAGATTGATTGATAACTAGATCTTGGTGACTTGACTCTTGCTTTCCTACATGGTATCAGAGCTACCGGATCTGCAACAAGCTTGTTTGTTGGCGCCCTACCAGAAGAGGAGCTTCTTTGTTTTTTGTTGTGAAATTTCAGCATCTTGCTGATCTTTTCAAGTGAAGTTTGGATCAGCTTTTTTGTCTCTTTTCAGGTTGAAGGAGGGCGGCCATTAGAGCCCTATTGGAGAGTGTGTTGATTACACTATTTGGCTTCCTAATTGGGTTTCGGTGTAGGCTTCAATCGAAGCTAACCTGATTTTCAAGAGGCTGGTTTTTTTGTGCAAAAAGACAACCATCTATCCATTATCTTGTGGGCACTTTGGTTGCAGATTGAAAGACATCTTGTGCTCCTACTTTCAGCTCTTTGTTTGCTGCAAATTTTTGAGTAGATTTGGTTATGGAAAGGCTCTCTTTCCTATCTACTATTGTTGGATGTAATGGCTAAAGAATCGGAAGCTATCGGTTCTTTGTTTAGTGAAGATCGGTTGGATGGTACAAACTACTTGTTGTGGAGTTACATGATGAAGAATCTTCTCATAGCAAAAGGTCTATGGGATCTGGTCAATGGTGATGAGGAAAGGCCTCCGTCTTTGGCACCTGCTACACCTCATGGATTATCATCATCAACATCATCTTCTACATCTTCGGAAGAACAAAAGAAGTGGGATAAAAGGGATGCACAAGCACATTCTATGGTTGCTCTTGCTGTGAAAAGATCTATCTTACCTCATATTAGGTCTTGTAAGACATCTAAAAGTGCGTGGGATATAATTTATACTATGTATAGAGTCAAAAATCCAACAAGAGTGGTGTATCTTAGAAATCAGTTTTCTTTGTTGAAGATGCAAAAAGGGGATCAAGTGACCAACCTCGGGTGACAAAGCAGCCTCTTGGTTAGCTCTAAAGCTTCCAAGATTTGTTTGAATCAAATGCTCTCGAAATCCCACAGTTTGCCCTCTTGTCACTATTATTTCCTGTTGATCTTGTACTTTTTACCCTTCAACAACCAAACTGCATAATTGTCATGCACAAGATCCAATGGGGTTGGCTCAGTTGGTTAGCTTGGCATCCAAACTTTCTTTGGCTCCAAGTTCAACCCCAGCTTGGAAACCAAGATGCATTGTCATGCACAATAATGAAACAAGTGTCCCAACACTTTTCCACCTAGAACACGAGGTCCCAATTGTCATTGGGCCTGACATGCCAAGAAGGGTTTGAAAAATAGTACTAACACACACTTTGATGCCCTTTGGAGGTTAGCTCTATTGATTGACATTTGAAAGCGCAACCATATGAAACAAAAAGAACATACATACAAGGATGTTTCTTTTTCTTCCAAGCTAGAAACATGGTTAGGAACACCAACAATCAATGGGTGATACCATCTTTGGCAACAAAGGAAAATCCAAGTTCCTGACCTCTCCATTCAAGCCTAGACACTTAAATAAAATTAAGAAACTTCAAACAAATTTGCAATTGATTGACAACAACCACTAAAACTATCTCAAACTAGCACTTGCTTCGCTACTTTGAGGCAATAAATATATGATTGTTCTTTTCATAAAAATGAATTTCAAAGGTTGCATGGAACCGTCTGTTGTAGAGGAGACACAATAGGTGATTGTTGTCTGACATCTTTTGACCTCTCTGTGTCCATTTTCCAACCATGAGACAAGGTTGATCCTTGTTTGTTTGATGCTAAGTATCAACAATGGTAGAATGTCGTAAAATAACACGAACTTAAGGCTCCTATATTGCTCTAGTCCACTTCAAGGTGGATGTGCTATACAAAAGTTTCAAACTGGGGCCTCAATTCCCCAACTGAACTAAACGACCCACTAAGTTTACTTCTTTGCCATTAAGGGCCCATAGTTCCCCATGCTTCCTACAGGATAGCGAAAGGTGGTGAAGCACTTGATTATAGTTTATGTGCATCTTCATACCACTTGCAATCATTGGCAAAAAGTCTAGCTCTCTAGTTAAATCTGTAAATCTGGATTGTTTAGATTCGGTTGAACTCAAGATTTCTTGATTTGGACATGCTAGAGGCTCATGTTGCAAAGTCCAAAAGTCTTTGATTCCAAGCATATAATAGACTCCCTCAAACTTACACATCTTTCCCATTTTCGTTTAATTGAAGGCACCACAATCAGAGTTGCAAAAGGTTTGATGTTGGTATGTGTCAACCCCTCTCCATCTCTTTGGAGAACAAACCTGCCAAAAGAGATAGAGAGCATTGACACACACTATTAAAATGATGGCTATAAACTACAATGAAAGAGATCCCAGTGCGCCACCTGAAGGGATTACACACTGTATTTTCTATTAATAGCTTAAATGGTGACACTTATGGTTTTTCAATGCTGTCAACATACATGACAATTTAACTACTTTTATGATATGAATACAAAATGCCCAAGTACCTTCATGAGCAGTCTAGAAGTCGAGAGTGTCCTGGGCTTGAAGGTGCTATTGGTACTTCAAGTCAGCCTTCAACTCATATAGAGAGCGTTGACACACACTATTAGAATGATGGCTATAAACTACAATGAAAGAGATCCCAGTGCGCCACCTGAAGGGATTACACACTGTATTTTCTATTAATAGCTTAAATGGTGACACTTATGGTTTTTCAATGCTGTCAACATACATGACAATTTAACTACTTTTATGATATGAATACAAAATGCCCAAGTACCTTCATGAGCAGTCTAGAAGTCGAGAGTGTCCTAGGCTTGAAGGTGCTATTGGTACTTCAAGTCAGCCTTCAACTCATATAGAGTCGAAGTACTATTGGAGGGTTTGCGGATCCCAAGGCAACCGTAACCCTAGTTAATAAGTGGGAGGGATTTGGCACCCTGCGTGTGTAATTTCAACCCAAGATCTAATCAATCTAGCGTCAAGGAGATGAAGTTAGTTGTCACGCGTAGGTTCGTTCCCATGAGAGCGATAGTATAGTTCAGATTTCAACATGAATGGAGGATTTAACACTTACATCCATTAACACTAAGCATTAACACTACATCCATTAACCCTACTTCCATTAACCCTAAATCCACAACAATGATAAAAACTTACTCTTTCTTTCTCTCCCTTTCTCTTTGACAAAAAGCATAAAAAATAGCAATCCCAATAATGATCAAATCCAACAATTAGCAAAATCCAAAAAAAGCATGAGAAATGGAGGAAAAGAGAGGAAGAGCAAGGACATTCATCAATCCATTTCTAAAGAGAACCAATTTGCTTTATTGAAATGAGGAAATGAACATGAGGAGCAACTCGAGTTGGTCTCTTTTTATAGTAGAGAGGAGGACCTTGGCCTCTGAATCCTATTGGTCCAGTCTTGCCTCTCTTTTTATTCAAATTTAAAAAAGTGTGGGAACCATCAAAATTGGAGAGAAACCCAACTTTATTCACTAACTTGACATTTAGGCCCTACGACATTGAAAGTCCCGCAAAAAGGCCTAAAGTCCTTTTATTAACTTTTAACTCATCAATCAAATAACTATGTGATCATTAGGTTGGACTTACACATGCAAGGTGCCAAATCCCTATCACTTATTAACTAGGGTAGTCTGTTGGAGGGTTTGCGGATCCCAAGTCCAACCCAATGATCACATAGTTATTTGATTGATCAGTTAAAAGATAATAGAAGGACTTTACTTTTAATGTCGCAGGGCCTAAATGTCCAGTTAGTGAATAAAGTTGCTTTCCCTCCAATTTTGATGGTTCCCACACTTTTTTAAATTTGAATAAAAAGAGAGGCAATCCATACGCCCAATTGGCCTATCATCCATCAGCCTTACAGCTGGACCATTTCAGTGGACTTCCACTGTGCTTTACAAGCATATCAAAGAGAGTATGTCCACTCTCCAGATCCAACGGTGCAACAATCGGCAATGTTTGCTAAAGATCTAACTTTGTTGGCGTCAGTGGCAACCAAATGGGACGATTGCCTCCCTCCTCTGGCATTTGATCCAAATAAGCCGATGGCCTCAGAGCAAATCAAAGATCAGCTGCCGGTTGCTTTTCTCTGCTTTCGTGTGGCTATGATGGGAGGCTCTTGGGAATCCCGCTTCACCTCATGGACAACCTCCAAGTGGATTGCCGGAGCCCACCATTGTTTCATGCCCCACAATTTGGATTTCAATACTGCACGCCTCGACTTTATGGAGAAGGTGCAGTATCATTTAATCAAGATTCGGCGCGAAGCCAATAAAAATCCCCAATTAGTGCATATTGTGTCATGGGACCACCACCAGTTTTGGTGGGGGATATTGTTGGAGGGTTTGCAGATCCCAAAGCAACCCTAACCCTAGTTAATAAGTGAGAGGGATTTGGCACCCTGCATGTGTAAGTTCAACCCAAGATCTAATCAATACAGCTAGTTGTCACGCGTAGGTTCGTTCCCATGAGAGCGATAGTATAGTTCAGATTTCAACATGAATGGAGGATTTAACACTAACATCCATTAACACTAAGCATTGACACTACATCCATTAACCCTACTTCCATTAACCCTAAATCCACAACAATGATAAAAACTTACTCTTTCTTTCTCTCCCTTTTTCTCTCACAAAAAGCATAAAAAATAGCAATCCCAATAATGAACAAATCCAACAATTAGCAAAATCCAAAGAAAGCATGAGAAATGGAGGAAAAGAGAGGAAGAGCAAGGACATTCATCAATCCATTTCTAAAGAGAACCAATCTGCTTTATTGAAATGAGGAAATGAACATGAGGAGCAACTCAAGTTGGTCCATTTTTATAGTAGAGAGGAGGACCCTGGCCTCTGAATCCTATTGATCCAGTCTTGCCTCTCCTTTTATTCAAATTTAAGAAGATGTGGGAACCATCAAAATTGGAGGGAAACCCAACTTTATTCACTAACTTGACATTTAGGCCCTGCGACATTAAAAGTCCCGCAAAAAGGCCTAAAGTCCTTTTATTAACTTTTATTTGATCAATCAAATAACTATGTGATCATTGAGTTGGACTTACACATGCAAGGTGCCAAATCCCTCTCACTTATTAACTAGGATTAGGGTTGTCTGTTGGAGGGTTTGTGGATCCCAAGTCCATCAGCCTTACAGCTGGACCATTTCAGTGGACTTCCATTGTGCTTTACAAGCATATCAGAGAGAGTATGTCCACTCTCCAGATCCAACGATGCGACAATCGGCAATGTTTGCTAAAGATCTAACTCTGTTGGCGTCAGTGGCAACCAAATGGGATGATTTCCTCCCTCCTTTGGCATTCGATCCAAATAAGCCGATGGCCTCAGAGCAAATCAAAGATCAGTTGTCGATTGCTCGTCTCTACTTTCGTATGGCTATGATGGGAGGCTCTTGGGAATCCCGCTTCACCTCATGGACAACCTCCAAGTGGATTGTCGGAGCCCACCTTTGTTTTCTGCCCCACAATTTGGATTTCAATATTGCACGCCTCGACTTTATGGAGAAGGTGCAGTATCATTTAATCAAGATTCGGCATGAAGCCAATAAAAGTGCCCAATAACTGCATATTGCAGGTGTCGTGGGACCACCACCAGTTTTGGTGGGGGATACTGTTGGAGGGTTTGCGGATCCAAGGATACCCTAACCCTAGTTAATAAGTGAGAGAGATTTGGCACCCTGCGTGTGTAAGTCCAACCCAATGATCACATAGCTATTTGATTGATGAGTTAAAAGTTAATAAAAGGACTTTAGGCCTTTTTGCGTCAAGTTAGTGAATAAAGTTGGGTTTCCCTCCAATTTTGATGGTTCCCACACTTTTTTAAATTTGAATAAAAAGAGAGGCAAGACTGGACCAATAGGATTCAGAGGCCAAGGTCCTCCTCTCTACTATAAAAAGGGACCAACTCGAGTTGCTCCTCATGTTCATTTCCTCATTTCAATAAAGCAGATTGGTTCTCTTTAGAAATGGATTGATGAATGTCCTTGCTCTTCCTCTCTTTTCCTCCATTTCTCATGCTTTCTTTGGATATTGCTAATTGTTGGATTTGATCATTATTGGGATTGCTATTTTTTATGCTTTTTGTCAGAGAGAAAGAGAGAGAAAGAAAGAGTAAGTTTCTATCATTGTTGTGGATTTAGGGTTAATGGAAGTAGGGTTAATGGATGTAGTGTTAATGCTTAGTGTTAATAGATGTTAGTGTTAGATCCTCCATTCATGTTGAAATCTGAACTATACTATCGCTCTCATGGGAACGAACCTACGTATGACAACTCAATTCATCTCCTTGATGCTAGATTGATTAGATCTTGGGTTGAGGATAGGACCTTTGACTCAATTCAAGTCGAGAACTTTGAGTCGACCCAAGTCGAGGACTTCAACTTGACCCAATAATATTTGAGTCGACCTTTGAAATATTATTCGAGCTTCATGAAATCGCTACAATAGCTTCAAATTGTGGTTATGGTGACTTTTTCATTAGCGATAGATTAAGGTATTGATTACCACTTAATTTCACATTAGTCAAGATTGTTAGTGCACATAATCAATCATATGAGGAGTACAAATATAGATTAGAATAGTAGCGACGAATCTTAACGTATAAACATTTTAAAACTCTTGAAAGAGTATTTCATAATATTGATAGTGAGAGATAGAGAGATCGCAAGCCCAAAAGGGTGATGCCCTCTTGAGCACACTATCATTTGTAATCCTGATGCATTGTTATCCTATTTGGTGAAGATTTGCTGAATGTCCATATTGACAAAGTTGAATCCATGTTGCCTGTGGCCACCCTTGACCTTTAAGGTGTAATCAAATCATTCTTGAGCTATATTTTCTCATCCAATGCTCAATAGATTCTCATGAAGAATGCTTATATGATTGTTTGATTCACTCAAAAAGTAGTTGAGTATAGCAACTTGTCTACAACAATCTGCCTCTAGAGGCCTGTCTTCAACGACCTGTCTACAACAATCTGCCTCCAGCGACCTGTCTTCTTGTTGACTTGCAAAAAATGTAACAATGTTGGACCGATAAATAAATCCTGGACCCTGATCTGTCTGCAAGCTGATTTGACTCTAAAAATTGCTCGTCTTTCTAGCGATCAAAATGATCCAAAACGGGTGAATAGCAGGTAGCTGTTTCAACAATTATAAATATCTTTCTTCAATGATCATGTTCACTGATTTGCCTTGTAGAAGCCTCCAATGATCTATCATGAAGAAATAGCAGCGCTGCAACTTAGCTGTCCTGTAGATCCAACATCCACCAGCTATCTTGCAGATTATAGTATTGAAGTGTTTCCAAAAGATGATCCCACTTGTAGCGAACCAACTCGTATGTTCAATGCTAAAATCAGAAGCGCCTATGCTCTGATACCATGATAGAAAGGGTAAACTAATCATATTAGTACTCACACACAAATAACTACAAGATGATTGAGCAAAGGACAATATTTCAGATTAATCATAAGTCTAAAACTTACTGCAATGGAATGAGAGAGGAGGTCCTCATGAAATATTACCTCTTGCTTGGGTAACAACAAAAAGCTAAAGCAAAAATCTTACTCCAAATTTAACTCCTAAACTTGGTATATGTCCAAGTCAATTATTGAACCGAAAATTTTAAAACTTATAAAACTCTTCTAGTGCCCTGCTACATCTGTAATGCCACGTGCTCAACTTTGCTTTGTATTTTGAAAGCACCTCCATGAGCAAACTATCCATCCACCTTTCTCTCTCCTCCGGAATCTGTCATTCTCTCTCCTCTCTCTATAAAATGTGCGCTCTCTCTCCTCTCTCTACGGAATGTGCGCTCTCTCTCTCTACGGAATGTGAGTTCTCTCTACAGAATGTATGTTCTCTCTCTACTTTCTCACCTGGCATTAACATCGTGGAAGGCCTAAGGACCTTGGGCCTTCCTTGCAAGTCGGGGCCCTGCCATTGGGGGGCCCTCGGTCAGGGCCTTCCACCATAGGTAAATCAATAGCTAATCATAAATAACAAAGGCCCCTAAAAAATAGCTTGCAAGCATGGCCTATTAACATTAGGGGTCAACTTAACAGTAGGGGTCAACTTAACATAGATATCTAACATAAGGCTCTAGAATTCTTATGATTTTTTGGGCAGCCCTTCAAAAAAGTGCTCCTTTTCCTTTTCCATATAAGAAAAGCATAGGTATCACTTGCCTTGTCAAAGTCCACTTGGTCCATTCTAGATTGTCCTTTACTTGCCACTATAGCTGATCGTGTCAAAATATTTGTCTTTCCCCTTCCTTGAAGAAAGTATCCAAGAACTTATGTCTTCAAACCTAGGCTTAATCTCAAACTGCTCTTGATGCAACACCTCCAATTGCTATATGCTAAAAAGGGAGGGGGAGCAACTACCTCAGCTGTCAATAGTGGAGGAGAGGGGTGCCATCTTGCTTGTGTATGGCTACCACAGTGGGGGTAATGTAGCTTGAATGTAGACAAACTTTTCAACAAATATAAAGCTTAGCAGTACCATGACAAGAGAGAGTAAAGCTTTCCCAACTCGTAAAATCAATTTTCACATTTTCGTGAAGGAAGTGCAGGAGCCTCACAAAACAGAATATGTGGGGAAATTATGGCAATTTGTTTCTAAATGCAGCTTTCAGGTGTCGAAAGGTGCACGCAAAAAAATTTACCTTTTCTACATGCACCTTCTGCTTGAAAGGTGCATGTAAAGAAAAATTTACAGCAAAAAGAAAAAAGAAAAAAAAAATGTATAAACAGATTTCACACGGAGGAAGGCGTTCCACTCGGGGAGCGCGTCTCTCCCCCCCACCCCTAAGTCCAAAATGAGTTTTGGCCTCAACTGACAATTTACCAAAATATGACTAAACTTTAAGAATTGTTGAGAAGATTTACCCCTCCAGGATATGTATAGGGACCTATTCTTCTTGGCCTATGACCTCAAGAATAGGCTAGGACCTCGAACATCCTTGCCCAGTGCCTACCACATTAATATGAGCACAAGGCCATCGTGTAAGTGCTCATTAATTCTAAGTGGGATATTGAAATAATGAACCTCAGTGGGCTTGGTACAAAGTCTGAACACTTGCTGGAATCTACCCCATGTTGTCATCATTTTTTTTGAGAATCCCATGTTGTATAATTCCTTTTGCTGATTTATGTTAGTTGTGCTCTACAGGGTAATGATCTGATGTCATGTTATAGTCCGTCTATACACAGATTTATGAAGCAATTTGTGGTCTATAAACATCACGTGATTTGCTGGAATCTTCTTCTAAGATCAACAGAATGTGTGTGTGTGCACATTTAAATATCCATTTCTTTCTTGTTCAACAATAATAAGCTTGCACAAGCATGAAACCACTTACATCTTGGAAGGTTATTTCCCCCAGCAACTTCTCAGTCTCTGGGTCGATCAACACAAAGTGCTTTCGATTGGTGTAAGGTACAGTCTCCAAGTGTGTTACGTATACAACAGTAAATGCACCGCTAACAACCAGTACTAGGATCATAATTCGGTTTGCTCCCTCGCCTCCTTCTGGTCCGAAGATCCAAGCTCGCGGCCCTCTCAACCTGAAATGCTAAACCCTTCTTCAATGTATATATCTACATCTTTATGCATATTTCTCACCGAATTCATCTTGACACAAAAACATTTAATAATATTATTTACAGATCTCGTAATAGAGATCAGGTTTAAACTCCAGTGGTCACTACAAAATAAGATTGAAATTTCTTTAGTTGCAATTCTGAGAACTATTTTCATTGACAATGCCAATGTTAATGCATAAAACAACAAGAAGCATTTAATATAACTTACTTCGTATGATAAGGTATGAGCAGATACTTTGTTGCTGGTGTGAATCCACTTGTCAGACATTGTGACAATGTGTCATTGTTCTCCTTGAAGGCCTGAAGCAGGAAGTTACTCTGCACCAGCAACTCATTTGATGAATTTCTTGCAATGTCATATTACAAGAGTGTAAGCCCGGACTCTATCATAGGATCACTGATAGAAGCATGTCTGTCTTTGAGATCCAGGCAATCTAGAACTCTAAAATTAATACTAAAATCAAGTTCATCTAGTCTAAAACAAAAAGGAGTACCAATTGTATCTATAGCATCCGATATGTCTGTCTCAAATTTAAGATAATCATCCGAATCTATATATGTATAAAAATTGGGAGGAGGAGGAGGAGGTGGATGTGTAGTATCTATAGCAATTATAGGAGTATCCAAAACAGAGGTAGCTATATTTACAGCATTATCAACAGCAACGTTATCTACAATGGATTCTGGGATAGGCTTCATAGGAATCTGAAGGGTTAGGCTTCACTTTCTTAGGAGCATGCTTGGGGGCTATCTGCTTCCTAGGACGCTTCGTAGGAAGATTAGTCCTATCTACAGGAGTTGGTCTAGGAGCAGCAAGCTGAGATACATGTAACCTACAGTACCTATCCCTCATTCTCATCAGAAGATGAAAATCCTTGGGCATTATGGTAACCCTCTTGGTATGGATGGCAAGCAAAAAAAAATCCTCAAAAAAAAGACTAATATATTCTTCAGCAGCCTCCAGAAGGCACTGAAGAGCACTCGGTGTGAATCTAATGTGCTGTCCAAGATCATTTCTTGTTATGTTTCGGACAGCACGGTAGAATGGAGCTCTTGGGATCAACAGAGTTGTTGACCTCTGATACTTGCGTATCTTAGAGAGCCACCTGCTGTGGTTGCGCGTTCTAGGTCTAGCAGGTGGTGTGATGGCAACCGCAGGAAATGAGGATGATCCAGGAGAGAAGAAGTCTCTCCTTGTCTACATTCTCCTATCCATGGGCGTGTACTATGTGATGGCGGACTTGTGCGTGAAGGTTAGGATGAGAAGGGAGGGATGATAAAGAACTCGTAGAGGACCGCTATGTATGGACAGAATGTACGGTATATTGGACCTGTGCAAGTCGAAAATCAGAGAGAACGATTAGATTGAGAAAAGATGCACAAGTGCGATATGGGGTGACATGTAGGCAGACATATCGGACCTGTACGCATGGAAGGCAGTATGAGGAATTTCGATTGTGAAGGGCGCGCACAAATACGATATGCGGAGCGAAAAAAAAAGTGAAAAAAAATCATCAAAATTTGTGATTTTATATCGGGGTTCGCACGTGCGAAAGAACGTCCTGTCACACATGTGGACGTTGTACGGACAAATGCGAGAGTGACACGTGTCACCCTGTCACATTACACGTGTGGGATTTGTACGATCGAATGCGAGAGCGACACATGTTTCTGAGCAATCGAATGAACACGCGACATGTGTCCATGTGTCATTTCACACATGTGCAAGTGTCATCTCACATGTGTCTGCGCCTGTTGTCCAATTGAAAGTAGACATGTGTCCTAAGTCCGATGACCACACATGCAAAAATTTAGTATAAATGGCACAAAAACCGATTAATTTTTTACCTTTTCAGTTCTCGAAATTCGCAACATATCGCTTTTGTGTGCGCTCATTACTGTCCGTTTGCTTGCAACTATACCTACTCGGGCACAAGTGTGATATTTTGTATCTGTCTAATGTACATATCCATCTTCTGTGCCATTTTGATAGTTAGTTTTGGTTCAGTTCTCCCGCGTGCACAAGTGCGATATTCATGTTACTGCCATGGCCTCTTCCTCATCATCCTCACAAGAATCAGGCTTGAGTTCATTTCTGAGTGAATTTGGGATTACTGAAAAATCTAGACTACTTCCACAGTCTATTCAGGCCATATCTACATGTTTTCAGGACTGCACAACCAAATTTTGACATATTTTATAAACATTATGTCAGATTCAGAGATATACTCAGCAAGCCTGTTTTCTCCATAGGTCCACTCCAGTACATGCATTATACTGATCTTGTTCATTTCTTCCCAGCTTTTAGACATAGACTGGATAGAATGTTCACCAAATTGTTTGATCTTTTCAAAAGTAGTTCAATGTGTCCGTATTGCAACAAGAAATGTCGATTGGTTGAATATCAGAGTGGTTTCGTACTTTTTCTGTTAGTTCAGATCCCAGATGATGATGAAGTTCCTGTTGCTGACCCTCCTTTTGCACCCTCCTCTGTTCAGTCAGCCATTAAGAATATCAGTCACTTTCCTATCGACACCCCTGATAGAGAAAGTGACTTCATTGATGTAAATATTGATGTTCTCCGGGATTCTTTCATTGGCCAAAATACATCTGATGATGAATCCAAATCTATGGAGGATTCGAAATGTCTTTTCAATTTTCCTGTATATTATATTAATGACGATGTATATTTTACTACTGCTGATTTATGTAAATTTTTTGACTATCCATTAGGGCCCTTTTTGGACTCAAAAAGGGCCTCTTCCTTGCCTAAACAAGTTTTCTAATCATAATTAATTTAGTGCTAATCAATCCTACGTGGCACCTTTACCTTGGGTTACCATACAAGATGAGCAAGAGTTAAGGCCTAAATGTAGGTCTCATTTTCATAGACTATTGTAGGTTATTTGCATAGACTATAATAGGCAACTAATAGGTAAGTTACAAATTACAACTAGAGTAGGGTTAGTGTAGGACGACCTTTCATTGTCCTAACTACAATAGGACCCTAGGGATGGAAACTAGTATATGCCTAATAAAGCTTATATCATGGTTAGTTCACATTGAACTTTGACACCATTTGATTAAGGTATATTGTAATGTTCTACATAGATTCTTTTGGGAAATTCGACATCTTCAAGATGACAACCAAGTATCATTTACATGTGAAGTTAGAGAAGGATTATGTGACCACCAAAGCTGCATGGGGGGTTAACTTAAATCCGTATGACATGCATTGTTGTTGATTAGAAGGAAAAAAACATATTGACCTATGGGTAAGAGGTGATTTATACCCTCATAATCCACTGGTACATGCTCCTCCTAAATTTTCTGATGTACATAGTTTGTTAAGGTTCGTTGGGGATGGTCGGAATGGACTGCTTGGCTATTGTCAAGCAATGGATTCTCAAAGAATCCAAGCTGAGACATTGGCAAATACGGCAAACATTCATATATTGAGTATGAATGACAATTTAAAGTCATTGCATGGAATAAATATGAAATTGGAGCAGGAGATAAATGGTTTGAAAATAGAGCTTGCCAGTTCTGTCGCAAAAATTGAAGAATTGCAATCTTCAATCAGTATATTTCAGAGGACAATATATGGCTTACAACGAAAGCGTAGAGTCTCGATGGATCAGCAAGCAGAAAATGAAAACACTAAGAGACACAAACTAGAAGCTTTGGCACCAGGTGGTGGTGCCAGTAAAAGACGTATGAGGGACACAAAAGAGTTCTTGAAAAAGACGGTTGGAAAATATTTTATTGCCGAAAAATATACGAAACATTTTTTGAAGGGTAAAGATTTGATTAAGATTGTGGAAGATGAAACAAGTGATTCAATTTGCTTGAGAATTGCAAAAAAGCTAGTCGACAAGTCCAAGCCAAATCCAAATGTTAGAGAGATGGTGTATGCATGTGACCAAGGAGGTGTGAGTCGCAAGGGGTATAGAGCTTTGAAGAAGTATATCAAACGCTCTAGCAAAAATGGGTTAAAACGCCATCAAACAATACCTACTTATAAACTTGTTGAATCCGCCAAACGAGAATGCAATTCGATTTTGCTCTCTGAATTAGGAGAGTTTCAATATATTGAGAATTCTTTTACAGTAACCAATAAGAAGAAAGGACCTCCGACATGTTTTCATTATCATCAAGGCAATAATATATTCTTAGATCTGGAAAAGGTCCAAGCGATGATGATCCGACATTACGAAGTTAGAACAAATGGTAAGAACATTTATTGTGGATTTCGGTTTTCAATTGTATGCTTTTCTTCAACTAATATGTTTTCATAATGAAATTTCTATTTTACAGATTGCGGAGGTAAAGTTATATTTGTTATTAAGTTGGACGAAGCAGAAATCGTAAAAGGGCGTAAACTTGAACGTGTTACAATCACCTTGATGAATCGTGAATTGCAACAGTTTGGCGGAAGTTATTGTAAAGAATTTAGCGTGCAATCCGAAAATCACATATGGTGGATAGCTGCATTTGAAGTTCCTAAGGAGTCTCACGACGTATTGGAGTGGCTATTTGAAAAATGTAGTATATCTAAGATAATGCATGCACAAAATGAAGGCAAATTGCTCAATGTTGAAGGAGAAAGCTTTGCTTGAAATAGACAAGAAAGAAATGTTCAAATATCTCTATCAGTCAATAGTCATATCAATCATGTATGCCATGGTTTGCACTATTGGAATTTATGCTCAAGCCCAATTTCATTAGGTAATGAGCATTCTGAAACCTGTTCATATTTATTCTATAAAAAAAAAAAACTACACAAAAATATGAAGGCTCAAAAATTTAGCAAAGGATCGAAAAAATTCAGGACCGAATTTTTCTGAACCAAGCCTATTTTCTGACCCAATGTCAATCCCATCAAAATGTGCCTTTCTGACCCTAGATCAAGGCGGAAAATATTCGGAAGTCTTCGACCCTGGATCGGATCGGGTCTGATAAATCCGGGTGTTAGCATCTGTGCTAACATAGAAAAAAAAAAAAAAAGGACTTTCGCCATGGCATGTGTTTTGTAAGCCCATGAGTAGAAGCTTAAAAAATAATAAAATAGCTTAAACTTAGATTTAGAACTTAGACTTAAGAAACTTAAAATTAGAAATATTTTGTCTTAAGTTTTCCTAAGTTAAGAAACTTTGAAGTTCTAAATCTAAGTTAGAAGTTCTAGAAAGGCTAGAAATAGATTAGTCCCATAAGTTAGTGGATACTTATGGAAGACCCTCCTTGCCATAAAAGGAGAGGCATTTGCCTTGTAAATAACACTTTGAGATTATGCTAAATTGCTCTCTCTTTGAGATTATCATTCTATTTCTTTGTGTTCCCATTGGAAGGTGCATAGCTTGAGGGAAGGTGTCCGGGCCTCCTCTTGCCTCCTTTCATTGGTTTTTCATTATGGCATGTTTTTAATTCCTCTATGCTTAGTTTAGTCGCAATTTCCATTCTCAATCCCTTTGGGTGTTAATATAGAATTTAGTTTAATCACCTTTTTAGTTGGATAAGCCTTAGTAAGGTTTTGTATTTTGTCATCTTAGATAGTTTCAATTCCGTTTTGAGCACTAGTTGGGTAAGCCTTAGTGCTTCCATCATTATTCTTTATTTTTGCATTTTTGTTTGAAGCTTGGTAGGAACTTAGAAAGTAGATGATCCTCCCTATACTACACTACATCATAAGTAGATCTAGCACGCCAAGATTTACTTCCAACATTGGCGTCGTTGCCGCTTTTTGAGCATTTTTTACCTAGCTTCTTTTCCTTTTGTTTTCTCGTTTCCATGTTGTGTGTTTGCTTGTTTGCCTATCTTCTATCTTCCACCCACAGCACGAGTCTTCTCTCTAGGTCCTACACGACCTGCGGAGCAACTTATCAAGCTAGGGAGAAGCAACAAAAGAGTCAACTTGGGCATTTTTTTTTAAAGAAGTGACCCAAGTGACCTTTTTTCAAACCAAATAGGTATATCAAAATTCACCAGTCTGTCTGTAGCCCTAACAGACCCTGATCTTTCATTTTATCACCTCCACGAATTGTGACCACGATTAGATTCCAAGAAAATAGCCTGATATACTATCAAAATCCCTTATTTCTCACCCAAATCTTTGTCCTAGAATTCGCCAGCTTCACTGAGGCTATATCTAATCAAGATCAGTCCTCCAACAGCTCTACAAATTCTATCTCAGAGATTTTGCCTGTTTTCTATCAGAAAGTCATATTTTTTCCATATTCCCTATATGTCAGTAGAACCTCTATATTAGAAATCGCCATCCAACCTACGAAATCGTTCTCAGTGGGCACGAATTCCATGTCCCACACCCACGAATTCTCACATTACAAATTTTTTTCCAAAAATATAAAAAAATCAATATTCTGATAGACAACACTCCTTGTCAGAATTCGTGAGTCATCTAACCTTGTTCATGATTTTCTGCCCTTTAACCCAATGCCATATCCTAACTATACACGCACCCCCGCCTTGGCCCTTGGGAGCAGTTACCCCTTGCAGCCCAAAAAGTGGTATGGTTGGCAAATGAGCTCCAATACAATCTTCGGCACCCTAGGGAAATAATATACCATGTGGCAATTCGACGATGGCGCTATGGCCTACCGTCAAAAAGAAAAAGCAAGGCTGGAAGTGAAAAATAAGCAACAGCAGCTGCAGATTCAAAATCTCACCACTTATAATCAACAACAGCAACAGATGCTCCTCTACCTCCAGAAACAACTCCAACTAAAGGTATCCAACATGCAGAATACCATCGATAACATCAAAGCAGAAAGGGATGAGGTCGTAGCAGATGCACAAGCCGCACGTTCCACTATGAAGGAATAGTTGAAATTGGTGGACTTCAACGACTTTGCACCACCAGCATTCCTGATGGAACTCCCATTCCAGTGGTGGCTTATCAAACGCTGGCCCAAAAGTTGAAAGCCACGACGGAGCAAAACACAAAATTACAACAATCATACCCTGCTTCCGTCGAGGCCCTGAACCAGCACATTGCCACCTTGGAAGAATGGTTAAAGGCAGCTGCCCAATCAACGACGTCTGTTCATGCAAAGCATGCCCAGTTCCATGATTTCAGACACCACTTTGATGGACCAGATGGTGGAGATGGAACAGGATTCCAGTAGCCTCCTCCTGCTACTCAAGGCTCCTCCTTTCAAGGCCAACCCCTAGGGCAAGGAGCTCAAGCACCAACCAATCCATCAGGCTCTGGTGGTACCAGCTTCCTTCCACCACTTCTAACCCTCTTGACACCACTAACCCCCCATTTATTCAACGTCAATTTTCTCCTGAGTCACAAAGAATTGCTGAAGCTAACCCTTCCCCTCCCCTCTCTCCTGAACCTGATCCCCAAATTCAACATGAGATTGTCTCTGAAGCACCAACCATCCGGCACAAAATCATGCCCATAGAACCAAGCAAGGAGTTGCACGCCTCTCAAGAGTTTGCCAAGAAATATCCAATGACAAAAGAGCGAGGTGGCTACATATTGTCAGATTTGGACCAGTGTCAAACACATAAAAAAGCAATCAAACTCTTGGATCCACAACCTCTCTAACGCCATTAGCTCTTCCTACAAAGTAATACCTCGATGGCACGGTATATCGAAGCTCCCTCCTGTATGCGCACAAATCCTTATTACTATCCAGTAGCGAGGTGAGAACCGTTTCCTACCACCAAGGTCAAGAATAGGATATTCTGGCCCAAGCTCACATGCGTCGATACCGGCAACACATGTTCACCAACTGCTGTGTATTCTACCAGAAGTACCATGGCAACCCTGATCGCGACGTTAGATATTTTGCGGACAATTGCGGCCTGGTAGCATTTCTGGCAGAACTCAAGGGTTTTTGGGATCAAGGGCTACTCCCAATAGCCCTTGATATCAATAAACCACTACGAATGCAAGAAGACCACATCAGCGTAGCAAGGCATTATTATCACGCTGCACTCACTTCAGCCTTGCACGTTGATATGGTGGAGCTATGGAGAACTCACAACTTTATAAAGGGTATGTTCCATTATTACAAACCAATGCCCTTCCTGAACAAACTACGGTGGCAAATGATGGAGGGCATCAGCACCACAATCTACCACTTCGACAACAGTAGTCTCGCCTCCAAGAAGCACAAGATCCAAAAAGAAAAGGCTTCGATTGGTGTGGGACCACCAATCCAATAAGGAGGGGGGTAATGTTAGCATCTGTGCTAACCTAGAAAAAATAAAAAATAAAAAACAGAAATAAAACTACGTGGCATGTGTTTTGTAAGTCCGCGTACGAGTGTCTGTTAATAAACTTCTGCCATGGCATATGTTTTGTAAGCCCATGAGTAGAAGCTTAAAATATAATAAAATAGCTTAAACTTAGATTTAGAACTTAGACTTAGAAAACTTAAGATCAGAAATATGTGTCTTAAGTTTTTGTAAGTTAAGAAACTTTGAAGTTCTAAATCCTAAGTTAGAAGTTCTAGAAAGGCTAGAAAATATTAATCCCATAAGTTAGTGGATACTTATGGAAGACCCTCCTTGCCATAAAAGGAGAGGTATTTGCCTTGTAAATAACACTTTGAGACTATGCTAAATTGCTCTCTCTTTGAGATTATCATTCTATTTTTTTGTGTTCCCATTGGAAGGTGCATACCTTGAGGGAAGGTGCTCAAGCCTCCTCTTGCCTCCTTTCATTGGTTTTTCATTGTGGCATATTTTTAATTGCTCTATGCCTACTTTAGCTGCAATTTCCGTTCTCAATCCCTTTGGGTGTTAATATAGAATTTAGTTTAATCACCTTGTTAGTTGGGTAAGCCTTAGTAAGGTTTTGTATTTTGTCATCTTAGATAGCTTCAATTCCGTTTCAAGCACTAGTTGGGTAAGCCTTAGTGCTTTCATCATTATTCTTTATTTTCGCATTTCTGTCTCAAGCTTGGTAGGAACTTAGAAAGTGGATGATCCTCCCTATACTACACTACATCATAAGTAGATTTGGCACGCCAAGATTTACTTCCAACACCAGGCGCCTTTGACCTTTCCAATCATCAATGATGGAGTCAATGCCCTGACAGGCATATTTTGTAGCAATGATTCAGACAATAGTTTGTAACGAGGATCACTGATTAAGTAGGTTTTGTAGAAGCAGTTAGTTGTTCCGATTTTCTAGCTATCAACGATTTCAGCTGAAGCAGTTTTTGAGCGCCTATTCTTTTGTGCCCAACTTCAAGCATTGTACTCAATTTTACTGTAATCTAATGAGATTACATCGTCCTACTATTTTATTCCATTGCACATTGTAATATCATATTCATCTTGAACTGTCTTGTTGGTAACTACCGCAATACCGATTCATCACCATCTGCTCACCACTTCCACTGCTCACTACGATTTCCACCAAAATCCTACATGGTATCAGAGCGAATGGCTCAGTAATCTGCATTTTCATTGCTGATTCAGTCTTGTTTTTACCAAGATTTCATTTCAACAAGTGCACATCCAACAATATCCCGTTATTGTTGTTTCTACCAACAATATCGAACTACACCATAATGGACTCTACTTTTAGTCCTTCTCTGATTGACAAGCTCGATGGAGAGAACTACCATCTTTGGAAGTTCAAAATGAAAGTCATTCTATTAGCCAAAAATCTGTGAGACATTGTTGATGGTACTAAAATCAAGCTAGAGGCTGATGCAACTGACATCACCAAATGGAGGCAATGAGATGGCAAGGCATTTGTCTTAATCACTTTGAGCATCAAAGACTCCCAAATTAGTCATATCCGATCTGCACAGACTGCTAAGGATGCTTGGGACATCCTAGCTACTCTTTATGACATCAGAGATGTCACATCCAAACTTCACCTGAGGAAGAACTTCTTCACTTTGAGGATGTCTAATGCAGACACTATTATGGAGTAGATGACTACAACAGGATCAAACATTGAAGATTCAGATGTAGTAATGACTCTTTTATCCAGTATGCCTGAAGCCTATGAAACATGGGTCATGGCTATTTTGACCCAACAACAACTTACTCTATCAAGAGTCTTTTCAATGGTGTTACAAAAAGAGATAAAAAAGAATGCATCCTCAGGCTCAGGATCGGATCCTCAGGCTCTGTACACAAAGAAAAATAAAAAATTCAAATCAAAGAAATCCACAAAATCTGATTATTCAGGCAAAAAGAACAACATGCAGTCATGATCGAATTTTGGCTCTAGGTCAAATTTTGGCTCAAGGTCGAATTTTGGCTCAAGGTCAAATTCTGGCCCAGGATTGAATTCTTCGTCATCCCAACCTATGCATAAATTCTTCTTCAAATAATGTAAGAGGACTGTTGAATTCGATATAGAGGGCTACACCATTCTTGACAAGACTAGGAAAGTCCTAGCTTTTAGTAGAGGATGTGGCTAGCTTTACAAATTGAGTCACTATTTTTCTACAAATAGTCAAACTCTGATTTTCTACTTCTGAATCAAATCATATGTTGTGGCATTTTAGACTAGGCCATTTGAAGCTGAAGAGTATTCAACAAATGTCAAATCAAAACTTAGTGCAAGATCTTCTTTCTATTAGCAAATCTAATTCTCCATGTAAAAGCTATATTATCAGCAGGCATCCTAGAAATCCATTCATTTCAGATTCTATTCACACTTCTAGGGATTTGCTAGACCTTGTACATAGTGACTTTTGTGGTCCAATGCAGACTTCTTCCACAGGGAGAGGTCTTTATTTTTTGACTTTTATTGATGACTTTTCTAGGAGAACTACTTCTTATGTTTTGAAGAATAAATCCAAGACTTTCAAATTCTTCAAGCAGTTCAAGGCATCTATAGAAAATTAGACCCAGAGAACAATAAAATCTCTACGTACAGATGGAGAGGAAGAATATATCTCCACCAAGTTCAAATAATTCTGCAAGGCCTATGGAATACTCCAACAATTCACCACGAACTACTCACCTCAATCAAACGGAGTAGCAGGAATCGAACACTAATAGAGAGTGCCGCAAAGTATGATAGCCCATGCTTCTCTTCCAAAGAGATTTATTTGTCACTACAGCTGCCTACCTGCAAAATCGATCCATCACTAAGTCCTTGAATGGAAAGACACCTTATGAGGTGTGGACTGGATCGAAGCCATCACTCTCAACAGAACGAGTAGCATCAGAGGGTCGAAATTCAACTAGAAGATTAAATCGACCCAGACAGCCTCCATCCCGATTCATGGATGATCTGGCCTGCTACTTTGTGCAGAAACCAAACACAGTTCATGAGGCTATGTCAACACCTGATGCTGACCAGTGGAAGGCTGCCATGGATGCAGAATTCGATTATTTGATTGAGAATCAAACATGGACTGTGACTGAGCTGCCAAAGGATCGAAATCCATCCCATAAAAGTGGTTGTCCAAGGTGAAGTATGACGCTGAAGGTACAAGGCCAGATTGATCTAAATTATTCTGAAACCTTCAGTCCTATGATAAAAAAAAAAACATGCTTCGATCCGTTTACTTCTTTCCTATGTAGCTGTATATGACCTTGAAGTTCACCAGACTCGACGTCCAAACTACCTTCCTTAATGGCACCGTTGAAGAGGAGATCTACATGTCCCAGCTAGAAGGATATGAGCTAAAAGACAAGGAGCACTAGCATGCAAAATTCATAAAGCCCTATACGGCCTAAAACAGTCTCCAAGAGCCTAGTTTCATAAGATTGATACATTTCTAATCGAAAATGGTTTCATTCCAAACTTGGCAGACTCAAATGTTTATTTTAAGTTTGTATCGGATTCCTTCATAATCATCACTCTTTATGTTGATGACACGTTATTGTTTAGTAACAATTTAAATTTGTTGAAGGGTACCAAATGCTTGTTAGCACAGGAATACAAGATGACAGATATGGTCCTGCACACTATTGTCTTGGAAATCAAATTTTTTGAATTCGACCCAGCAGGCAGATTTTCATCAGCCAACAGGGATATCTCACCAATGTCTTGAAGAGATATAGAATGGCTGAGTGCAAACAGAGCCACTTCTCACTCAACCTTGGTCTGAAATTGTCATAGCGGCGATGTCCAAAATTCGTGTCAGAAAAGAAGAAAATTAAGCAGTATCCATTTCACTGATCCATAAGCGATTCATTGATGTATGTTATGCACTCGACTCGACCTTGCTTACTCAATCAGCTCTCTCAGCCAATTTCTTTCAAATCCAGGTCCAGTCCATTGGAAGCCTCTCATGAAAGTCATGAAGTATGTCTGAGCTATAAAATACCTCAACATTTGCTATGGAGGCAGCCAATCTGCCAACATTCTAGAGGGCTATACAGATGCAGATTGACCTGGAGATATCAATAAAAGAAAATCTACCTCTGGATTTGTGTTCCTGTTCAATCAAGGCTCAATTTCATGGAACAGCCAGAAACCGACCTCAATAGCATTATCCTCCACAGAATCGGAATACGTAGCTGCCACAAATGCTACCAAAGAGGCAATTTGACTGAGGAATCTGCTTGCAGATATCAAAATTATCCAGTCACATCCAACGACCCTCTACTGTGACAGTCAAAGTGCCATTGCACTATGTCTGAATCCGAGATTCCACTCCTGATCACTATATTAGAGAAAGTACAAAGCAAGGAAATTTCTTTGGTTTATTGTAGGAGAAAGTTACAGACAGTAGATTACTTCACCTAGGCTCTAACAAAAGAGCATCATCTCAGATTTAACAACCTACTAAATCTGAAAATAATTTTTTTTTTGGATCCGCATTAAGGGAAAGTGTTGGAATTCATGCTCAAGCCCAATTTCATTAGGTAATGAGCATCGTGAAACCTATTCATACTTATTTTGAAAAAAAAACTATACAAAAATATGAAGGCTCGAAATTTTAGAAAAGGATTGAAAAAATTCACGATCGAATTTTTCCGACCCAAGCTTATTTTCCGACCCAATGTCAATCCCACAAAATGTGATTTTCCGACCTTGGATCGAATCAGATCGAGGCAAAAAATATTTAGGTGTCTTCGACCCTGGATCGGGTCTGATAAATCTGGACGTCTTCGACTTTGAATTGAATCGGATCGGTTCTAATAAGTCCGACCCTTTGTCTAAATCCAAATCTTAGTTAATTTTTCGATACCCAAAAGTTAGAATTTTTCCATACGATATCGGCTCAAAAAATCTATAATTTTATGAGTCATTGTAATTTCTTGAGGATCGGTGATTAAGTAGGTTTTGTAAATCAGTTAGTTGTTCCGATTTTCTAGCCATTAACGATTTCAGCTGAAGCAGTTTTTGAGTGCCTACTGTTTTGTGCCCAGCTTCAAACATTGTACTCAGTTTTACTGTAATCTAATGAGAGTGCATCGTTTTGCTATTTTGTTCCATTTCACATTATAGTATTAGATTCATCTTGAACTGTCTTGCTGGTAACTGTTGCACTACCGAATTATCACCATTTGCTCACCACTTCCGCTGCTCACCACAACCCGATCTAGCCTATATAGTCAACACATTATCACAATATATGTCAAATCCCTGCCTACCTCACTGGAAAGTTCGTTTGAGAGCATTAAGGTACATTCAAGCCAAGAAGCATTATTCTATGTGCTATAATGGAAATACAGAGGATGCTCTAATTCTAAATGTTTATTTCAACTCTAACTGGGATGGAGATGTGGAACACACGAAAGTCCACTTTTGGCTACCTGTGCTTTCTAGCAGGAAGATACATCTGAGCCCTGAATCATCTCATGGAATAGTAGAAAGCAAAAATGCATTTCTTTGTCCTCCACAGAGTTCGAATTGTGAAAAAGTGTCAACTAGTTTGATTGTTTATTTGGCAACTGGGAGGCCAAGATGAAATCTCAACTTAGAGATAGGCTTATATTTGTCAATAAAGGCCTAAATAATGTTTGTATTATTAGTGGCTTTGAGATCTCCATAAATTCTATGTGGATTTAGAGGTGTTTCTAGCTCAAATCATGCATTTTCAAGTATAGAAAGTGGATCTTTCTGATCCTAACATTATTTTAGGTCAATAAAGGCCGATTTTTGGAACCACTTACTGGAATGTGGAGAAAAAAATTGCTCATGGTAGTGGATGTTACATTCTACAAGATGATGTATCAAGATTCTAGCTTTTGGATATAGTCTTTGCTTGATTCAATATTTTGTATTTTTGGAAGAACCCAAAACTTGATAGGATCTCTTGATTTTAAGTTGCTGGAATTTTTCGAGAGCGTCTTTCAATCTTAGGTGTTGGCAAAAATTCATCATACATCAGGGGATATTAGAACTCAAAATAGGCCCTTTATCAAGATGCTTTTTTTGACTTCGCATGCTTTCAACGCTTAAATGGCCCAATCAAAGGTGTCCATCTGTGACGAACTATAACAGTGGTTGATGGAAGGAAATTGATTTTGCCTTTTTCGGCCAAATTTTTCGTGATTCTTAAAAATCCCACCGCGCAGAACAAACGATTGTGATTGGATCACAGTTACTGTCTGAATACTTTTTTGTTGCCCGTATCTATACACTCAAGGTTGATTTGACATCAATAGTCGTAAACTATAGTTAACTAATCTCTATAGTTTAGGAACTTCTTGCCATTCTTAGATATACCTCTCATTCTCTTCATTCTCTCCATTCTCATTCGTACTAAACTTCCATAGACATATTTTGGAATAATGTGGACACACAATCAGGAGACAAGAGGAACAATTGATGTGGGCAAAGATGAAGACAAGCAATTTGCTTGGTGTGGGTCATGCGCTGTCATAGTATCAAATCAGTGCACATGTGTACAGATCAACAGTGAGGTAGTATAGGAGGCGTGCGCTGAACCGATAACCCAAGAATGAAAGTTATAGTCGATAGCAGATCAACGCACAGGTGACTATAGGCTCTTGTTCATTGTGTTGAGTTTTTGGATCAAAACTGAGTCTTCGTACTTTTCACATGATGATCTTTGTTTTTTAGACGATCATAAACTTGGAAATCTTTGCAAATTAGAAGCGGCATAGCCACTATGTCGAAGTGAGAAATCTAGAATATTCTCTTTAGAATATTCTCTTTGAAAATTAGAATATTCTCTGTACTAATATCGGTTCAATGTTCAATAGCCCAAAAAGATTCCGAGAGGTCGTACATCTGCTCGTTGAATCGATATTGCATGTATCTATACTAATATCGTTTCAACGCGCGGACAACCAATTGGAGTACCAAAGGCCGTACTTGTGCGTGTTGAATTGATATTGCCTGTTGTCAAAAAATTGTAACTTTTGAACAACAGCTCGGATTGAGACGATTATAGTGCCATTAAAAAGTCCTCGATGAGAGCTTTCCGATGACACCCGACAACATGACCCAGTTCCAAGCTATGGTTAAAAAGATATTCACAGTTAAAGTTTTGGGTGGTCAATCAATGGTCAACCTAATATTGGCTGAACCCGTCATTGCCTGACCGCCCAAAATTTTGACTGTGAATATCTTTTTAACCCTAGTCGAAATTGGGTTATGTTGGTGTCGTTAGAAAGCTCCCGTCGAGGGCTTTCTAATGGCACTATAATCGTCTCAATCTGAGCTGTCATTCAAAAGTTATAGTTTTTTTTTACAACAGGCGATATCGATTCAACACGCACAAGTACGGCCTCTAGCACTCTAACTGGTTGTTCGCGCATTGAAACGATATTAGTACATATACATATATTGATTCAGCGTGCAAATGTACTACCTCTCAGGATCTTTTTTGGCTATCATGCGCTAAATGAATATTAGTACGGTCGTTCAAAAGTGTTTTCATGTAATCCATACTAATATTGGTTCAACTTAAATCTAACTATATACAAGTATTCTTTTGGCTTCCATTCACGTGGGAATAGGCTCCACACATGTGGGATCAAAATGTGAACATTAACCATGAGATGAACATATTTGATCTACAAGTTAGAAGTGACATTTCAACACTCCTCCTCAATTCTAACTTAGTAAATCCAATGTACATCTATTTACAATACCAAGTGCAAATCTTAACTTAAAAAATGGATTCTTTGGAAAAGGCTTGGTTAAGATATTAGCAATACGCTCAGATGATGGTACATGAAGAAGTTGTACCTCCTTTGCTTGCATTCTCTCCCTTAAAAAATGATGTGCTATCTCGATATGCTTTGTTCTAGCATGGAAGATAGGATTTGTAGCAATTTGTTGCCATAATATATGCAAGGGATCTCCTCAGCCTTGATCACTTGAAGCTCCACCAAAAGTCTTCTTAGCCATAGGAGTTCTTTTGTTGTTGATGTCAAGGCTTTGTACTCGGCTTCACAAGAGGAAAGTGAGATAGTATTTTGCTTTTTGGAAAGCCAAGATATCATGCCTCCACAAATGAAATTAGCAATGCACTTATGGATTTCCTATCCATCTTCTTGGAAAGAGGTGTGAAAAAAATAGGTCGAATAGAATCGAATAAAAAGAATTCGAACAACAAGAATTAAAACTTATCGTGCACAACGGAATAAACTATATTCTTCTTTCTCTATACATGACTATGCCTATCAATTTTGAACAGAAAAATAGTGATAGAAATCATGTTCGATCTTATGGTAACTAACTTTGAAATCATTAGTATACAGTGATTACGTGGCCAAATTTTAAAGCATTGAATTATAAGACAAATAATCTGTCACGAAGAACTACAAAAATGCATACATTCTGAGGCAAACCTGAATGCAATAGGAAGATAGTATTGATTCAGTATGAAAATGAAGACAGAAGTTAATGAGTACAACAAGTTGCGGATTGAAGCGCATACTCTAAGCTATCTTTAAGCGACTAAATATAAGTCTGAATTATGCACAACTACTGATAAGAAGTAAGTGCAATAGAAATCTCTAATCAACTCTAAAGAAGTGAGCTAGAATGCTCAAGAGTGTCAAAGCTCGCATGCTTGAGAGAGAAATCTAACTATTCAATACGTGATGATTGATCTTCATGCTTAAGATGTAGAAATATGAACAACTATTTATATTAAGCAATTAGGTTGTTAAATGCATCATCTAGTTGGTTGCGATGTGCTGGCATCCATCTAGTTAGGACTTCTCATAAATTACTTGCTGATAAATTAATGCAGGTCAGTGGCTTTGTTCATGGAACGAAAACTGTCATGCAAAAAATGCAAAGGTCTTTGCCAAAGTTATTTCCTTAAAATTTGAGGCATCTAGCATTTTGTGAAAAAGCCAAAGTGAGAGAAAATGTCGAAAGGTAAAAATCTCGAAAGTGTTGACACTGTGAGCTGTTTCCGAGTAGTTATGCAGACTGTAAAAACACGAGTCAATTCCATACTCTTGTGCATATCCTTTTGCCACTAATCTTGCTTTCTACATGTTGATTGATCCATCTTTATTTTTCTTCACTTTGAAGATCCACTTGCATCCAATAGCCTTCTTGTCCTTTGGAAGTTCTATTGAAATTGTCACTTCTAACTTGATGTAATATGTTAATCTTGAGATCTAGATGCATATTGAGATCTCACACTTCCCACGTGTGAAAGGAAGTAAAAAAAAGTACTTGTATAAAGTTAGATTTATTTTAGATTGAGTCAATCTACACAAGTGTGAACTTGACTTTTGACTAGAATCAAGAAAAAGTCATTTTGGTCAATCTCCTTGTGATTAACTTGCACTTCCATGTGAATGAGTAAATGCTCCCACATGTCAAGATGTTGTTCACATGTTGTACGTCTTCTCCTAGATCCTATTTTATAGGGAAGTTTCCCACTTTCTGTGGGATAATGGAGGAGAATATATCTCCAATAGCATGAGAGATTTTGTTGAGAGTAATAGCATAAGAAGAGAGTTAATGTGTTCCTACACCCCCCATCAAAATGGGGTGGTCAAGAGGAAAAATAGATCTCTATGTGAATGTTCTAAATATTTGAGATTAGATGCTCTCTACCCATTTCTTTTTGGGGAGAGGCTATTACATGTGCTAACTTTTTGTGTAATAGGCTTCCAACCAATTCCATTGGTGGGATCCCACCATATCAAGCTTTGTATGGAAATAAGCCAAGTGTAAAAGATTTAAAAGTTCCTGGATGTATTTGTTATGTCCATATTCTCTTGGAAACAAGGAATAAAGAGGATACAACTTCTTTCAGAGGAATTGAAGTATGTTCATCTTGGTGATGATAGCACTCACACTATCAAAGGTGAAGGTACTGTAAGATTGAGATTCCGGCATGATCAATTCAAACTATTGTCAAAAGACTTGTATGTTCCAAAAATCTCTACAAATCTGTTATCGGTAAGTAGAATTATAGATTTATGTCATAAGGTGGAGTTTGAGTCTGATCAATGCAAAATTATCGATCAGTGCAGGTCCTTGCACTCGGCAAGAGGCATGGATACTTATATAGATTGGCACACCGTTATTTGATTCTAGTCAAGCCTTGAGAACCTCTATTCTTGTCAATAAAGCATTACTATGACATCAGTGCTTAGGACACTTGAATTATGCATCTATTTCGAACATGTCTAGACAATCTCTTGCATCTCAACCATCCTTCTGGCAAAGTCGATCTCCCTGTCTGCCATAGCTGCATCCTTGGAAAGCAGACTAGGATTCCTTTTAGATCGAGTCATAGGCATGCAGCAAAAGTTCTGTTAGATGGTGTTCATTCAGATATATGTGGACCTATGCAAACTCCTTCATTCCTAGATGCAAAGTATTTCATTACTTTTATTGACAAATTTTCCAGGAACAATTGCTTACTTCAATCAGAGGCTTTTATCAAGTTCGGACAATTCAAAGAGCATGCAAAAAATCAGACTAGTAAATGAATCAAAGCACTAAGGTGAGGTCAACACATGTTTTGTATTCAACATTATTTGGCTTGTCGAAGTCTTCACATGTCCAAACTCCCGTCTCCACATCCAATAGAGTGTTGGTTTGGAAACTGTAGACATACAAGAGTCCGTAAGTCATGTGTTTATGGTTTTGAATATATCATTTTTACGCATACCGAGGGGGAGATGGTGTTTGCAAAGAATAATGCCATCTTTTGATACATGTTGTAGATGCGGTTGAGGCAACACATGCTTTTCCCATGCATTAAGACCAACCCATGTGGTGATGAATGCTCATGTTGTTTGAAAGTTTTTGTATTTCCATGAAATTTGTATATAATGTTGTAATGTGCCTTAGCAATTACTTGGCAGACTCCAAGCAAATCCTGATATGCTTTTGAGCACACAACTTTACCAGCTATTGTAGGTTTGAAGCGCAAATATTAGATGTTGTGTTTGACTTTTCGTGTCTATTAAGAAAGCATACAAACATCTGCAACAAGTGATTATGCTTATCGGCTCCTCTTTTTCTCCACACACCTAATTGCAAGTCTTTGTATTCTCTATAGGGGATTTGTCGAATGCAAAATTTCTTGCAACATGGTTGCTTCAAAGTCTCGTGTATATTTTTTGATGACAAAATATATTTGTTGAATTGATTTCCTCTATTCTCCTAAATCCCATGTTAATCTATTTCCATTCATATTGTTGCATTTTTACTTACAAAGTCTGCAGATATACAAGTAGATTTCAACAGCCAAAAAAGCCGAAGTCTGTGACAAAGTTCCAGTTTTTCATTTCCTAAGACTTTTGAAGAGTGTCGCATTTTCGCGAAGAATGATACAAACACTGTTTACTTGGCTTTTCCAGGCACCAAAGGCAAAAACCGAAAAATGTCGTGTTCTTTGCCCTAACACCAATGAACTTCGATGTCGGAGACTCCTGGACCCAGCACATCTTCACCCAAGTGTTACACCATGGATACAGCAATTACATTTGGAGTGAATATGATAAACGTAGCATGGCTGTCACCGGAATCTATTGAGAACCCAATGGATGATGATTTAGTCCCTTGGCAACATGCTCTGATTTACAACAAGGAGACTGAACTGACTAATGAGCAAGTCCTACAGCACATGGACCTAGATCGTTATGGAATCAAGAAAGTACCAGCTTAACCGCTGCAAAAATCTACTATGGCAAAATTTTCAAGGATAGATCCACCAGGGGCACCTGCGAACAAGAAAAATCAGTTGAAGCAACACTACAGCCAGGTGATCCGATGGAGTGATCTACCTGAAGAAGCTATAGCTACAGTGGATGTTGATATTCGCAACCACGAGACGAATGTCACACCAGTTCTAAAAAAAGACAACAAAGACAAATCCATCGATATGACAAAGAGAGACAAAAAGGAGGTGTTGGATTCCTTGAAGTCAATCAGGATGAACTCTGATAAAGCGTCATCCTCCTCTCAAATGACGAAAAATCAAAAGATGACCAGTCGGGCTAAGATCAATATGTTGAAGGAGGAATCTCGATGAGCACCAATTCACGAGATGCCAGAGACCTTCAAGAATTATACGTTGGACGACGTGGTAATTATGATGTCGCAAGCCCAGCGAGAACCTGATCAAAGAGCATAGCCAATGAACCTTGTCGAGCCAGTGAAGAAGAAAAGATAGTGCATGTGGGAGAGCAGTTAATGCCCACACAATTCAAAAGGCTACGATCATTGCTGGTGGAGTACAAGGACTATTTTGTCTGGAATTACAGTGATCTGAAGGGCATTCCACTAGCAGTAGTCCAACACACCATACCCTTGGTGGATGAAGCAGTCCCCAGGTGAGTCGATACTACCGTTGCAACTCGAACTACACGGAGCTGATCAAGCAGGAATTGAAAAAGCTGTTAGATGCATATTTCATCTACAAAATCGAGCACACGGAATGGGTATCACCGATAGTTATAGTACCAAAGAAGAATGGCAAAATGCGAATCTGTGTGAATCTGACGATGCTAAATGCAATCACCAAAAAGGATCATTTTTCTTTACCCTTTACGAAAAGTGTCCTTGAAAGAGTAGCTGGGGCCGAAGCCTACAGTCTTTTAGACGGCTTCAGTAGTTACAACCAAGTGAAGATAGCACCCCAAGACCAGCATAAGACAGCATTCGCCACAGAATGGGAAATCTATGCCTATAAGGTGATGCCATTTGGACTTTGTAATGCCCCAAGCACTTTCTAGAGAGTCATGTAGGCGGCATTCAAAGAGTATTTGTAGAAATTTCAGGAAATTTTCTTGGATGATCTGTGCGTGCATGGACTAGACTCCGAACACTTATCCAATCTGGAGAAGGTGCTACAAAAATGTCGCAAATTCTAGATCTCTCTGAATCCATAAAAATATCAATTTTTGGTTACAGATGGCTTGATTCTCGGCCATATAATATCTAGACACGGGATCGCCATAGACCTATCAAAAATCAGGATCATTGTTGATCTACCACCACTAGGAACGATCCGCAAAGTCTACATCTTTATGGGTCATGCTAACTATTACAGAATTTTCATTCTAGATTTTGCTGAGTTAGCATGACCAATTTACAAGCTTACAACGGATCCACATTGGAATGAGAAAGCCCTAAAGGCTTTCCAAAAACTTAAAGATGCATTGGCTTCAGCACCAATCCTATGTCCGCCCAATTGGTCCATTGAGTTTCATGTGCATACGGATGCATCGAAGTATGCAGTTGGAGCAGTCTTAACCCAGGCAGGAGAACACAAAAAGGATTTTTCGATCTGATTTGCAAGCCGACAACTCAGTGATACAGAAATGAATTATTCAACCACAGAGAGAGAAGCACTGGCAATGATATATGCGTTTAAGAACTTTCGGCACTACCTGATGACCACACACTTTGCTTTTTATACGGACCAATCAACCTTTGCTCTATCTCGTTAACAAAACCTGCAACACAGGGAGAATCACTCGATGGCTACTTCTACTATTAGAGTTTGATTTTTGGATAGTAGTTCACAAGGGAAAACAACACTACATGGCAGATCATGTGTCACGTATCAAGGGGAAGGAGGTTGCACTCCAACCTGACAATGAGCTGGCCGATGCTGCCTTTACCGGAATGGGCTGTCGACATAGTTGAATATCTAATGAGGGGCCAACTAGACAAATCACTACCAAAGGCGGATCAACGGAAACTGATCTTGAAAGCTAGACCTTATCAGTTGATTGTTGGCCAATTGTACCGTAGAGGACCAGATGGGATTCTTCGACAATGTATTCTTCCACATGAGGCCACCCAAATCATTTTGCTTTCGCATGAAAGCATGAGTGGAGGCCATTTTGCATCCAACATTACAGTTCGCAAGATCCTGCAATCAGGATGTTGGTGGCCAACGATTCATAAGGATACAGAAGAATACCTAAGGAAGTGCGATGTGTGCCAAAGGGCAAGGAGACCAACAAGATTGAATTATGACCTTCTACACCCGGTCTTAGCCCAAGCACCATTTGAAAAATGGGGATTGGATTACATTGGTCAAATTCACCCTGCAGCAAGAAGTACCCAGGCTCGATACATAATCGTGGCCACCGACTATCTCACCAAGTGGGTCGAAGCCAAGGCAGTAAGAGTAGTTGATGCTAGGACCACTACCAAGTTTCTCTACGAAAATATCATTGTGCACTTTGGGTGCCCGGTGGAGATGGTCAGCGATCGCGGGAGTCATTTCATCAATGAGACAATCAAGGTCCTCTTGGAGGACTTCTTCGTGATCCATAGAACTAGTACGCTTTATTATCCTCGCAATAATGGGCAAGCAGAATCATCCAATAAGATCCTGTGTAGCTCACAAAAACAGTCGAAGCTAGCAGATCGAATTGGGAACACAAGTTGCATGCTACTCTGTGGGCGTTCAGGACAACATATAAGGGAAGCACTAATCAAACACCATTCCAACTGGTATATGGTCAGGATGTCGTAATGCCATTAGAGTTTCTAGTCCCTTCATTAAGGATTGCTTCAATGCAACGCCTTGATGAATCCAGATCTCTACAATTATGCCACGAAGCTCTGCATAAGCTCTGTGAAACACGCTTACTAGTTGTGCATGCATTGGCAGCTGAAAAGGAAAGACACAAGGCATGGCACGATCGCATGTTACAAAAGAAGGATCTTTGTTCTAGAGATCTAGTCCTGATGTATAAAACCAAGGCGATCAAGGGGAAATTAAAATTCATAGGCGAAGGTCCTTATCGGATCAAAGAAATTCTTAATCATGGAGCCTTGAATCTGGAGAAGCTAGATGGGACACTTTTCCACACACCCATCAATGATAGCCAGTTACACAAGTACTGGCCATCGCAGATCTATGTTGGTGGTGGCATGTTACAAAAAGTTTGTTTGTTCGGCCATCACAACCAAATCCAGGAAGATCAAGCCAAATCAAGCTAGATCTAGCTAAATTAGGGAAGATCCAACAAGATCCAAGAGAGATCCAGATCCAGATAGGATCAAGAGGGAAGCAAATCATTAGATTACACCAATAAGGACCCCAATTTGCAGATCAGAGACCTCGATCTCAGTAACTATGGCAAAATAAGGGCCAAATTCACCCAGAACCGATGGATCTGCTACCAAATATCTATCAAAACCTCCAGAGAGCTACTAATAGTCAAATCTAACATGGATGTAGTAGATTACCAGTTTGCAACAGTTAAAAATCAGAGAATCTCAAGATCTCGTCAAAAAACACTCTAAAAGAACACTTTTTTCATGATTTTTGGAGATTCCCTGGGATATACCTCTTGAAACTTGGACAGTCATTAGATCTGACCTAGATGCATCCATGAAAATCTCAACGAGAGTTACTGATGGAAAAAAACATCATTTTTTAGTGTATGCGAGGGTTCCAAGAAGCAGAATCTTCAGAACTTTCGTAGAGCATCAAGATCATCAAACCAACCTTCACGAGGGCCATAGAGTTAACAATGGGTAGTGTTAGTGGTGAGTAGAGTTAAGGGAGAAAGTAGAGAACTAACTGAAAGTAGCATCTATCCATAGTTAGGCACCTATCCAGTGTTCTAACCCTTGTTGACAGGCAGGAGGGCTATACTACGCAAGATCTTCAACCCTACAACTTGTATAGATTAATTCATTGCTTTTTTGCTTCTAGTCAGGCACTCAGTACTTCTATTCAAATAAATAAAAGTCTACTTTGGCATTATAGACTTAGTTACTTGAATTATGCTTCTGTACAACAAATGTCGAAGCAATCCATTGTTCTTGATCTTGACTATCCTGATAGGAAAGTTTTTTGGTTGGAAGCGTGCAATGTGACAACGTTCTTGCAAAATAGAAGTCCCATAGTTGCGGTTCCAAATTAAACCCTCAAGAAGAGCTTACTGGAATGAAGCCTAAAATTGTAGGTGGCCCATGTTTGACAACCAATGTCAAAGAGACTGATCAAAGAGATCATTGGATCTAAGAGAGAAAATGTCATAGAATAAGTACCAAATCATGATGGAGCATACACACAAGAAAAGATGAATACTGAACCTTTTCTAAGATGTGAACGTTGGCCAATCATTTCTTGGAAAGGTTTTGCACAGCAGATTTTCAATTTTGTTGCAAATGCCTTCCCCTGGGATGTCCAACGATCAGCTGAATTGTACAAGGTCACCATAGTACTCAGCGTTGTCCATAAATCTAAGAATTGGCCTAAAATCCTTCTTAAACAATGATATAGTCCATCTATAGTAGTATTTATCATTAGCACACATGATCTATAGTAGTACTCATCAATAACACATGATCCAATGTCTTGCAGCTTGATGTTTGACTAGAAATCCATTGATGATTGTTATGGATAATATACGTTTGGCACAATGCTTTTTGCCATTTACTTCAATGCATGGATTACCATGAGAATCAACAACTTTCACTTTCAACATATGTATCTCATGCCCATGTTGTTCCTCAAAAAATTCTATTTTTGCAGGTGGCCCATGTTTGACAACCAATGTCATGAGAGATGTTCACACAGACACTTCCAAATATGCCATTGGTAGTGTTCTAATGCAACCAGGGGAATTTTAGAAGGATTACTCAGTGTACTCGCTAGTCGACAGTTGATACAAGCTGAGGCCATCTACACTACCACTGAACGGGAGGCCTTGGCCATGGTTTACAATGTAAAGAAATTTCATCACTATCTCCTTGCCAAACACCTTTGCTTTTTACGTTGACCATCAGGCTCTTTTACTACCCCTCATCAATTATCCACATGCATATTTATGATCATGTGCTAAAATTGTGCATGAAATTAATTGTGCTTCTTGGAGATGCCTTTTGATTCAAACAAAACTGAGCACGTGGCATATGAAGACACTTACCCCCCCCCCCAAAAAAAAAAAAGGTTCAACCTTTTGAATGACTTCATGGTCTAGAGCATCCACCATCTCCAACTTCTACTGTTTAATCGGACTGCATAGCTTCTTGATTAAAAAGTTTATCACAGCCCAGGTCTTTGCTGCATGAGCACTTTATACTACCATCTTGCTCTAGTTTGCATAACACTAGAAAGAAAATTTTCTGGAGAGGGCTGTCAGCTAAGCATATCAGCATGTTAATTGAATTCTTGCAGCTTATCTGATAACAAGTACATCTTTTACCCAGATCGATCCATCTTCTGATCATGCATGCAGATGTGGGTAGTTGATGGCAAGTGTTCAGAAGAAAATCAATTTTCTCACTTTGAAATGTAAAATTGCAGTAACGCATGTACAATGTATTGCATGCAGCATTTAAACGTTTATGCAGCTTACAGCAATACCCTGATCAGTGCACTCCATATAGCAAAGCAACGTATACGTATACTTGTTCTTCCTGTTGATAAGCAAGGCATAAACCATATTGTGGGTAGTGTTTATACTGCCTGAATGCTATCTATCCTCTCCTCAGATTTCCTTGTGGTGATGCATGGCGTGATCGAGGTTGCGCTCTATAAGCTGCTCGCCGACGAAGACTTCCACGAGTTGCAGTTCGAGTCGTGATTGGCATGTTGAAGACGGAGGGATCACTGTTGAACAGTTCATTTTCTGCTGATGGGTTCTGCGCATGCTGATCTTCTGGCTGCAAAACTACACGAGTGGATTCCTTACTAGAGCGACTGCCTGGTTGTTCTGAAGCCCAACTAGAGCAGGGTGCGATTGTGCAAGCAGCTTGAATACCAGAGACCGGATCTGGTTGCTGGGGATCCCAATAGGTAGACTGAGGTAGGAGCGAGCGAAAAGATGGCATCCTATAAAGTTGATCTGGCTGCTGGGGAGGAGGCCGGTTTCTTAGGGTTGAAACTGGTTGGCGAGATTGTTTGCCATAGAATACTTTTGGTTTCTGCGAAGGCAAATCTGGAGCGTTTGAGAGAGTGCTGGGAGGTAGCTCTCCCGTATAAGGAGGATTTGGCGTCTCTGAAGACCAGTGATCTGGAGGATATGAGATTATTTCAGGAGATGGCCTGATTTTGTAGGATTGATCTGCTTGCTGGGTGGTCCAATCTGGAGCATTCGACAACTCGCAAGAAGACTTCACCCCACTCAATTGTGAGGAAGTTCTGATTATTGACTTCTGCGTCCAGCTGAGAGACTGAAAATCATAGACAGTCGGTTCGGAGGCACTAGACGTGCTTTCCCGATTTACTTCACCGTAGCTGCCATCCGGTGATGAGCTACCGTCAACCTCATAGCTGTTGAGAGATCCTTCAACGTCATGAGACATCTGCAGATAATGGCGATGAAAATGCACATGGACAGTTTTCTCGCTGTCTTCTTGTTCTATTTTGTACCTCCCGCAGGAGACCTCCGTCCTGGACAGCATATCAGTCACGGTGCTGATCAGATGAGGCCATGGCGAATGCACAAACACAGTGTGCTTATAATGAAACCCCAGGCATTCCTGAGATCTCGCATCCTTTTGAGAGCCCTTTGATCTTCTTAAGGGACGTTCTTCGATGCTAGTTTTGACGAACACGGTCGGATCATTAGGAAGAAGGCTATCTTCAGAGCCATAAACATGTTCAAGGCCATAAAATTGCAGATCACAATACCAAGAATCCTCAGACTTCTTCCACGGCTGCCGATTGTACTCATCTTGAGGCTCGGCAGGCTCCAAAGTGCACACATTGACTGTCTCAAACTCGTGAAAATCCTCATAATGCTCACCGAACTTTAAACACTCGCTGCCCTCTTTCGCAAGCTGCAAAATCTTGGGACTCACGAATATTGATACTGCTTCTTCCTGGCCATCACCATCCGGCTGCAAATGATCTGCCAAAACATCCATTGTTTCCATTGCGTACTATTCTTGTTCAATTACTCGAGCTCCAAGCTTCTGGATGTACTGTTGATACTTTAAGATTCCCATATGCTGCATTAACCACTACCCAACTATTGATCCATCACGGCAGAAGCAGAAGTATAAGTAGACTGGTCACTGATTGATCAAACGACTACTGAGCCGACCAGAAGTAGAAGTAGACTGATCAAACGACTATCGAGACTCAAGAGCAGCAGCAGACTGATCAGAGCACACTGATCAAAGCACTGTTGATCCAACACAGTGGAAATCGAAGCAGAAGGAAAACAGAGAGATCAAACATAAAACAAAAATGCTGAAAGCTATCACCTCTTTTTGTGACTGAAGACCAGGAAACCCATAGCCGGGACGTCAAGCTAAAGACATAATCGCAAAGCTTGGTATGCGCCCGCCGCCCATTCGATGTAAGCCATGTGTAAGTAAGGCACGTGTCATCATTCCCTGAATAGCTTTCCAAGAATATGGACACGTGGAAAGATTTAAAGGCAGCGGCAGGCTGCAACTCTGTGTAAAAGAGTGTCTGGAGTGAGGGAGGAGACGCATCCGTTCTTTGTTGTTGATGAGAACCGTTGGCCTTCTTATTTTTTGGTATAAGTTGCTCTTGGGGGCCACCTTTTCACTATAACACTGCTTTGAGATCAAAAGTGAGATCAATTAGTTGAAGGGGTGAAAAAAGAGAGAAGGCTATTAGAGAGTCTTTAGGGCCCTTGCCATGGGGGGCATGCATGATCTTCTAGTTCTAAAGCTTGACAATCATGCTTTTACCTAAGTAAAATCAACTCCTTAGAAATCGTGAACATGTTGGTCGTTTGTGGAATGCACTTATTACTGACTTTTCATGGATTTGGATATGTTACGGCCATATTCGATTAAGGACCTAGAATAGTCCTAATATAGTAGACCGGCCCTCCAATGTTCGAGATTGTTGGTCACGCCATGATTTATTTCCATATCAAGGCCAGTTTGTGACTAATTAACCTTGAGATGACCCAGACACTCTAATTGAGACATATGGACTATTGCATGTCTGTGTGATGGATATAAGCAGGAGAACTGCATGAAGAGGTGTGATCTATTTATAGTTGACCTGCATAGGGGTTGCATGGTTTCATGCACAGGACTCTACTCTCTATATAATGGGATTCTCCCGTCGACATATTTGTTGGAAGTAAAACTGATTTGTCATTATTTGGCTAGATCTACTCACGATGTGGTGTATCGTCCGCTTCCTAAGTTTCTACCAAGCTTCAGATGGAATGCGAAAATAGAAAAAAAAAAAAAAAAAAAAAAAAAAAAAACAATGTTGCCCACTAAGGCTTATCCAACTAGTGCTTGAATTAGAATTGAAACTAATCTAAGATGACAAAATGTAAAACCTTACTAAGGCTTACCCAACTAGCAAGGTGATTAAACTAAATCCTAAATTAACACCCAGAGGGAATGAAATATGACTTGCGGATACTAAGCAATAAGCAAATAAAAGCATGCCACAAGTAAAACCAATGAAATGAGGCAAGAGGAGGCCCGAGCACCTTCCCTCAAGCTATGCACCTTCCAATGGGAACACAAAGAAATAGAATGATAATCTCAAAGAGAAACCAATTTAGCATAATCTCAGAGTGTTGTTTACAAGGCAAATATCTTTCTTTTTATGGCAAGGAGGTCTTCCATAAGTATCCACTAACTTATGGGACTAATCTATTTCTAGCCTTTTTAGAACTTCTAACTTAGGATTTAGAACTTCAAAGTTTCTTAACTAGGAAAACTTAAGATAAAATATTTCTAATCTTAAGTTTCCTAAGTCTAAGTTCTAAGTCTAACTTTAAGCTATTTTATTATTAAGCTTCTACTCATGGGCTTACAAACACATGCCATGGTGGAAGTTTATTAACAAACACTCGTGTGTGGACTTACAAAACACATGCCACGGAGTTTTATTATTATTTTTTTCTGTGTTAGCACAGTTGCTAACAATATTAGGTTTAGGTTACCGGTTTCTCTCTTTTCCTCTTGCTTCACATGGCATGGCTTGGGGGCTAGATCCAGGTTTGATCTAGGATTGGTTGGGCGGTTTGGCTCCATAATCTCTCTTATTGATTCATTCTCAATTTTTTGTTTTCTTGAGGAGCTTTTCAGTTCATGTAGAATGATTTGCAAGTGTGAATCACCAGATTGTTGTATGGATTTGCATAACATAGAGAGTTTTGATAGTTGCAAAGATTCATAATGCTTTGGTGGATTTGATTCATGCATAATTAAAATCTGTTTATTGATAGATTGGTAAAGGGCAATTTATGTTTCCTGAAGCAAATCATTGCATGTAAGGGATTGAAGTTTCTCTAAATTTGATCCTCACGTGAAGCATGCTAACCAAAGACATAGAATGAAATTGAAAAGTTGTAAATTCTCTAGTAGAAGCAATCTTACAACCTCAGTTCTAGATTTTTATTCCTTGGAAAAAATTAAAAGACCTTTTGCTTGCATCAGTACAACCTGCATGCTATGGAATAAGCGAAATTCAGGTCTGTAATTGATGAAATAAACTTCTTGGATTTGATAGTCCAAAATCCGCCTGTTTGTGAGTGATTGAGGATGTAGCCCTGACTTGAATCAAGCCTGTTGAGCGAACCTTTGATCAATTTTTGGATTCAAGAATTGAGAAATCCCAGATTGTATACAACATGGATTAGCTATTGGATTTCCTGTTGGTTATTACATCAGTGGAGTTGAGAGTTCGTTTAACTGTGAGATGCTATTCCATCTTTTCCTACTCATTTCTCTGATCACAAAAGTTTAATCAGGTGGAAAGCAGTTTATTTAGAAATTGTTAGAACCTCAAGAGCGATGCAAAGGTGTCTGACTGTTGGTTCTAGTCCTGCAAACGACTCTTCAAGTGGGGAGTTGTTTTGAAGCGGTTGAGGATCAGCTGTTTAGATTTGAGTAGGGCCAAAGGTGGAACAGTAGAACGTTGGAGGTTGAAGCAACTGGAGTGCCGCTGCCTTGTACAAAAAATATTGCACTTCTTATTGCTCGTTGATGATCAACACTCTGACGTTTGTTCCTCTTTGTGAGCTGAAACCTTGGTTATTGAACTAATGTAAAACACTAAATCCAGAGGATGCTACAGCAAAAATAAGTGAGTTATCAACGATGGCTGCAAATTGATTTTGCCAGTCGATTGCATAGCAAGGCAGCGTGCATGGATTCTGAGTGGTTCGAGCTACAGATGAGGAAATGGAGAGTGCGATCCAACCATGTCTCAGCTTATTACATTTATTTTAGAAGCTATCCTCCCTGGATCAATGAAGAAGCCATTTCCTCTATCCCGAGGGTGGTGGCTATAGAAACCTACAATCCCCTTTGTAATCCTTCCTTGTTAAAAAAAGCCCTATCAGGTTTTGATATAGGTCGTGAGGGGCCCTTGGGGAGTAGTATGGATTTTTGGATTGTAAGGTTGAATTTGAGCTGAATGACAATCCGCAATTCAGTAATTGCATGGCTTGTTGCATGACAGTTATCCTAATTGCGAAATATATTTTCGCATTTTTGGATGTCAATTGTGATGTTAGAAGTAGAATCTGATATATGGATTACATTGGATCTATTAGTTGATAGAAGCTTGTCCCTAGAGTTGATGCTCTTGGATCCAAGGGGATTTGAAGCTTATCATTAACCTGTAAGGATCAGAATGTAGTGTTGAACCATGTTAATTCTTCTGTCTAAATCACAGAATCAGGTGTGGATTTGTGGTATCCATTTGATAGGCATGCCAGCCATCCAAATAAATGGATTCTCCAGTATTTGGGAACAAGAGATAATATCCTATAGTGATTATAGGACAGCTAGAAGGTCAGTGGATCTCTAGAATATCAGATAAGGCGGTTAAGGATTTTCTGGAAGGAAAAGCTGATGGTATGGGACATTAGTAATTTTGGAAAGAGAATTTTAGGACTGTAAAGATCTGATGATCAATAGCGTGTTTTAGTACCTAGTTGCGATATTGGAAAAATAAAACTGTTTTATCAAATGTGGGGTATTTTGGAAAATTTTGAGGTTTAATCTAGATCCCAATGTGGTATCCCATTATTTACAAAATCACAGCCCTCAAATCTATTTCTTGCTTTCTTAATTAATCCTTTACTTCTTAGTAATTTCTCGAATATAAGACATTAGACTGGTTTATATGATTCTTTCCAACATGAACTTATTCTTCTGAAAGATTGTTATGTCATATAAATAATTGCTTGTGCGAATAGACTTATAATTCAGATAAATTCTAAGGTTAACGTATTTCAATTTCTTAAATCTAGAATCTATTGCATAAATGGATTTCAATGGAATAATAGTTTCTATCACTCAGATTGAAAATATTTAAAGGAGAAGTCTTATTTGTAATGAAGTGAATCCTTAGTGGCAGCACTTCTTACTAATTTTTCTTGGATTCAAATATTTTCATATATCATCTTTCCAGTTAACTTTTATTGAAATTGATTAATTTCTTTAAAATGAGGGGTGAAGTGGTGGGATAAATTTATATTTGGGAATCTGTGGTTTGCGTAGTTTTCGAGAAAGAAACAGGTGTGGTATAGAAATGAGATTTGGTCTGAAAGTAATTTCGGATAGATTCAGAATAAGATACCTAATTGGAACTTTTCGAATAAGATAAATTCTCTAGGGATTGTGTGGACAATCTGGAACTAGAACAGGTTTGATATTTGAATCATTATCTATAAGTAGTACAGTGAAAGGTCAAAGGTTACTTATTCCATTTTGATTTGAATAGAAGTAAATTTGATCAGGATATAAGTCTGAGAGTTCTGTAATGGATCAACCTAATCTTAGGTTTAGATCAGAGAGGGGTTGATTAAGTGGAGGAATTATGTAATTAGAGGTATGTAGGATTGGAAAACTATTGAGATTGAATTCATCTAAAAGATTTCCCGGATCTGTTATTTACTCATGAGAAATAGAAAATCTTTTGTAGCTGAGTTACAAGATCTCAGTGAGATATGTGAGAAACATATGTGGGTTCTGGAGAAATCTGCTAAATAGAATTGTGTTTATGTACTCGGTCATAGTGAGGTTTCACATATGTGCACGATTAATCTTGTATGAATCTATTGTGTATTCCTGGTTACTAGAGTTATTTGGTGCACTTAACCTAGTCGGTGCACTTAACCTAGTCCACAATGGTGATTGTGTTGGATTTATTACTTCTACTCTCCTTAAATCCCATTTTGATCTGCCTCCATTCATGCTGCATATTTACTAACGTTGTCACGCAGCTTGCATATTTATACGCAAATTCGCACAGACGAATAAAAGGCAAAAGAATCGCGACACTGTGTTTTTACACAGATTATGGTGACAGGCGAAAAGGGGACACTATCCTACAGAATGCCAAAGGTGCCCTAAAAGCAAAGGCACCCTGTAAATCTAATCCTAAGGCTATTCGTAAAAGTGACACACTTTTTGCATCGACATCACCAACGGTCACCTCAGCACTGACTGACGTCGCACCCTTTTCACGCTTCCCCCATGCAGCTGCACTAATAGACTGGACAATGACTGCAGCCACCCACGATCTCTTACAAATAGCACGTCCACTGTACTTTCCACATCTGCACACGTGTAATATAATATATATATACTGGATACCATTTGTGTATTTAGGTTAATGGGTGAACAAGTTGATGAGTGAAGAGATAGATAAAGAAGTAGACGAAGTAGATGTCATGAGCATTGATTCTTCATTCTTGTCAGAATTAAGGTTTCATCCCTTTTTACAAATTGAAATAAATTTCGTAGGGCACGCGGTTTCGTCCGCTAATATATTGTGCTCTACCGCATTATTGACATCTATACATGATATACTTAATCTGATATGGTTCATTGTTCTGCGTTCAGATCTATGTCAACATTGCTATGCTTATCATTCATTCTATCTGATCTTTCTAGTTGTTCTTTTTGGTAGTAGATGATTAACATTTAGTCTTGTCTTTCGCAAATCATTCGCGACTAATTATCAGTCGAGCACAATCTAGCTCTTCGCGAATCATTCGCGACATATAATTTGTCTGGCTATTTGCGACAAGTTATTCATGGAATCACAAGTTTTTATATATTCAAAACAATTACCAAAAGAAATTGCACATGAGTAACAACCTTTTTTACCTGAAAACATGCTAGCCACCATATGTTGTTTTCTGATTGCACACTGAAGTTGAGATCCCTTGAGTTTGTTGCATTGTTCAATGAGAGTAATACTTATTCTTTTCAGCTTTATCCTTTTATAACTTCCGATTCATCTAGCTTGACCACCAGAATAAGTTTGCTCATACTAACACTTGTAATATTATAGAATTTCACTATAAATCTCAATAAATGATTCAAATCTACAAATAAGTTGTTGGTAGAATCATATGACAAATTGCCAGACTTTGAGTTGTAAATCTCATTGATGTGAAAAGAGATTCCAATGATGTTTTGCATACTCTTATTCAATACATCTCTCTCCAATCTTATCTGAAAAGGGCGAGATGGAAATTTTTCTTACATGCAATTGTCCAAAAGCCTCTTTAATAATTTTAAATATAGCATATGCCTCCCTGCTAATACTTGAGAAATCACATGCTCCCTGAATTAACGTTCGGTCGATAACCTTACCGATCTCGCTCATCAAAGCCTCAGGGACCTTGAACTTGATTTCTAGGATATCGATTATTGTCCAATAAAGACTTTGTGGACTTGGTTGTCAATACCGAAATCAATAATTTTCCAATCATGTCATTGTCCCTCATATGCTCATTTGCAACCAATGTTGATGTGCAAATGATTATGAAAATCAACAAACCCAAATAGGCTACATAATAACTGTCATGCTACTTCACAAAACGAAAATAAAATGATTCAAATCAAATTCTTACTTGAATGCTTGAATCTTTTTTCTCTGTTGGCCTCCATTTAGTGAAAGCTCATCAATGTCCTTCAGAATTCTTTTTCGCTTGTTTCTAATTATTTTCTTATCTAGTATGCGAGTTTCTTCTTTTAACTGGTCATTTGATACGTAATGTTTGAACAACTTGTCGAAGTTGATCGTTACTTGCATTCAAATTTAAGATAATATTATGTAAACGTGCATTATCTTCTATTGTTTGTAATAATACGGTCTCTTTTTTTCTATAGTCAGCAAGCAAACCATTTAACATACACTCTAAACTCTGTATTTTTTGAACCGAGTTTGCAACACCATAAGTTGTCAATCTTTCACAATAACCCAATAAAGTCTTTCACACAAAAACTTTATTAATTGTGTGATGGATTGAAATTGTGGAGCTTGCATCAAGCTCGGATCCAATGGATACAAACTTTCGTCAATCCACAAATCGTAATTCTTTCTTTGGTTGATTTTGTGAGCGATCATATCAAGTGGAGAAACTGTGGATCCTTTCACTACTCCTCTTTTAGTTGTCAGAGCATTCTCAATAGGGAGAACAATGTGTAGATGAAATTGAGACATCTCCGCAAACATCAGCAGTCGCTAGTTAAAATGAGGGACACAACCTCATTTTCAAATTTCAAAAAGTTAGTTAATGAGTGTCATAGGTTCTTGAAGTCGCAGTTGCACACGTCATAATTGTGGCATGTTAACTACACATTAATAGTAAGGTTAGCTAAACTGGACCTGAAAGTCCGTCGGATTTTCAAAATCCGGTATTCACACATTTCTTTCTATTCAAACATTACTATTTTGTTTCAATGCAGGGCTTTCAATGAGAGGCTACAATGCATGTCCCATTTGTGGCAAGTATTTGCAAGCATGTCACTCACAACATCTACGTAAGATGGTTTATGAGGGCCACACTCGAGAGCTTACACCTGATCACCGTCTATGTGATGGGCTTGTTGGTCAATGTCCCCACGCCATGAAGGTACACTACATATTTGGGCCGATTAGTGTCATTTATTTTTTTAACAGTTACTCTTTCTAGATCTATTCTAACGATAATCCTATGATCTATTAAGTGGTGTGCTTGTTTCTTAATATTGTAGGCAAGTGATTGGCTTCCAATTTGGAGATCCAATCAAGATCTAAGGCGACTCCCTCCTCGCATGAAGAGGTTATCAATATTTCATAAACTTCCATAATGGGGGGAACCATCTTTGGACTCTATGCACATATTCAAAAATGTAGGGACAAAAATTTGGGAGCACTTGACCGGTGCCAAAGATAAAAAAAGGTGCATGAGATGACTTAAACCCTTAAAAGGAGGGGTGAAGTGATGGGATAATATTCTATCTAGGGATCTGTTGGTTGCATAATTTTGGAAGAGAACCAATTGTGGTATAGAAATGAGATTGTTCTGAAAGTAATTTCGGATAGATTCAAAGTAAGATACCTAATTGAACTTTTCAAATAAGAGGAATTCTTTAGGGATTGTGTGGACAATCTGGATCTAGAACAGGTTTGAAATTTGAATCATTAACTATAAGTAGTACAGTAAAAGGTCAAAGGTTACTAATTCCATTTTGATTGGAATAGAAGTAAGTTTGATCATAATTTGAGTCTGAGAGTTCTATATTAGATCAACCTAATCTTAGTTTGAGTACTAGGATCAAAGAGGGGTTGATTGAGTGGAAGAAATTTGTAATTAGAAGGTAAGCTGGGTTGGAAAACTGCTTAGAGTAAATTTTATTCGTCTCAGAGATTTTCCAGATATGTTATTTACTCATGAGAAATAGAAAATCTTTTGTAGCTGAGTTACAAGATCTCATATGTGGGTTCTGGAGGAATCTGCCAGATAAAAATGTGTTTATGTACTGGGTCATAGTGAGATTATTCACATATGTGCATGATTAATCTTGTATGAATCTACTGTGTATTCCTGGTTACTAGGGTTATTTGATGCACTTAACCTAGTCGGTGTACATAGACATATGATCAAGTATTGTTGCACAAATACTTGCTAAGTTAACAGATCTTTGTATGGAAGATTTATGGATTAAATTATAAATGATTTGGATAAGGATCTAAATGTGGTGTCATACTAGTATAATTGAATTCTTCACCTAGACATTTGAGATTTCTAAAACATTGACAATTAACTTGAGTAGTTGATTACTCGATAATGAAGTTAATTGGTAAAACGATCAGTGTGAGGTGGATTCACCAGGAATTGATGGTTTCTGAATTGTATTGTTTGTAAGACGCATGATTAGTGAATTATTTGGATTCATTAGTTAGAATTATGTGCATTGGATATACAAGATTCTTGGATAGAGTATTTCTTAGTTAAGGAATGAGACTCAATTCTTTGATGATTGTATCCCATAGAGCTCAATTGGATAATGAATCATAATAAATCCGAGAATAATATTTGAATTGATATTCAGCAGGACTTTGGATATCTAGATTTCATTCTAGATTTTAATCTAAAGTTTTTGTAGTTGAAGATAATTGTCATTTTGGTATGCGTTCAGTCTTTAATTACCAGTGGTTTATAAAACTTGAATCTTGCACTTCAGTTAAAGAATCATGTTTGAAGATTATTCCTAAATCCAGTATTTTCTTAGTGGAAAAATTTTGGAATGATTCTTACTTTTCCTGAGTTATGTCGGACATATACTCTAGTATCCTATAAATGATTAAGTATGGTTTTGGATTCCAGAAAATTATGATTGACGAATCATACGAATCTAAATATCTATCATTAACGGATCATAAACAGATACTTAATTATTATAAGAGGATTATAAGGAATTTCAATGATTCTTAAGTGTGACGATTAAGTTTTGGTCTATTAATTGAGTAAGAATTCATATCAGTGTTTTGAATTTCTTTACTCCAATATTATTGAGAACCTATGGATCTTACAGACATTCTCACAAGATAAGTATTTTACTTTTGGAGAATTTAATTTATCTAGTGGATGTTATTCTACTACAGTTTATGGTCTGCAGATGCTTGAGTACAAATTAAGATGAATGAATGCTATTTTCTTGCATTTGGTGTTAGAAACAGCATTTAACTCCAAAGAGTATTTGAGATACTCAGAGATGAGTTCTAATCATTCCATATCTTCATGATTCTCCTAGATATTCTAGTTAAATGAATTATCATATCTTAGAATTGGATTCCTGAGGGATAGTTGTACTTGGAAGCATTTTACCTAATTGTCCGCCAATGTTTGTGAATAATTTTAGACTATAATTATTATTACTTTTCTATAACTTTAATCTCCTAAGTTAGAAAATATTTCACTCAGTGGTTCACGTAAGTGTCTTACATGAAGGCGATCCTACTAACTTGTGTTGAGTGTAACCCAGTTGAGAAAATATATCTCTTAGTGTACTTTTCAAACCAAAGTTGGTACTCCAGAATAGAGATTAACGATTTTTTGGAAATAGGTTTATCTCTGAGTACTTATTTGATATGAAAGTCAGACTAAAGATAATGATTTTCTTGGCTGATATTGAAAGTTCAAGGAACTGTTCCTATAATTCTTTCCTGTTTTGAAGAGCTTCTAAGAATAGAAGCAGTTTAAGGAGGGAAGAATGTTATGGCCATATTTGGTTAAAGACCTAGAATAGTCCTAATATGGTAGATTGGCCCTCCAATGTTCAAGATTATTGGTCACGCCATGATTTATTTCCATGTCAAGGCCAGTTTGTGACTAATTAACCTTGAGAGGACCTAGACATTCTAATTGAGACCTATGGAGTATTGCATGTCTATGTGACAGAGATAGGCAGGAGGACTACATGAAGAGGTGTGATCTATTTATAGTTGACCTGCATGGGAGTTGCATGGTTTCATGCACAAGACTCTACTCTCTATATAATGAGGTAGGGATTCTCCCGTCGACATATTGGGTTTAGATTACCAGTTTTCTCTCTTCTCCTCTTGCTTCACATGGCATGGTTCATGAACTCTCTGGTCGATCCCAGGGATCGATTTCAAAATTCATGAAGAGTAGTTTTTCATAAAGAGTGATCTATTTTGAAAGTTCAGGTGATGTTCATGTGTTGTTTCGTGGATTTTTTAGCAGGGCATGATAAAATCTAGGCCAGCGATGGCCTCCTTTCAGAGCTCGGATGTTGCGATGGCCTCTTTTTAGAGCACAGATGCTATTTTATGGATTCTTGGGCAGGGCATGATAAAATCTAGGCCAGCGATGAAAGACAGGCCATCGTTGACAAACTTCAAGCTTTCCTGCCATCGTTGACAGAACTATGATATTCTAAGCTTTCTTGGCTTCGCTGATGGGGGCTAGATCCAGGTTTGGTCGGGCGGTTTGGTTCCTTAGTCTTTCTTATTGTGTTCTCCTATCCTCATCTTAGGATCAATTTCAGATAGTCTTTTGGTCAACTACTATACCTCACTATGAGCTAATCTGATATTAACTAAATTTAGTAATTTCTAGGATAGATATATCGAGATGGCCGAAGAAACTTCAAATCAAGCTACAAATCTAGGTGTGGCATCTTATATGGTGATTTTGTCAACAATTGAGTACGGCGCCCAATGATATGAATAATCGTAATCAGATGAGAGATCAACAAATAGAGGTCCTATTGAATCAAGTCAAATCGATGTCTTCACCCAATCTCGATTTTCAGCCGAAGGTTTATGCGGGCGAGAAGAAGGAGAAGAAACCTGATCAGGTCGTCGAGGATTGGCTGGCCAAGTGGAGTAGTTAATTCAATCTGCACGGTGTTCCTGATGAGAAGAAAATTGAAAGCGTCATGCTGTTTTTTCGCGGCAAAGCGTCATCGTGGTGGTGAGATTTACTGTTGAAGCCAACTACTTGGGAGGCGTTTGTAGAAGTTTTCAATAAAGCTTTTGTAGTTGCTAATGACGTGGACTACTACCTAAAGTTCGTGAACTGCAAGATGGTACAAAGAGTTTAGACTCTTATATCCAGGAATTCATGGATCTATGGGATAGGGTTCCATCATTCGATGCGAAGTTGGCACTTTGGCAATTTGTCCTAGGTTTGCCAGTTGACTATGAAAACGAATGCAGACGAAATGTGCTTCAAAACCTCGAGGATGCGTTTTGGATTGCGAAAGCATATGATTCCACAGTGGTGACATCCAGGAAGCAGTCTGCGCAAATTCCAACCACTTTGAAAACCAAGAAGGGTAAGAAGCGCGGTCCAGGCCAAGTAGAATATTTTGACAAATTAGATCAAGCAACATCGGAACTTAGGAAGCCGAAGATAAAGAGATTCACGAAATCTATGTCCTGGGAAAAGACTAAGAAACAGAACTTATGTTTCGTCTGTAAGAAGACTGGACATATGATGAAATTTTTTCCAGATAGGAAGAAAGTGTCTACTCATATGATTGAAATCCCAGGAGGCAATGGTAAGACTTTGGAAATTAAACGGACTGATTGTGAGTGTGAATGTTCTTTTATTACTACTTTCTTGCCTAATGAACTTTTCCGTTTAATTGGCACAGTTCAAAATCAAGAAGTGAGTATTTTATTGGACAGTGGTTAAACTCATAATTTTATGAATTCTTGTCTTGTGCAGAAACTCAGCTTGGAAACTGAAGCCAGCAATCATAGATATAAAGTTTATCTAGCTTCAGGAGCAGAGTTGGAGACTTGGAACGGGAAAGTCTCGAAGCTCCCAATTTTGATGAAAGGGCACACGAAATTAGCTAATTTTCATGTTTTAAACCTAGCTCGTACTAGTTTAATTTTAGGTTATGAGTGGTTATTTAGTAAATCGCCTTCTCTGCTGATTGATTTTGAGAAGCATGTTCTCACTTTTAAGGAGGGTGATAAGGTAGTTACATTATTTGGCAGTACTTTTGTACGTCCATTGGAATACATTTCTACAGTTAATAAAATGGAAACATTGGATTATTCTGAGTATGAAGTTTTTTCAATATGTGCTATTCCAGTTGTGGATGTTTTTGAAATGAATCTAAATAGTTGTGAATTCTCAACAATTCTTAACTCAGTAAATTTAGATCAGGAACAAGCAGTGAAACAACAGATCATAAATGAATGTAGGGATGTTTTCCCATCCGAATTACCTCATGGTTTACCACCATCTAGGTCAGTAGATTACGGGATTGAGTTAATTCCAGGAAGTCAACCTGTCTCTAGACAACCTTATAGGTTCTCTCACAAAGAGGAGACAGAGATTTCAAATCAAATAGAAAACAATCTGAGGATGGCACATATACAACCTAGTAAATCACCATGGGACGCTCATGTTCTTCTTAAAGCGAAGAAAGATGGAGGTTTCCGGATGTGTGTGGATTACAAGGGGCTTAATAGAGTGACTATAAAGAATAAATATCCTTTACCCAGGATGGATGACCTTGTAGATCGCCTGGGTGGAGCTCGGTATTTCACCAAGATAGATCTCAGGACAGGGTACCATCAAATAAGAATTAAGTCGGAAGATGTCCAAAAGACAAGATTTTGTTCTAGATTTGGTCATTATGAATTTCTAGTGTTGCCATTTGGATTAACGAATGCTCCAGCAACGTTCCAACAAATGATGAACGATTTATTTCGTCCATATTTGGAAAAGTTTGTGGTTGTATTCTTAGACGACATTCTCGTTTACAGTAAATCCTTGGTGGAACATGTAGAACACTTAAAAATTGCCTTGATGAAACTCCGGAAGAAGTTACTCTATGCTAAAGAGTCCAAGTGTGAATTCTTTAAGCAAGAGTTGCTTTATCTCGGTCATAAGTTCACAGTAAATGAGATCAAGATTGACGAGGATAAAATCAAGATTGTGATTGAGTGGCCAATTCCAGGAACTGTGAGGCAAGTAAAGTCTTTTTTAGGTTTTACACTTTTCTTCAAGAGATTTATTGAGGATTATGCTAAGTTAGCAGCACTGCTTAATAATCTAACAAAAGGAGTTGTTAATAAAAAGAAAAAGAGGAATCAACCTAGTCCGCCTGTTGTTTGAAATGAGGAATTGAATCAATATTTTGAGAAACTTAAGACGATAATTGTTTCAACTCCCGTGTTACAAATTGCAAATCCAGATTTACCTTATGTCATGAGAAAGGACGCAAGTGTTGTTGTAGTTGGAGCAGTTATATTACAAATGGATAGGCCACTAGCATTTGAAAGCAAAAAAATCACTGGTCCTCAGTTGCGCTATACTACGTAGGAAAAGGAATTGTTTTTTGTAGTCCATGCACTTAAAATTTGGAGACACTACTTGTATGGTAGTAAGTTTGTAGTGTATACAGATCACCAGCTTCTTAAGTATTTTTGTAATCAACATGATCTTCGAGGGAGAAAAGCTCGATGGGCTGAATTGATACAAGAATTCGAGCATGAAATCCGTTACATAAGAGACAGCTCTAATCAAGTTGCAAATGCTCTTAGTCGGATCGGTGAACTAAACGAGTTGTCATTCACCCAGATTTCTACGGATCTATATCTTTCGCTGAGAGGAAAATATGAATCAGATTCTCATTTTGGTCACATTTGGAACATTGTTCAGGCCGGAAGAAATGTGGACAGTGTTGAGTCAGAAACACAGGGGACTCAACTAACTAAGAAAGATAAGAAGATTGTGGAACAGTTTGTTGGGAGAGAGGGGAAGAATAAATGACGAACACGAACAAGAAACGAACTCGAACGAGAAATGAACTCAAACAGAAAATGTTCGTGCAAAGTGGAATGAGTTAAACGTCTCTCTCCGTAAGCATGACTACGCCTATCAGAATGAACAGAACTTTAGTGATAGGAATCACAGTCATTCTAGATTATGCAGCCAAACATTTAATGGATGAAGCGCTAGATGAATAATTTGTCGCGAATTGCAAGACAAATTATATGTCGCGAATGATTTGCGAAGAGCTAGACTGTGCTCGACTGATAATTAGTCGCGAATGATTCGCGAAAGACAAGACTAAAAGTAATCGTCTATTACCAGAAAGAACAACTAGAAAGATCAGACAAAATGAAGAACAAGCATAGCAATATTAACACAAATCGAAATGTAGAACAAAGAGCTGTATCAGATTAAGTATATCACGTATACATGTTAATAATGCAGTAGAGCACAACACAATAGCGGATGAAACTGCGTGCCCTACGAAGCTTATTTTGTCTGTAATGAGGAATGAAACCTCTTCTCTTAGTCTCTTCTTCTCTCACTATGGAATACGCAAATGGTACCCAATATATACATAATATTACAAGTGTGCAGATGTGAAAGTACAGAGTGGATGTGTTGTCTATAAGAGATCGAGGGTGACTGTAGTATCTATTAGCGCAGCTGCATGGGGTGAGCGTGAGAAGGGTGCGACGTTAGTCAGTACTGAGGTGAACGTTGGTGATGATGCGAAAAGTGCGTCACTTCTTACGAGTAGCCTTAGGATTAGATTTACATGGTGCCTTAGCTTTTAGGGCACCTTCGGCATTTTGTAGGATAGTGTCCCCTTTTCGCCTGTCACCATAACCTATGTAAAAACAGTGTCACGATTCTTTCGCCTTTTATTCGTCTGTGCGAATTTGCGTGTAAATATGCAGGCTACGTGACAACATTAGTAAATATGCAGCAAGAATGGAGGCAGATTAAAAATGGGATTTAGGAGAGTAGAAGGAGTAAATCCAACACAATTCACCATTCGAGATGGATTACTATTTCGGAATGAAAAAGTTTGTGTACCTGGTGATGATGAGCTCAAACGTAAGATTTTGTTTGAATGTCATGACATATCATGTGCAGGACATCCCGGTATACACAGGACTCTGGACTTGGTTAAGAGGAAATTTTATTGGCCAAAGCTCAAGCCATATGTCGAGTCATATGTTGTTAAATTCAAACCCTATCAACTAGTAAAGGCTGAACGCCATAAGGCTGGTGGTTTGTTGCATCCGTTAGATATCCTAGATAAGAAATGGGAAAGCATATCTATGGATTTTGTAGTTGGACTTCCAAGGACCCAACGGCAAAATGATTCTATTTGGGTTGTAGTGGATCGGTTAACTAAGTTAGTTGCATTCATACCAGACAAGTGAACTATAAAGGCTTCTGATTTAGCCCAGATCTTTGTTGAAAGCTTATTTCGGTTGTATGGTCTGCCAAGTGACATTGTTAGTGATATAGATTCTAAGTTCATAGGTCACTTTTGGTCAGCAGTATTCCATAAACTGGAAACTTCTTTGAGTTTAAGTTCTTCTGATCATCCTGAATCAGATGGCCAGACAGAAAGGACTAATCGAACTATGGTAGATATTTTGAGGACATATCTTTCTCACAGGCAATCTCATTGGAAATATTATCTCCCACTGGTTGAGTTTGCATATAATAGTAGAGAACATTCTGCTACAGGTTACAGTCCTTTGATGCTTATGTACGGTTTTCATCCTAGATCTCCAGTAAATGTTGAGACGAAGTCTATTAAGATCCAGAAGGTTGGTGATTTTTTGCATGATATGCAAGAAATGTTGCAAGTGATGGCGATACAGTTGGATCGGATGAGGATTTATCCCATTTGGAAGATTTGTCGCTTAGTGTACCTTTGGAACCTGAGAAAGTGCTCAGAACCATAGATAAACAATTGAGAAATCGTTCTATCTCTGAGTGCTTAATTCAGTGGAAGGGTCGTACTGAGGATGATGATTCGTGGGAGAGAGTTGATTGCATAAAGAAGATTTTTCCCAATTTTAGTTTCTAAGGATAGAAACAGTTTAAGGAGGGAAGAATGTTATGTTCATGACCAGTACATAGGATACAGTATACTCCTAGTCTTGGATACACAATACTCCAGTGAAACAAGCTGTTAGTTATGCCATGTCATACTGGACGTGACCTAAAAGTAACTAATATCGTTGTGAGGCCCAGAACACACTAAATGGAGTTTAGACAAGGTATGACACAGTGTACGCATGTGTAGAGTTATAAATAGCAATTCTATTAATAGTTGGTCCATGCTTAGGACTCTAGTCTAGGTGAATCTATGTATAGGGAACTTAGGGCTATGCATGGCTGAGTGCCCAGGATGCTTTTGGCTCTATATATTGGGTCCAAACTCGCCCTACTCCTCATCATGGTTTTGGATTCATTGCCAGGCTCTCACTCTTAATTCCTTGGCTTGGGGGTGAGGCTTCTAGAGTTTGATTGGATGCTTCTACTTGGTGGGGTGGTTTTTCCATAGTGTGTTATCATTGTGTTTGTGATTTGTAAGCAGGATCTAAGGAGCTTCCCTTATATACCCAAAGCATTCACAGAGGCCACCAAACATTCTCAAAGCTCACTTGCTTAAATAAGAAAATTCTCTTGGTTTTTTTAAGCTTCTAAACTTACTATTTTAAAAAATTTAAGCACTTTTTGGGCTTAAACTTGCCACAATGGTGAAGGACGCTAAGGAGAAAGGCAAAGCTGCAGTAGATCCTACTAGATCAGCCAAGAAGGTCAAGCTCTCTTAGGACATCAATCCAAAATTCATAGTGGGGGTTGAAGATCTAACCAGACACATCAAACGAAGAATTAATGGAGGAAAAGCAGACACTCCCAGAACTCCTCCCGGTTTCGAAGCCTTATGAAGCCAAGAAGTGGTGGAAGCTAGGGGAACCTATTTTGAAGATCTGCGGATTCCAGGATTATCTCTCTCCATTACGCTAGTATATAACAATAGTGGAGTAAGCCTATCGCATTGCCACTCAGGATAAGCCAAACTTCAAATATAGACTGAATCAAGTCACGCACAATGTCTCATATACCATCGAAGACCTAGAGGCCATTAGGATTCCAGACGACACATCCCAGCAAACAGGGCAAGGGTCGAGGATGTCAAAGCCTATATGGACATCACGAAGAAAGTGTGGCACACAAATGATGGACTCCTAATCGAAGCCATTGCGGACGAGGTCCTTCAAGGAGCAATCACCTTCGTGGTCAACTTCTTTGAGGTGGCAAGAATGAAGAGGGCCAGGATCTCCATCACCTTCTTCGAGGAGAAGAAAAGCAACATTATCAAAGTTGTTTCTCTATGTGATGAAAAGGTAAAAAAATCTTTTTACTTACGACACAAACAATAAATATTGCCACAACAATCACATCCACAATTGTGTACCTTTTTTAAATCACATAATTTAAGCATCTTGTAAAGATAAAATATTGTGGCACTGCCACGTGGCGATGTCGTGTCACATTATTGTTGTCTAATTTCCAAAAAATGAAGTCTCCTCCTGGCTACCTCATTTGGTTGAACACAACATTCCCATGTTGTGTTTGCTTATTAAGTGCTCTTAAGCATTGCTCCTTAGGCAAATGGACAGAAAGCCAACAATTCTTTTTTGCTCAAAGAAAATTCAGAAAAAAAAAAAAAAAAAAAAAAAAAAAAAAAAAAAAGGCATTATTCATTTGTTTTCTCTTTGCTTATATGGAGTTGCGCATGATGGTTTCTTCGAGTTTTGAAATTTGAAAAAAAGTCCCTTTATGTCTTACAAATGGTATTCCATTGCTAACATGCTAACAATACAAAGCTTATTGATTCTAACTTGAATGTATTTATGGCAACTTTTGCTTGATTTGTGATGGCGGATTCAATATCACAAAACTCTTCTAAGTGAGGAATAGAGTGCGATGGTCTTTACATGTTTAAGGCCTAACATGACCATCGTACATATTTTCTTAAATTGCTATATGACATGGTTTTAGCGTTGAAAGAGGCTCACAAAAACTACATGGCACAAAGATGCCTTAATGAGTATAAACAAGGCTCAATTTGCATGAACTTCCTCCACATAGTAATGAATGTCCTCTTTAAATTTGGACTATATTGTATATTTGCTTAAATTATCTACACTCATATTCAAAGTTAGAAACATAACTCCAACCTTTTCATATGCCATCCTTTTGACCTTTTTAAGCTCTATAGGAGCTTCTGGTTTTAAGATATACATACTACCAGATAAAAAGAAGGGCCACAACAAAATAAACCACAAGACTTGCTATCTTGCAGTGTATTCAGCAATAGAATGTGCATCAAGCCAAGAAACAATATCTCTTATTACTTGAGTTATATTCTCATCTGATTCACCTTCTAAAATGCAATGCCAAGCATCTTGATAAAGATGCAGAGTTTTATCTGGGCTGCATGCCAGTTCATATAGTGCTTTACTGATAGAAGGATCTGTGATTCGATCAGCTGCACCGTGCAAAATAAGCAAAGGCAAAGAGACCTGCAAATGCATCCTCCAAAACTTCAAAATCTACAGGTAGGATAATGATTTATTTTTAGAAAATACAGCTTTTTTGAAAAAACAATACCTTGTGGAGATTAGCTGCAATTTCATCTGTGACTCGTACAAGTTCAAGTGCTGTCTTAAGACGAGGCCGGCCCCCATAGCCAACAACATTGTAAGCGGTCTGAAAACAGAATGAAAATGAGCATGTTATAATAGCATCATGCACAAGGGATCATCACAAAAGTCTTGGTTAAATTTAATAAGAGATTTGTTCCTAAAACACATCAAAATGTATCGCCTGCTCCTCACTTAATGAGAAAAACATTGTGCCATGAGCATGCTCTTGATGATGCATACAGTCCTCTTGTAAGCTTGTTTGAACAAGAAAGAAATGATTCTATGGTGTAGCCCACAGAAGAAGACATGACATTTGCATAGTAATGATGGACCTGCAGCAGGTATGCACATGGATGAAAGAAAGCTGGGGAAAAGGTAGACAAGCTACCTGCTTCTTTTTCTCAACGTCACGAAAAGCAAGTCCAGCAACATCTTTGTTAGGTACTAACTTCCAGGTGGGAAAGAGGGGTACTAGCGCCTTCAAGATCTGTAGTACTGGCCAAGGTGGATACATATCAGCTGCTATCTGATACAGGATAAAATTATGTCAGTTCCCATTCGTATCCAGAACTATTTTGATGTCGTCAAACCCCATAAAAAGAATAGAATGATCCTTCTTGCATAATCCTAAACCACCAATGTGGCAAGAACAAGCTGTGAAAGCCAATTCTTACTTTGCACATAGGAGCTACAAGAATTGCACCAGTCCAGGCATTTGGCCGTTTCAAGTGAACCTTTAATGCCACAGCTCCTCCCATTGACTCACCAAATAAGAAACAAGGTAGTCCCTTGAATTCTGGCTGTTCTGAGAGCAAACAAAATTTGCATCACTTCACTTTAATAAACATAAATACCCAAATATTAAGCATGCGAATTAGTTGCTGCAAAAGAAGAAATACATTCTGAATATCCTACACGGTACACCAAATAAATCGGTGAAAACACGAAATTCGGCTTTTCTATTAACTGATTAAACTGAGCTGCAATCTACACTCTTCTCAGCACTTCAAAACATAAGCCATAAATATTGAATACCTCATCCCATGTATGTATTGATGAAGATGAAGGCATATCTTGAACGTCCCAGTAGGATAAACTTACCTTTGACAGCCGAGTAATGCTCTATGACATCATCCACAATTGAATCAAAATTGTTGATGTAGCCATGTAATCCTGATGAAAGGCCAAACCCCTCATAGTCCATTCCAAAAACTGCATATTGAGCTGAGGCGAGCTTTCTTGCAAGACCTGTTTATGCTTTTAAGTCATTATGAGAATTTATCGATAGGTAGCCCAAATGTGATGACACAAAAAGAAACTACGAATAAAAGTAGATCTACCGTCAAGAAAAAAGGTAACAGAGTCCCCGTATCCATGACACAAACAAATAAGTGCTTTGGGTCTGCCTGCCCCAGGAAGCCAGCTTTTAGTGAATAACTCTACACCTCTTGAATTGACATGGTACGTCTGAAAGAACAAATTCAGCACCGACTTTATGAACATGACTGGCATAAAAAAATAAACAGTTTCTCCAAAACACAAGATTATCAAAACTCAGGATAATTGCTGTCTTGAACTTCTAGTGATCTCATAGATTAACGCAGACAGTTTGTGGATGAAAGTGGTGTAGATAGCCCAAAGGTTTTTCCTACCTCCTCCGTTTTGATTCCACTATCATTCCCCTGCAATACACAGCAAACCCACCAATAGCACGGATTACACGAACTGTGTTCACTGTTCCCTATTCATGGGGTAGTGGATGGTTTTTTTTTTTTGCCTCTTATCATCTTAATCACATTTCTTTTGCGTTTGCAAGAATATGCCAAAGCAAGGGAAAATGAACTTATTGGCAGAAAAGCTCCATAAAAAAACTGGCCTATCGCCTCCCCTCCCCTAAACGAACCACGCCTGTGGAAACTTTTGGCTCCAATACAATATCGACCTTTCTATGGCACGTTCAAATCTAAAAGAGAGAGCAACATACAGCTTAAAACCCAACTGATTTATGGAGCAAGTCACATGCAAAAGGATATGTCCATTGTACAACTTAAACCACAGCTCCATATAGTGAAAACTTTCCTAGCTACCTACAACCACGCTGTCCACTGTGCAGCAGGTGAAAGGAAGACTCAGATATCTATCTCACATAGAAATCTTCCTTTTGGACTACTTGGCATAACATGAACTGAGAAGGAGCTTACCCTGAACAAAATGTGATTCAAGCTACAGCGAAATTTTTGAAAGGCTGCAAAAATTCGCCTCCTGGCGGGTGCCCAATCCAGATTCTCACCAATGCTGACTTTGCCATCGACAGGAAGGTTTTCCTCTGTATTTACTCTCTTCAATTGAAAAGGCTGTAAACGCACTAGCAGAACGAGCATGGCGCATAGCAAGATCCAAATGAACCCAATTGGGTTTGCAAAAGAAATCCAGAGTATGGGGGTCCTCACCTCCATGCCATCTTCAACAATTACCTCCATATAAGATTTCCCCTGCCAATTTCTGCTGCAGGCCTTTGCTTTGAATAATCAACACCAACACCTCAATCTATAAAGCAACTCATATGGTTTGGAGAATCCCTTGCTTCGAGTAGTATCTGAGAGTTACCTTTGCTCTCTCAAAATTACACCTGTTTATATGAGTTACCATCAAGATGCCACCTTCTCAACAATATCACAAGACAGAGAAATAAGACAAACCCAATAAGGAATTTTCCTTTGGATGCGAAATTTTCATGATTTTCTCTGATCCACAAGCCCCTAAAACGACCAAAATTCCAGGGTGTCTCGCATGCAAAGGCCAGAATTTGAAAAATCAATCCAAATTATGCTTCCATGAAAACCAGAAGAGACCCAAAACGGATCATCTCATCCAGAGTCTAAACGTTGCTGCTTTACAGAAAGTATGACCCACAACAGGAAATTCCGGAAGAATCAAGGAAAGCATATGAAGACAAAACCTGTTTATGAGCAGAGACAGTCTAGAATGTAGAGGAAGAAAAAGGGTGGGTGGTGGGATCCAGAATATGGTCAAGGAAAAGAAAGCAAAACAGAGCAAGAATCTTGAGTATGGAAGTTGGTCAGTTCAGTCTCAGGATACGTGTTCATCAATGCAAAATCATAGTCCACCACCCAGAAAGAAAGAGAGGGGAGAGGGTATGTATGCATTTGAGCTCACCATCACCGTTGGATTTCCTAAACATTCTTAAGGTTTCTCCACGTCTCCTCAAAGAATAAGCTGAGAAGTCGTTGTCTTGGAGGAGACAATAGGAGACAAACGGGTGCAGTTGGCTTGGAAGCAATGAACTCAATTGTTTAGTAGGTTTAAGGCTTCCAAATTCTCCATCTTCTTTAATGCTTATTGTGTGTGTATTATGGGGGCAAATGACATTTTGCCCGGCCTCCCTATGCGAGCAGATGGGCCGAGGCTATGATTCTTTATCGAGCACAATATTGTATGCCCGGCTCATTCCATTGCGTTTGGATAGTGGCTGCTTTTTCACATGACCTTTATGCAATAGAATCTAAATTTGAAAAACATAATCAACGCTTTCAAAACTGAGCTTTTCTCAAGGGACCATTATGAAGCAAAATTTGCATGTGCAAAACATAATCACCCTTGAAAATGGTGGATCACCCATTCTTAAGCAGTCTCAAATATGGGCAAAAAACGCAGCAACTATCCTTTACGTATTGATAAGTATTACTAATAAAGTCAAGTCACTTAAAGCTTATGTGAACAGGGTTGGCTTAGTTGGTTAGCTTGGCATCCAAAGTTTCTTTGGTCCCAAGTTTGACCATCCTCTTGGAAACCAAAAAAACACTTACAAATGATGTGAGCTGGAGAAGCTTAAACTACAATTGGTGGAACACGGAATACATCTGTCTTATTGCAACTTTACTTTTGAACAATAAAGAAATGTAAACTACATGAACTAGCTTCAAAGGCAATGTTATACTCATTTCGCCAACATTTTATAAATTAGATAATGGGTGTTTGGGAAAACATTTTAAGAAATAATGACAAGTCCTCTCATCAAGCACTGAGTTGCGATAGCGGCGAGACAAGAAGATGAGCCATAATTTTCTATACCCTATTGATACATACACAATATGAAGATTTAAGTTCCTCTGTTAGGGCTGGGTATTTTCAAGATTCCATCTATAAGGACTATGTACGTTTTAGATGCCATTCATAATGGCTTTTTATTTTCAAGATCCCATATGGGGGGGCTCCATATTTTTAGGGTTGATAATTACAAGCAAAGAGATTAATAGGACAAAAGCATGTGCTAGGTAATCTGGGCCCGCAAATTCAATATAAACCACCCGTCCATGTATTGTTTGAACTTACATACATTATGAATTTTTAGGTCCATAAAGAAATTTAAGTGTATGGACAAGGCCTTTTGTCACAACGTTTAAGGGTTTAAGGGCCCCTTCCTAAGGACAAGATCCATAAAATATATTAGTATAGGTTGAAGGCCGAGGGGGGCCATGCCTTTACAAGTTTCACGAGGCACCAAAATCCTTCAAGAGAATGTGAGGTTCAAGAAGAGATCTAGAATGACACTTCATTGTATATGAAGATGAATGTGTCCAATGAGATTCTTCGGGAGGTAGGAGCGGGTGTCTCTCCCAAAGATGCTTGAGATACATTGAAGGCTATGCATGAGTCTAAAAATACCTAAAGAGTGCTACCTTGAGAAACAAAATCCTCCAAGCTACCAAAACAAAGGGGAGTACTCAAAGCTATGTGCTTAGAGTGAAGGACTAACATGCAATTAACACATTGGATCACAAAAATTGCAAGACAACTGAGAGAGATTCAAGTTTGATGCAAATCTCACTTTTGCTCTTCCTTGATTCACATACCAAATGATCTCTAATTTGGAGTATTTACATGAAGGAGAGAGGTCGACCTGAGCTGACATGTTTCAGATGTGTGGGGCTGTTTCAAAACTTCTACTTTTGCCTCTTACTCATGCTTATTCAATGAGATTGCACCATCTAGAAAAAAGAACTAGAAATTGCCAATATTGTAACTTGACTACAAAACTTGCTATTTTACATACATAGCTCCTGATATTATGCATGAGACTTTCTATGCCTACTCTTTACATGTGGGAACAGTCTCCACATGTGTGGGTTTACATATGTACAACAATATTTGGCCTAGATCAAGTTATATTTTGCATTTTTCACATAGGCGTCTTGTGTTTTATGTTTAGGGTTGGGACAGTCACAAAGTATATTTGTACAAATTCATCTGGTATATGTTAGCATGAGTTGTACATTGATTCAAAAAAAGATTTGACATTTCATTTGTATATTACTCCAAACAAATGGTCTTTGAAAACCATTTCAAAAGCTTGGTGCTAAACAACCTTTGCAATCAAATCACAGTGCTAATTTCTTCAATTTTTGAAGGCTTGCCTTCCACAAAAGTCAATTGATTTTGTCATTTCGATATAGTAGCATCCACTTCTCTTGCAAGCTATGGGTGTAGAGTCTCAGCCACCCTATGTTTCCCAACTACAACAAGTCAACATAAATTTTGATTGTACAATCCCATAACATGTTGAGAAATAAATGCTCCTATATACATTAGGCTTTTTGACGATCTTTGGGACAAAACTTGATTGGCTTAGGACACTTGTCATCATAAGCAACATATCAATAAAAAGAAAAGATTCAAGGGTCAAGCCACAAGGACAAGAATCTAGACTTTAATAAGAAGGCAAAGGACAAAGGACAAAGACAATGATATGTATGCAATAGCTATGTTAAGGAAAATATATTGCATAACAAAAATGATCAATGAACATCATAACAGAAGAATGAAGCCTTTACATATTCCAATGAAACAAGGAGAAGTTTTACTTCACCACTTTTGATCAAGGATTTGTTGTCTTGTAATTTTGCATATTGTGTATGCTTGTCCATGTTTATTTAATTTTATCAATGCAACAGTAGGAAAAAAAAAATCCTGAAAATGACCTTACTTGCAAAATACCATTTAGAAAAGTGTCATACTAGGTTTCTAGTACATTGAGCCTCCAAAGTATAAGGGAAAAAAAATGCTTACCTCGATTGTAATGGAAGATCTTCAAGACTAACCTTCTATGAACTATGATCCATGGCAAAAATGTATTTAAAGGCATTTATGTCATAAGCAAGGAGAAGTGCATCCAAATGGAAAATTTATTTGTAAACTACTATTAAACATATAGTTTGTGTTACTTTTTCTAGACCATACGTATTAAGAACAATATTATGATTTTAAAACATTTTGCTAAAAGTAAATGTATGGTATTAAAATGGCCTCATCAATTCTCCAATGATGCGTAACGTAATGGACTACATCTTAACTTGAGGGCTTGCCCACCCAATTTTAAAATACTTGTATTCATTCATGGGTATACCTCTAAAGTTCTCATAGTCGTCCTTCAGGCGCTTGAATTCTCATTGAAATTTTTTCCTTTGATGCCAAATAGATGTTGGGATATGCCCTTGTGGGTGGTTGAAGACTCAAGTTTTTCCATTGTTGTTTGTCCTTGGAGGTCTCAATGCACCACGCCTTGTGCCTACAATAAAAATGTATGAATTTTCAATAGATTCAATGGTTAGAATTTGAATAAAGTGGGCACTTCTATAAAGTCTATTGTCATTAGTCGTGGTCTCTCACTATGGTATACCCTCAAGAAAAGAAAATGTCATGATTGTCTAGATGTCCATCTCTCTTTTTGTAGAAATACAATAACTTAGTAGCATTCACGTGCTGTCTATTTGTTCTTCTTTGAAAAATCTTTTCCACCAATAGTTATGCACATTAAATGTTATCATTAAAACCACCAAAAAGGTTTCAAATGAGTGAATATGATACTTTTTGACATCTTTATCACTCATTTGGAAATTATGTATTGAAGTTGATGCAATGTAGCTTTAGTAGTGATGACAAGCAAATAGTTGGTTGCTACTTAAATTTATCATCTCACTATGATATCAATGGAATTCTTATATGCATCCATATGTATATAATGTATATCTTGTTGGCTTTGACCATTTATTTGGTTATTGTGATGAAACCTAGCAAGGTTAAACAAAGCACTTTTATCTTTAGCAATGTCATATTCTTCTTCTTTTTCTCTTTTTTTGCATGCATGGGACACCACAATTGATGTTTGGAAAAATTTAGTTCAATGTGTTTGAATCCACCAAAAAAAGTTACTCCATCAAATGCCATACACATCAAAAATCATTATATCATCCATGGCCTAATATAGTCATTTGCAAAACCTTTTTATTTGATACAATGTTTGTGGATGTTTTCCTTTTAAGACTATGTGCAATTGCAACAAGACCATTGCAATGGTTCATAAAGAACATTATAACTTGGCAATCAGACGTAGAGCAATCAAAATAACTATGGGAAAGCTTGCCTCCAATGATGTTGAGACATCGTCAATTGAGATTAACTTGGCTGTTATCAAATGTTTTGAACCGATTTTTTTTGTCGTAGATGTTCACCACAAATTCATTAGCTCCAAAGAAGTTCAAGTAGCAAAATTGAGTTTCCACATCATGCATAGGCTTACACTAAGCCAATCCACCCAATTTGTATTTCAAAGTTTTTTTTCTACAATAAATAGCAAGCTTTCAAATTTGTGTGAATACCACAAAGCATGACATGTACACATACATCTCGCAGCCTTTGGCAACATTTTTGCACATATGAAAACAACCAAACAAAAAATTAGTGAGAGGATAGTTTGTGTTTATATTGTAGTAGAACTAAAATATAAAAGTATGCAATCTTTTTTTTTTCCCAAATTTCTAGACTAAACAGATAATGTCTTTTTTATCAATCCTAAAAACTTCAACTTGTAGACTATTGAATCAATATCACATCACCTAAACACACTTTTCCTTCATAGAAACACAACACCAAAACTAACAATATAAGCATTTGAAAAAGTTAGATGCAATGCTACTATTGTAGATAACAATCTATTATAAAAATATCCAAGTATTGATTATTTTTAAAAGAAAAATGAGGAAAATATTAAATACAAGTAGAAGATCTCTAATAATCTTCTACAATCCTCTATAAATTACAACTCCATGAGCTCCAAATTTATCCTTCTTTTATGTTGCTCAAAGAACAAAACCAACACCTAAGTACTACAAGTATTCTCAAACAAAATGTAGGCAATAGCAAGTATTCATTCCCTTCATATAGGATTCTATTTTAAAGTTACAAGTATGCCAAGATGAATAATCTCTCACAATGAACAAAAAAAAATTAATTAAATGAGAGACAACAAGTTCCAACTCTCAAAAACATTCCAACTCAACAAAAAATTCCATAACATAGGGTAGAAATAAGAAATAGGTGTAGAGAGTTTCATCCACACTACAACATAATAAAATAAGCGTGTGTTAAAAAAATAATCTTTTCAAAATTGTCCTTTTGTGATTGGCCTCCATAAATATCACTCAGTTTTTCACTTTGCATTTTATGATATAGGAAGATATGGTACCTTAGAATCCATGTATCATCCAATTTTTGTATAACATCATGCCTACTAAAATCAAGTAATTAACTAAGAATCAAACATCACATTGATCAACACACAATTTTTTATAGCCTGCAATGAAAACTACCATTGATAATATATAAGATCGAGCTAAGAGCTCATACATGGACAAAATTTCATACATTATACTCAATCCTACCATTAAATGAGAGCTTTTACTCCTAACTCCTACTTACCCCCTCTAGAAACTCATAGATAGAGAGCCATTCTTGTATGCTATCTATCAAGAGAGATCCAACAATAATAAATAGCAACTTTTGCATGTACTTGCACCATGCAATTGACCATAAGTGAAATAAACAACATGACTTTACTTAATTAACCTAGGCTAAATTAGGAGCTCAAATTGTAATCGTGATAATTAATCATGACAATTATGAATGTCCAATGCACATTTGCACTCATGCACTCCCCAAACCAGGACATGTTATTGTTAAAAAATGAGATTTGAGGACCATGCAAAGATCTAGAACGACCTCCATGCATATGAGGTTGCACAAAATGCATCTATGAAAGATCGAATCAAGTTTTCAAGGGCTATCTATCAAGCTTCAAATCAAGGCAAGAGCTCATCTACAACAAAAGTTATGATCTTCCAAAGAGAAGCTACTTTTTCACATTCAGATGAAAAAAAAAAAAAAGCGAAATTCACTATGAGAGACAAAACCAAGCATGATGCTCTTGAGTAGAGAGAGAAAATATACTCATACTCAAGTAGAGAGAGAATAGTTCAAAAATATATGTGAACCAAAATTGCACTAACTCTCAACTTCATTATTTGTACAAAGAGGGAGCTCCCCTATATAGTGACTCGAGATCCAAGAGGAGTAGAAATCAAGTAAAATGAATGGACCTCTTACATAGCTCCTCTAACTTTGATTGGTCTAGTGACATAAGGACCCTTGATTATGATTGGACCAATTTCATGAATCTTTTGCTTTTGATTGGTCACATGACTTTATCACAACACATAGGAAAGTTTCACTAGCCCTCTACTATCATGCCATGGGTAATTACCTATTGGCTTAATTACCTATTAACATGTCTGCATGGGGTAGAAAAGTCAGAGTACCCCCAAACTCAATATTGCCTACTGACTATTCATCACATGTGTGGAGCATGTTCCCACATGTGGAGGGTAGCCATAACTTTTTTAGTTCATCTTATGATTAAACAATAAAACTTGAGATACTTTTTGAGTGGATCCTTTGGTATGAATGTGGTGTGAAAACCAGTCAAGGGATCCTTGATAGCAGCAAATTCACCAAATTTATGAAAAAAATTTACAGAAAAATGAATCCCAATCAATCCTAAAGTGATGGAGAATGCAGAAATAAAAGATCTAGATCCAAACTATGAGCTAGAATCAAGACTAGTTACCAAAACTAGCAAATTTGGCATTTAACTCCACATTAGACACATAGATTTGATCAAATGAACCAAGCTTCTCAGATCTATATCAATTATGAGAGCTATTATAAAACCATAGAAAGGAGGTCTATTCTTAGAATAAAGATCATTCTTAAGATGGATCAAAGTTTATAAAACTAGTTGAAGAGGGAGTGTGAAAAATGTCAACTAGTTTAGTTGGTCTAAATTGGCAATTTGGAGGCCAAAATAAAATTTCAACTTAGAGATATATTTCTTAATATCAATAAGGCCTAAAAATAGTGTCCCTACTATTTTTAGCAATTTCATAAGTGGATAAGGTCGTATTTGGAGTATTTCTATTGGCTAATGTGGATAAATTGCATCTAGTCAAGTTAAACTAGCTTATTGGTTAAGTACTATTTTAGGGCAAGTTTAGGGCAAGTTTAGGGCAAGTGGCCAAGTGATATTATGGATGCTATAAATAGTTGTATCAAAGTGGAGAAATCATCTTCATGTTCTCATTTTGTATGGAGAACTTTTCTCGTTTGATTCTATGCTCATCTCTTGCATATTTCTCATGATATCTTGACTTCTAGTGTATAGAATGTGAAAAAAAGAGACCAACATTGACTTTTAAACAATTTGTAACAAGCTTCAATTCTTCTTTCATGAATCTCTCTTCTTTATTGAATCTATCATTTGATTATTCAATTTGTTTGTGATCATAATTGTTACAGAATGAAAACAAGCAAATGTGTAAGCATACAGGGTGTTGCACAAGAATCGAGTTTCAGTTCTTTTTATGAATCTATGTCTTATGTGATGAATTCATTATTTAATTGCTTAGTAATGAGTGCGCTTACTTCTAAACAATTTGTATCATAAATCAGCACTTTTTTTTATGAATTTAGTGAGTCTTTTCTCATTAAATTATCATTTAATTGCTCAATGTCTTCTTAATTGGTGTGTATGATTATTGACATGGTTATTATAATCTTATTTAGAAATTTAGTTATAGTTCTCAATATACTATGAAATTATAAGTAGGGATTTATAAATTGGGTTTTGCTACCGATCAATCAACAAGGCTCTAAGTGAGTTACCTTTTGCGAAGATAGGAGGCACTGCAAAACAAATTTGAGTTCTATTAAGAATTTAGCAATATCATTACTCTTAGTGATCAAGAAAACAATTATTGATCATGAATTGTGTTTTGTTTATTAATTGCGTTTTCTACTTGTTTTGTTGTAGTTTGCAAGAAACATCATTCATTTTTTTAATTTTAAATAACATTGAGAGAGATTTGTAGAATATTTTAATATTTCCACAATGTTAGCATTTGTTAAAAAGTCAGTAGTTAGAAAGTCATTTTTTTTATCAAATCTAAGATGACAAAAAGAGAGGTGGCGATTTCTCTCTCAAATTTATAAATTAGATGATTCGCCTTTCTCCCAAACGCCAATGCAATATGAAAAATGAAATTCAAAATTGTGATTTGCAAATGGCCATGAAATATTTCAAATAGTCTACAAACCTCACACATGGTTCTTTCAAGTAATTGTTCATTATAGTATGTCTTTAAAATCCGAGTTATGAAAATAGATTGTCACAATATCCTTTTGGAATAAAATTTTCCATATTTATGATTAGAACGCAGAATTGATTATGCATTAATTAAGAGCATCAAAATAATCGTTAGCATGTTTTTATCACAATAGCATATGTAATTTGACATTCGATTAGAATTTTTTATGACAAAATACAATTTCTTTTTCAGCTTATTACATATGTTATTGTGAAAAAAATGATTTATAACTCTACTTTGTAAATTATATGAAAAAAAAAGCTACAAAGTAAAATTGTTAACTTATTTTTCTATTTATTATTAATTTTCCTATGTATTTTGCATTTTTCACACATTGAATATCAGTCTAATGCCAAACACAAAAATTTTCCTGAATTGGGTGTCTGACAACGGAGAGTCAAATTAAGCTTGAAGAGCTATAACATCCCTATTCTCCTAAGCCGTACATAGATACTCAATGTTGCTTCATTTGTAGTAATTGATGATGTATTTTTATGAAACAACATCAGAAATCATTCTTCCTTGACAACTTATCATGAGAATGTGTTCTTTTGATGAAGATGTCTTACCTAATAATGGATTATAACACAAATGAACTACATGACCTAGATGAACAAATGTCGCTAGCCCAACGTATGAAAAACAAACAATCACAAATCATCTCCACGTTCGAACTATTGGTCATGAGCAGGTGGTAAAACAAATCTATAAGAAAGAGTGAGATGCAGATTATTAGTTTCCAAATTGCAATTCGAAATGAAATGCTCGTGCATGACACATGACATTCCCATTTGTTGCTATATATAAACAAGAATTGCTACGAATTTGTAATTGAACTAAAAGTTTAATCTCGCAAATTGTTAACAATTTAACATCATCATTATTCATCATCTACAATTGCTTTGATACACTTTCCTAACACGCAATTAAGTCCTTAACACAAATTGTTGATTGTTTCAAAACGATATTTGCCATTAGTCATGTACAATCGATTTGCTAGAATCCACTGACACATGACAATTAAATCTCTACTACATGTTGCTTCTTGAAAACAATTTTGTTCACAATTCTCAGAGTCAGCTGAGAGAGAGAGAGAGAGAGAGAGAGAGAGAGAGAGAGAGAGAGAGAGAGAGAGAGAGAGAGAGAGAGAGAGAGAGAGAGAGAGAGAGAGAGACTTGCAAAATGATCAGTGCCAGATGTTAGACTAGCTTGTATCTTGTTTTCGAATGAAGCAGTCGTAAATCCAATCACAGTCTTTTTGCTTGAATGTTTTGTAGTGCAGCTTATATTGTGATGTTGAAATGCTTCTGATCTGAACTTGGGGTCCACTATTCCCTCTCATTGGGAATATGCTCTGGAAAACAACTCTACCTCTTTATTGGTTCATTTTAATGAGCATGTAACGCACACAACTAAAAGAGAACATTAAAAAGAAACATCTAATACCTGAGTAGCTATCCTAATAATCCTAATCTTTTTATGAAGATGCAATTATAGTTTTGAAATGCATGCAGTGAGAAGTAGGAAGACTTTAACTTTGTAGACTTTAAAAACTGACAAGATTTCATTCATAACAACCATTGCCACTAGCTACAACGAATTTGCAAGTTGGCTAAAACGTAACGTTTTATCGAGATGCAGTTGTTGTTTTGAAATGCATGCAGTGAAAAGTAGGAAGACTTCAGCTTCCTAGATCTTGAAACCTGACAAGAATTCATTCACGAGAAGCATTTCCACTAGCTACAACGAATTTGCATGCTCGCTAGTGTACCAAAAAAATAGGCACAGCTTTTGTGCTCCAGAAAATCCACCTGCAAAGCTCTGTTCTTCTTCTACTCTTTACAATTTTCACACTTGAAAAGTAAAACTCACTAGCAAACGTCTGCTCATGTGCTCCATTTCTAGCAAGAACGCTTGTTTGAGAGATAGTTGTGCCATGAAACTGGTCATCGATAATAAAGAGACACAAAAGATTTCTAGAAACTATATACCTACGCGTGCAAAAAACCTCCAAACTGATCGCTGATAATAGAGACAGAATATGTGCCAAAAAAGTCGTCATTGATAAAAGAGAGACACAACTAATATTTAAAGTTTAGGAACACAATTGTAGGAGACCTCCAAGTGCCACAGATGTTCTTCAAATTGTACTTAGTTGGTTGTTGTCCAATTAGGGGCTCAGTTGTCTACCAGAAAGTTTATTGCATCAGCTAATACATGAAGCACACTTTTTTTACTTATTGGCAGCATATTTCTTTCCCATATTCATGTTAGTTTTACGGATGCATCCTAGCTTTCATGATTTTGAGGCGCTGCATTGAAGCCATCAGCATGAGCTTTGCATTATAAAAGCCTTCAGCTTGGGAGGTTGCTCCTCAAGTTAGCAAGTTTATTGGAGTTGATATATACTTTTGCGCTGAAACGAATTTTCTTGATTCAGGTTTACAATTAAAATTCGATCCTTGCTAGTTATTGTTTTTAACATTCTGAACTTAGTGTGAAAGTACTGTACTTTAGGACCATAAATGGATCTACAAAAGATCCACAAGAGTAATTGGATGCTTGCTTAACAATCTATCAAAAAACTAGACACAAAAAAGTTGATCTAGATTGGCAATTTGACAAACAACAAGCATTAACAATCAAAAGCATTGATAAACATCAAAATCCGAGCCCACACGTGTGTACTACAGGCTATAGTACGGCCTTCAACCTGAGAAACAAGTAGAAATTGATTTGGTTTCATTTGGATCACAAAAACTCAATGTACATAGTGAACTAGCTTGAGATTGCCAATGAGCTCCAAAAATTTTCTATCTTCTCACTGTGGAGAGAGGGAATACATAGCAAATTCGACTTCCTTCTTGAAGTTAGGTGGATTTCCAGCATGTAATAAGGAAGTTAACTCACTCTCCTTGACCTAAAATGAAACCCTAGTCTATTTCCTAGAGTTATGCTTGGTAGGTAGCTAGTTGGTCAAATTTTCACCTTAAACTTAGGTGTAGGTCCTATAAAGCAGGGATGACCACCAAATAGACATGACCAACTGTCTTGACTTGACCTAACCTACATTAGGATGGGTTTCCCATGTGGCATCATGGCCTCACATGTGTGGGACCCACTTGTGTACACAATTTACACTATTCTACATGGTTTTTGATCAAGCTAGATTTGCCAATTTTTGGCAATTCTTCACACTCCTCCTCAAATTTAACTTGATCTGTTTACAGCTCTCTTGATAGATCAATGAAAGCTTTTAGAAGTGTCTAAAAAATCCAGCTACAAACAAGGGACTTTTGAGACTCCAATAGAGAATGATGTCCATGAAGGATCTTTCACCACCTCTTAGAGGATCCCTTACAAGATGTTCCATAAATGTATCTATATACATGTAGCACACTTCAAAACTAAACATCATGCCAAGCCATGGATTCCAAGGCATTTTGTGCACTTGAAGATACATCAATTAAAATATTAAGTGCATAAATAATGTTGCCAAAGACAACTTGTCTTGCTTGATCCATATGATTGAGCCTAGATGGCTCCATCTTGATACTCAAGGTTCTTCTTGGAGTCCTCGAGTCTTGAGCTTGCTCCTCCACTTGAATTGACTCCAAACCATCAATGAATTGAATAAGGTGTTGATCCAAAGGTGCTTCTTCAAGTTTACAAATCTTCCACTCTTGAAAGATCACATTTCCACCATTGACAAATTCTTTGGTTGAAAACAAGTAGATTCTACAATCTCTACTTGAAGAGAAAAACACTACCATTATTCCTATCATTGAAATAGGATAATCTTTGGTCCTTACATTGGAATGATCATGCTCAAAGCATGTGGACCCAAAGATTTCCAATACAAATGATGTTTCATCTTTTATGACACTATTCAAACTATTACAAAAATAGTTATCCAATGAAATTGCTTTATCAACAACAAATGTAGATTTCAAAGCATCCCATTTCATTGTCTTGTCATACAAAATAATAAACACCATGAATCTTAAAGGTAAGAAACAAGTCACCTCATGTCTACTAATACTTTCCAAAAAGTATTCAAAGATAGTAGACTCTCCAATGCTCACCACCCTTGCAAGATGCACACTTGAATGGACAATTTGCATGCAATTTGATGACTCGGACATTGTCATTGAGGACTCCCTTGGAACTCTCATGCTTTGAGACTGATCCTCAAGATCTTCCTCCTTTTGATGCTCCTCCTCAATGCAAGCAAGATCACACTTTGCCAAGATCTCCTCTTGAGTGATCTCCTCCTTTGCCAAGCTCATTCTTTTAAAAGCAACACTAGCTTCCAACTTAAACAATCTTCCATGTTTAAATCCCTTTGCAATACAAACATCATTCTTCAAGATGAAGCAAACACCATGCTTAAAGTGGACATCCAAACCACTTTCTAAGAGTAGACCAACACTAAGCATATTCCTGGTGATTGATGGTACATAAAGGACATTTTCTAGATCCATGCATTTTGAGGATTCTAGACACAAAGAGATGGTGCCAACACCATCTATCCTACACTCTTCATCATTTGTAGTAAAGACAAACTTTTTAGCATCATTGAATGAGTGTAAGGTTGAGAAAAAGTCCTTTTCACAAGACATGTGGGAGCTAGCCCCACTGTCAATCCACCAATTGTCTCTTGAATTGCTATTGCTTGTTGGTGAGGATGTAGATGCCATCAAGAATACATCTACTTCATCCTCCTCCTCCTCCTTTGCAAGGTTTCCTTGTTTGTCCTCCTCCACTTGTGCTCTTAGCCTCTTGTAGCATTCAGATGCATAATGCCCCTTCTTTCCACAAAAGAAGCATTTTTGCTTTGACTTGTCCTTTGAGCTTGATGCATCATCCTCTTCTTTGGCCTCCTTTGGATGCTTCTTATTTCCATTGGTCTTCTTTTTGCCCTTGAATGAGAAATTGGCTTTCTCATCACCATCCTGCAAATACAAGGAACTCATCCTAGATTTTGCATGGAGCATCCTACACTCTTCAGCCACTAATACACTGTGAAGTTTTTCTATAGTTGGCAAAGTGTCTTGGATGGCAAAACTTTGGACCAAATTTGCAAAGTCATCTCCTAGACCATTAAGGACAATTTGTACAAGCTCTCCATCATGAATCTTCTCTCCAATGGAAGCCAACTCCCTATTTAGAGACTTGATTATGAGTACATAATCCTGTGCATTCTCCTCACTTCTCCTCATGCTTTGCAAAATTTGATTTCTAAGCATAAGAACTCTAGAAGTGTTGCTAGACTCATAGATTGATTTTAAAGACTCCCAAGCCTCTTTAGCATTAGTACAAGCTGATACTTCTCTCAACAAATCATTGCTCACATTCATCTTCACACAATGAAGTGCAAGCCTAGATCTCTTCTTGTATCTAGCTAACTTCTGTGCACCTAGAGGTTCATCTTCATCTTCAATCAAGAACTCATAAAGGTCTTGGAGCACCAAGCGTGACTCCATTCTAACCTTCCAAATAGCATAATTTGTAGAATTCAACCTCTCACTAGCTTCTAGAAGGTATGCTCCAGCAGATCCCATCTTACTAGTGACTTCTACAAACAAGAAATAGATTTGATTGACTTGAAACTCACAAAGGTCTCACACTTGCAGTGTTTCACTCAAATTTGATTTCTAATCCAACAAATGGACTTATAATCACAGTTCTATCACTCCCTCACAAAGCTGGAATGAAGATAAGATGAAGTGAAAACTACTTTCAAACAAATCTTGCCAAGAAATGGATTGATTGTCTCTAGAAACTCACTAAGGTCTCTCTCTTGTAGTTTTTCACTCAAATTAGATTTCTAATCCAACAAATGGACTTATAATCTCAGTTCTAGCACTCCCTCACAAAGTTGGAATGAAGATAAGATGATGTGAAATCTACTTACAATCAAATCTCGCCAATTTTGGCTATTTTTGGACAAAAAAATGGCTTAATCTCTTTCTTCCTTCTTGGTGTACTTTCAAGACCTGTTTTTAACCTTAATAGGACTTGAACTCAGCCTAGATTAATCAGATTCCATGAAACAAATTCAAATCTAATCAATGGCAAATGATCTTGGTAGATTATCCTAGGACCTCCACCAAAAATTACACCAACAGCTCACAAATTGAATTTTTTTGGATCAAATGAATACCATGCATTAAATGCAGGTTCAGAGGTGCCCACACATGTGTACAGTACGGATTTGGACCCCTACCAAGTTTGGGATCAAATCTCCTCACCAAAATCAAGATTCTAGCTTGCCCTCTCAATACTAGCTTTTAGCACCAAAACTTGCTAAAAATGGATTTGCATTAGATCAATGGCTTATGCTCTTGTACTTGGCTCTGGTACCATGTGAAAGTACTGTACTTTAGGACCATAAATGGATCTACAAAATATCCACAAGAGTGATTGGATGCTTGCTTAACAATCTATCAAAAAACTAGACACAAAAAAGTTGATCTAGATTGGCAATTTGACAAACAACAAGCATTAACAATCAAAAGCATTGATAAACATCAAAATCCGAGCCCACACGTGTGTACTACAGGTTGTAGTACGGCCTTCAACCTGAGAAACAAGTAGAAATTGATTTGGTTTCATTTGGATCACAAAAACTCAATGTACATAGTGAACTAGCTTGAGATTGCCAATGAGCTCCAAAAATTTTCTATCTTCTCACTATGGAGAGAGGGAATACATAGCAAATTCGACTTCCTTCTTGAAGTTAGGTGGATTTCCAGCATGTAATAAGGAAGTAAACTCACTCTCCTTGACCTAAAATGAAACCCTAGTCTATTTCCTAGAGTTATGCTTGGTAGGTAGCTAGTTGGTCAAATTTTCACCTTAAACTTAGGTGTAGGTCCTATAAAGTAGGGATGACCACCAAATAGACATGACCAACTCTCTTGACTTGACCTAACCTACATTAGGATGGGTTTCCCATGTGGCATCATGGCCTCACATGTGTGGGACCCACTTGTGTACACAATTTACACTATTCTACATGGTTTTTGATCAAGCTAGATTTGCCAATTTTTGGCAATTCTTCACACTTAGACTTCGTACACGTGTTCATTTGTTTTGACTAAGTTATCCTATCCAAAAGGGACATTGTAAAACAAATTTGAATTTTACTAAAAATTTAATAGCATCATTATTGTTATTAGTCAGGAGAAAAATCATTGATCATATATTGTGTTATGTTTGCTGATTTATTTTTCATTTGTCTTACTCCACTTTGCAAGAGTCCATATCATTCAGTATAAAACATTGAGAGAGCTTTGTAGAATATTTGAAATATTCTTAGAATGTTAGCATTCGTTAGAAAAAGTTAGTTGTAAAGCCATCTTTTTTATCAAGTGTAAGATGGAAAAAAGAGAGGTGGTGATTTTCCTCTCAATTTTATAAACTAGGAGATTTGCCTTTCTCCCAAATGCCAATGCAATATGAAAATTGAAATTTGAAATGCAAACTGCAAATTGCCATGGAATATTTCAAATAGTCTACAAAGCTTGCACATTGTTTTTTCAAACAATAGTTTTTATTCTATATTTCTCGAATTTGAATCATGAAAATAGCATATATAATTTTATGTTCAATTAAAATTTCTCATGATTTGGTACATTCCTTTTTTTAATATTCTTACACATATGAAAAATTAATATGCTTGAAAATAATTATAACTCTATTTTTATAAATTATATCAAAAAAAGAAAAAGCTATAAATCAAAATTATCAATCTGTTTTTTAAGAAAGAATCATAATTATGATTTTTCTTTTAAAGATGATTTTAAAATTTTGGAGATTTTTCAAAACATGAGGATTGAGAATTCAGTTGACAGCTGGCTTGGAAGTCAAATTTCTAAGACTCCATAAACCTACAACATACAAACCCCTATCCTAATTGCACTTGCATTTTGCCTGCTTTTCTACACGCAAGCTCCATCGCTTTTGTACATCAAAAAAAAAAAAAAAAGCTCATCTATTGCAAAGCTTCGTTGTTTTCCTATGAGATTGCAGCACCAATGCTTTCCTACGTGCCTTTCTACGAATAGCTACCACACATGAAGTTCCTATTTTATACATGAAATCAAAATCATTGATTACAACACTATCAATGCTGCAGAACATGCCACGTAGCTATTTTCTCTGAGCAGACAGCATGAATTCAAGTATAAGACAAAATTGTAACCAACCTACCTGAGCTTATGTACCAAATAATACAAAAATGGATGATGACTCCAACTTATCAAGAACAAGAATGATAGGTTGAATACGTATGTTAAAGGCGTTCAGTGCTATAGTTGTTTTAACAAAGATTCATAACTCATGAAATAATATTTCTATAGTTACTTGGCGGAGGCGATATTGTTGCAAAAAGCACACTTGTGTTTCTTGCACTCGCATACCTACTGCTAGAGTGATTGACAATCAATTGAAAATCAAAAGAATGGATTATGTTAATGTTTCAATGACTATCCTTGGCTCCACAGAAAAATAATATGCTATTTCTTGATAATCCTATTTGTTTGTTAATGACAAACAATCTATCTTTTACCTATCGTTTTATCTCCTAAATTCAGGTAATTGATATTAATTTTTGATAAGTCATCTATGAAATTATGAATTTCATCACATACTCTAACAACATCCAGAAAGTTAAGTGCAAAGTTAACCTTTTTCGTCAACTATCTATTACCAAAATGAAAACAAATTACCTGGAAAACTTCCAAAATCTTGATAAGCAATGTATAGAGAAAACAAAACTCCACCACTTTTCTTGGTGCTGATTTTCTACTCACACTCTGATATTTCAAAGCAGTCTGATAATCAATCTCTAGCAGCATGCACTCTTCGTTAAAGGAGATACAATTTCCTGGTTTATGGTTTTCCTAAAACTTTGACTTTCCACGTATAATGAGTAGTAAGAGCTTATATTTTTTATAATTGTAATATGCAAATTTATGTTGAAATTGGAAGGGCAAGTCTGATCAAGAAATTGGCCAAGATCAAGGAAGAACAAGGGTTATTGGCAGAAGGTAATGACTTGATGCATGAAATCCCAGTAGGTTCAATGTACCGATAGATGAATTAACTACTTGTATACATGACTGAACTTATGAGCAATAGATTTGCCACCAGCAGCATGCACAGGACACTAATAACCAAGTAGTAGAGGCAACAACAAGATGTATAAGACCGTGTACAAGTCTGATCAGGGAGCAGTAGAATTCAAATACTTAGAGCAGTACAATAATTGACGGGTTAGAGGTTGCAAGGGCACAACTATGGAGAAGAAACTACAGTGCTCGCAATTATTACTGTAAGGGCATACTATACAGAATGAAACGAGAATCATGATGGTTGAGCTTGAGGGAAGCATAGCAGTGAAATGCTAGCACAGTTAGGGAAAGCAAGTGCTAAACCGCTCTTTTCTGATGGGGATACCTACCAAGAAGCCTAATCCGACAGCCATGATTCATCACTACCATTACCAAGCTTGCTGGTCAGCATGGGAAAAATCAACTGACCACGCACATTTCTCACGCTCTTTGTACTTTATAAGAATTTTTTTGGTATGAGCATTCCAAAGCTACACATACCAGAAGAAAAGGAATTCCAATTCATGCAAACACAAAAAAATTGTAGTTGCAAATTATTTTGGAAAACGTGGCTGGAAATAACCTGGAATTTGCAGGTGTAGCTAAAAAGACATGCGTACAGAGCAGACCTCCAAACTAATCGTTGATGAGAGAAAGACAGGTCTGGTAGAAAACTGTACGTTTGCATAGAATACATCTCGAAACTGATGGTCAGAGAGATGAGTTTGGCAAGAAATTGATCGTTGAGGAAAGAGAGACAAAGAGATTTTTGATTTGTGAATTCGTTGGTTAGACAGATTCCACAAAAGCAAATTTCATTAATAGCAGAGATTGATAGTAGAATCATGTGACAACAAATTGGATCACTGGTGTGGCAACAAACTTATCGTTGAGCGCATGCACTTCAAACGATCATCAAAAACATGAAAATTTCACTAGTTTCATGCAATCATGAGACACTACATGCAAAAAAAAGCCATCGCGAACAGAGAAAAACATTCTCAAGTACACTTCGTGCGTGAGAGAGAGAGAGAGAGAGAGAGAGAGAGAGAGAGAGAGAGAGAGAGAGAGAGAGAGAGAGAGAGAGAGAGAGAGAGAGAGAGAGAGAGAGAGAGAGAGAGAGAGAGAGAGAGAGAGAGAGAGAGAGAGAGAGAGAGTAACAAGATTTCACATAGTCCTTCTTGACAAGTCAAGACCAAACCCTTTGAACCCTTCAATTTATAGCATAACAGGTAAAAAATACAGCTGTATAAAGTATAACAGTACAGAGTACCATAAAGTGAAGCAAGTTCTAAGACACCCAGCTGTTACCTGCCACCATCCCACACAACAAAACCGCACAAGTTAGTCGCGTGAGGAAGACAGGTGTCATAGCTGAGCATCAGTTGTTATCCATGTCCGAAACAAGATTCACTACTTTATCAGCTAAATTGCATTTATATAAAATACATCCAATCTTCCCAATCATTTACTTCATTACTAAGCGATACATTCTGCTCTTTAACGAAGTCGTATCAGGGCACAAGCCATACTGATCAACACAAGAGCAAAAGAAATGTATTAGGTTCACATTTACATTTTACATGTAAGCAACTATCCTTCATTATACTGATGGCCAGAGGTATGACTATGGTCATAGCGTTAGGTACTAGAGCACTTTCGTGCTATGCTAGCCCCCATGATATCCCGTAACTGTTTTGTGGGAGTCCAAACACCGAACAGCTTGGGCAAATCCATGCCATTCAAGTGTACCATTGTCAAGCTCTATATGAGCACTGGGACACAGGATGCAAGCGAACTTAGTTAAAAAAAATACAAGCTCATGTCTATTTTAACGTACATAAGATCAAACTTCTGTAACTTCATTAGTTACTACTTTTAAAGGAATAAATTTTAAAATTATCATGCATGGATAAGACTTCCTGTAGTAACGAGTAAGGCTATCCACCGTATTGGTGTAGTTTCGTATAGCATCGTACCTGAATGATAGACGAAGTCATCTCTTGCGAATCCATCTTCAGCTGTTTTAACAAATCACCTACGTGCTAGAAGATTCCAACTGAAAGTATCGTGCTAAGCGTATAGTACTTCTATCACCCTCATAGTCTTTAGCAAAAGTTAATCCATCATTTAGCCGCAGATTATCATTCAACTTTATTCGAGAGCAATTCCTTCCCCACAATACCCACATCATACAAATATTTATGTTACTGTGCAAACGTCTTCTCAGGAAGAAACAATCACACCAAGTTTCCTTTATGTTTACACTTCTTAGAAGTCATTCTACTCTTTATCAGAGGCAGCAATCTATCATACAACCATAGCAATCATCCAGAGCAACCAATCATAGCAAGCTACAGCCAATGGAGTAGCAGGAATGCTCTTATCAATAACATATATGTATCCATCATTGTTATCTCTGGAAACCATAAGCAAGGCCAATGGTCCATCGCACTTTCTCAATCCTTACATACTGTAAAATGCGTGGAAATATACATGCATGAAGGCCATGCTTCATCACTATAGTAACATGGATTTCACACTCAAAAAGGAGCGTTGGCCAGCTGCCCATTCCGTTATACAGATAGCGCTGGCCAGCGACTACTTATCAACAAAAATCAGTGCTATTTATGGTATACACCTGGATCGCTGTCCAGCGCCAACCAAAACTCAATTTTTGGTAGAAAAAAATACCTATGGACTAGACAGTCTAACCAAAGCCAAACTTCTTACAAAGTAGATGCACATAAAACATGGGTTATGTTGCGCCTTATCCACACCATTAACATATAGATTGGTAGTCATCCAATTACGTTCATCAATGGCATTTGTAAGTTTGTTGCTCATAACCCTTTTTCCATGTAACCGCTTGGCATTTTTCAAAAAGTTTGTAACAACATCTTTGCAAATCAAGGCATGTTCCCCAACAATCTCATGATCAATATTTTGATATGTAGGTAAAAATCTTGCCAATTCAAAGTTCTAAAGACACCTCATTTATATTAGACTGGCGCAATGGGATATGATTAAGCCCTTTGTTCAAGTCATTCTTTAAAACTTTGCTTCTAATAATTCCAGTATCCATCGAGACAAGATGCCCAAAAGTTTCAGAAATGAATTTTTTGAAATGATTATTGTAAGCACAAGTACAAGGTGGAATGTTGTCAACATTGAAATCACAAAAAACTTGAAAGGATTTATACCATTCATATGTGAAAAATAAGACCAACCAAAAAAGATAAGCTCAAAGTCTCATCAATGTGACCAAAAATTTGAATGGTAAGGTTTCAGCATATAATTGTTTAACATCAATCCTCTCAAAGCATCTGTTATAATAACGTAAATGCAAAAAAAAACTTCCCTCTGTCCCTTCTAACCACTAGTCATCGCCTACCAGTATTGCTGACCTCCAATATCCTTGCTTCTTCTATGTCTTCCTGCATATGGATCAATCACGGTAAAAGTTCAGCTTTTTGATAGGAAGATTCCCCTTTCCACCACTATTTTGTCCTTCTTTGCCTTTGTTTGGAAAGCATTTCCTCTTCCTATTATTTCCACTGCCTGATATGACTGAGCTTGGATTGTTCAAATTGATGGAACCCGTTTTTTTGCTAGTATTCTGGAAGTATTTGTCTTGCAAGGTAGAGAAGCTGGGTTTTTTCAAAGGCGTTCAATTTCTCGAACGTTTTCAGCATCGCCAAGGTGTGCAAGAAGCTTAGCAATAGGGTTTATGAAAAGTTCAATGGCAACATCAATCATGTATTGTCGGATAAATAGAAAGACAAGATGGGACTTGACAACCTCTCTAGCAGGTTTATGCAACCAAAGGAAGAAGGCATTAATCTGGTTTTGCAGAGACGCACCAGGAAAGAAAATGGAAAGATTATTCATTATACACCAAATAGAGTGATCAAACCATAGGATAGAAGAATTGTTTTTGCATTTATCACCGCATCTGCACTTAAAGAAGGGTCTTTTCTAGTTCCAGATTCTAGCTTGATGAAGGTTCATTTTATTAAAACCAATGTCAAAATGGCCTCTAGTTCTAGCCCAGGTCTGCTCAGAAGGACATCTTGAAGGTTCAAATCTGCTCATCTTGATAACAGTATCAAAGGCAATAGGAGTTTCAAAAGAAGGATTCTTATGCAAAGCAGCAAGCTTCCAAGCTTGGACCTCTTCATTAGTAAGATGAGCAAGAGCGATCCAGAGTTCAATACAGATAGGTGCAAGGAAGTTGACAGAGGGAAGGCTCCAAAGTTTATAAGCAGTTTTTGCAGATTTAAACTCAATGATACGTACCAATGGTACTTGGCAACTATTGGCTTGACAAAATTCAAAGGCAGATTGATTTCCCACATCACTGAAAAGCACTATCTTCATCAAGGTCCTCGGAAAATCAGAGGGTGCGGTGAAGTAGGAGCAGGAGAGGGGACAGGGGTATCAATAGAGGAGTCACCATTTTCTTTTTCCAGGCAAGCAAATACTTTTCAAATATGCGTATCACAAAAGCAGCAATTTGTTCAGCATAATTGGAGAGGTCCATATAATTTTTTCAATCATGCTAAGGGATTTCTTCTTTTCAATAAAATTCGTATAAACATGATGTTCATCAAATCAATAAGACAAAGAATTTTATCCTCCGGACCAGCAGCGTTACAAGTAGTCATATCATAAGCAGTAATCAAATTGTGAACTTCTACAGCTTTCTTCATGCAACATATAATGGTCTGAACAAAAGGACTAGGAGGAGGAAGGGGCTCCTCATAGCCAAGAGTCACCGCATCATGAAACCATCCTGTGGACTACATCATACAACAGACCTTGTTAGCCATAAAATACAAGTAAAGGTAAAGGTTTCATGCTACCCCGACCAAAGGGTAGCCAGGGTGGCATAAGAGATGCTAGAGAGAGAGTAACAAGATTTCACATAGTCCCTCTTGACAAGTCAAGACCAAACCCTTTGAACCCTTCAATTTCCAGCATAACAGGTAAAAAATAGAGTTGTATAAAGTATAACAGTACAGAGTACCATAAAGTGAAGCAAGTTCTAAGACACTCAGCTGTTACCTGCCACCATCCCACACAACAAAACCGCACAAGTTAGTCGCGTGAGGAAGACAGGTGTCATAGCTTAGCATCAATTGTTATCCATGTCCGAAACAAGATTCACTACTTTATCAGCTAAATTGCATTTATAAAAAATACGTCCAATCTTCTCAATCATTTACTTCATTACTAAGCAACACATTCTGCTCTTTAACGAAGCCGTATTAGGGCACAAGCCATACCGATCAGTACAAGAGCAAAAGAAATGTATTAGGTTCACATTTACATTTTACATGTAAGCAACTATCCTTCATTATACTGATGGCCAGAGGTATGACTATGGTCACAGCGTTAGGTACTAGAGCACTTTCGTGCTATGTTAGCCCCCATGGATATCCCGTAACTTTTTTGTGGGAGTCCAAACACCGAACAGCTTGGGCAAATCCATGTCATTCAAGTGTACCATTGTCAAGCTCTATATGAGTACGTGACCTTACAAACAACACCGGGACACAGGATGCAAGCGAACTTAGTTAAAAAAATACAAGCTCATGTCTATTTTGACGTACATAAGATCAAACTTCTGTAACTTCATTAGTTACTACTTTTAAAGGAATAAATTTTAAAATTATCATGCATGGATAAGACTTCATGTAGTAACGAGTAAGGCTACCCACCGTATTGGTGTAGTTTCATATAGCATCGTACCTGAATGATAGACGAAGTCATCTCTCCATCTTCAGTTGTTTTAACAAATCACCTACGTGCTAGAAGATTCCAACCGAAAGTATTGTGTTAAGCGTATAGTACTTCTATCACCCTCATAGTCTTTAGCAAAAGTTAATCCATCATTTAGCCGCAGATTATCATTCAACTTTATTCGAGAGCAATTCCTTCCCCACAATACCCACATCATACAAATATTTATGTTCTGTGCATACGTCTTCTCAGGAAGAAACAATCACACCAAGTTTCCTTTATGTTTACACTTCTTAGAAGTCATTCTACTCTTTATCAGAGGCAGCAATCTATCATACAACCATAGCAATCATCCAGAGCAACCAATCATAACAAGCTACAGCCAATGGAGTAGCAGAAATGCTCTTATCAATAACATATATGTATCCATGCATGCATGCAAGGCCATGCTTCATCGCTATAGTAACATAGATTTCACACTCAAAAAGGAGCGTTGGCCAGCAGCCCATTCCGCTATACAGATAGCGCTGGCCAACGACTACTTATCAACAAAAATCAGTGCTATTTATGGTGCAAATTGTTGCTCACCGTTAGTTGACCGTTCAACGTAACAGAGCCCATGAGAGAGAGAGAGAGAGAGAGAGAGAGAGAGAGAGAGAGAGAGAGAGAGAGAGAGAGAGAGAGAGAGAGAGAGAGAGTTCACTTAGACGGTGCTAAGCAGACATCTCAAGTTTGCTCTTGTAATGGGTGTCTTCTACTCATTAAAAACTGTGGACAGCAATGGATTGCTTTAGCTTGGAGAATGAGGAGGACTTTACAAGCTTGAAAAAGGAGGCCAACTGATGAAACAAAGACAAATTGTGAAAACACAACCGCTCTCTGTGTAGCCTTTCCTTGATGAGCATAGTGCATTCATCATCGTTGATGTAAAGCTCTACATCTATCTCCACCGCCTCCCACCAACTCCCACAACGGCCAGCCGTCTATCTCCATTGTCTATCTCCAACCGCCTCCAACACAATTGCGGCTCTCTCAGGCCTATACTCCTGCAAACGAGAGAGAAAGAGCTCGTCTCTCTCAGCCTTGTACTCCTCTGTGTGTGTGTGTGTGTGTGTGTGTGTGTGTGTGTGTGTGTGTGTGTGTGTGTGTGTGTGTGTGTGTGTGTGTGTGAGAGAGAGAGAGAGAGAGAGAGAGAGAGAGAGAGAGAGAGAGAGAGAGAGAGAGAGAGAGAAAGAGAGATCTTGATCTGTTTAGAAAGTCGCGTCAACATGTGGACTTTCTATTTTATTCAATATCAAATCATAACCTTTCATCTTAATGCATATCTACGTTGTATAATATGCCATGTGGTTACTCTCTTTGAGCAAATAGTTCAAATTTAGATATAGGACAAAATTGTAAAAAAGCACATCCATAGAGCATCAAATGACTAAAACAATCTGATGTAATCAATTGCACAAAATGTATACTTTGAATGACAAAAAATAGATACTACAATAGGATAAGAATTACAAATGTAAACCCAATATTACAACTCACAGGTTCGAGCATCATTTTTGTTTTTAATGTGCTCTGAAGTATGGGATATAGTTGAGCAAACCACCATCAAGTAAGAACTTGATTTCTCAAAATATTTTTCTTTTTTAAATGTTCTCCTTTTAGTGGAAATTCTTTCTATGAGGTCATGTTCTATAGACGTCTCTATAGATTGTATTTAGTAATGAATAGCGAGTATAGAATATACCATACACATGTATGGCCAATGATTATGTATCAATGAATAATAATACCAGAGAAAATTTATGGAAAAAGTGTTGCCCTACTTGCAAAAGAAATGTGCGACCAGCTCAACTTTTATTTATCCTTTGGCAATTTGACTTCTTGAAGCAAGTCCTCAATTTAACAGATGATAGCCTCATGGATGGTATCCTTTTCCAAGATGCAATATAGATTTTTTTCCATCAAACAACAGAAAATGCTTTAGAATTGTTTCATTATTTTACATTTGGAAAGTTAAAACGAGATCATGTTTAGTGTTCATCATTCACCAAAATTAAAATCCATGTTAGAAATTATCTTCAATTAAGCAATCGTCTTTTGCAATTAGTTAGGCTAAAGGCTTGAGTTTGGCAATGTGGGCTCAATAAAATATATAATTTTCTAGTTTCCCTTGGTCCTGACCAAACAATGGAATGATTGAATATCATTTTCAATTGGAAAACTTGTGTAGCTATAATGGTTGGACAACTGATATAGCCTTTGAACTTACCAAATCCACAAATGTGTTTTGTTCCAAAGTAGCTCATATTCATAATCAAACCTAAATGTCTTCCAGTCTGTAATTAAATTATTTAATGGAACATGTATAGGACTTACAGTGATAATCATTATAATGTCTGAAAATTGTGGCTGTACAGAGAGAAATGCTTCCAAAACCTTGTCTAGCTTGCTGAAAAGTGGTCAACTTGGCCAGAGAAGTTCGTTAGGCACAAATGTATTAAACTTCTTCCTAGTAGCCTTGAAATTGGACTTTATGGATGCCCTTGTAGACAGTGTCTACATATCTGTAACCCATCATAGCCACAATCTGATGAATATGATTTAACTATGTACAAAGTGACTAAGGAGCCATTAACTATGCAGTCAATCTAATATTTGTGTTAAGATATCATGTTATATTTCATGCATTCAATCAGAAAAGTAAGTTTCAACTCTTAACGACGTTAGAAATGCTTCATGAACCTCAGGAGATGAGCTTTTTTAATTTCATATGTGATAGACACACTTCAGTGATGCATAATTTGCAGTTGGTGCACATTACGGACACAATTGCAAGTGCAAACCCTCAGGCCTTGAAAAACAGCCCATATGACCACCATATTGCATCTGTACTCACTAAAATGCTAGTGAGATATTCAAGGTCAAGGGCAACCACCATTGTTGCCAGGAAATGATCAAACCTTGCAAGGCAAATCTTGTCAAGGCTTCAGAATCAAACAGCAGATGCACAAGCAAGGTCAAAGATTGGAAACCCACCTGAACTTTTTAACTCTAGTTTGTCCTTGTTTTTAATTCATCTTTAATGTTGAGTTGTGATCTGATTCTATCTGTAAGTCGAGGAAGCGTTTTGATGTGTTCTTGAATACTGTTTTGCATACACATTTCTACTTCTCGAGTTGTTTGTGCATCAAGATTAACGGCTTCTGAAATATCCACCTTGTCACGACAGACCATGATGCTCCGAGTGAGTCGATCCTGCAAATGTGAATCATGAAATTTTCCTTAACTACCAGTAACACTACATATGAAAACTTTGCAGCACAAGAATGATAGCGATAATTTCAAAATTAAAAGTACCAAACATACATGAAGGCACATTCAAAATTGGATATACAAAATATACTCAGACTGAATCCTACTAAACTCCAAGACTCATTCAAATCAATTGTGTATTGAGTTATGTAGGATGAAGTACAAAAGTGGAAAGCCAACAGGACATCCACCTTATACTTAGTCCAAGCAATGTGTGCCTTGAATGAAACACTTCGTGCTATTAGAGAGAGCACATATGTCAATCAAAGGCAACCGGTATAGTTCTTAAATTGCTCCATACCTTTCATGATCTGCTGTCTTTTCAAAGGCATCACCTGTGGAGGGAGGGAGCCAAGGGAGACGATCCATGGGATTTTGACATGGAGCAGTTGCTAGTGGACCCCAATGCGGAGACACAGGCAGATATTTTCACCTCCAGTTAGGCCTAGGAGGCGCCCCAGAGGCAGAGCAAGAGGGGCCTTGGGTTCGTTGAGCAGTGTGTACTTTTTCACACGTGTAAGGACACACAAATCAATGTGTTTGATCTTCTGGGTGTGATTGCACACGAAACTATCACTTGATTGTAGCAAGCAATCTTCCTAGACAATCTTCAAGGCAAGAGCACACAAGCATTCATCAATGATCACACACACTTTCTCACTCAAACCAAACACTTAGCATGAAAAAACTAAGTCTCAAAATACATTCAAAGAGTGAGTTTTTGAGATCTAAGTCACATTGTTCCACTCCTACTCAAAGAGTTGAGTTTTGTTTGACTTGAAAGAGAGTCATAGAGGTGTGTGAGTCACATGTGTAATGTTTGATCCAAAATCCTTTAAGTTCCTTCCTTGTAGAGGGCAAGATCTAGTAACTCATTTCTTTACTTTGGTTGAAAAATTGTCTTTTTCATGGTGATCAAATCTTACTAAGTGGCATTAGCTCTTTGTAAGCACATATCTTAGTGAGAAATAAGCATCACAATCTGAAAATTTGAATTTCATTCCAACTCTAAAGAAATAGAGTCATTGGTACTTGGTGGAGTCCAATAGGGGTGAATGAATTCATTTTTTGAGCAAAAATTTGACATTGTATGTATGAAACTCAAATAAGTTCTAATACAACTTACTTTGTGAGAGGGTGAGGGTCAAGTTGTGATCCCATTTGAAGTCTAGAACAAGGAGGAGTCCATATTTGAGTGTTCATACATGGTTGGGATCTTTGTGAATCTCTAGATGTCTAATTCTTAACCTTGGTGAAAAATTATTGACATAGATTGTTATCAAACCATTTCATGTCCATTCCAAATCTCAAGAGTGAGATTCTTTGGGTCAAGAGGGATTCCAAAAGGGGTGATTGGATCTGATCTTTGTGTGTTTGAATCAAGTATACATGTCAAGTTTATGTGATCTAGTGTAGATCCATTTTTTGTGAAATTTGTGGTATAGTTTGTTGTCAAACCAAATCAAATTCATTCCAACTCTAAAAGGATAGAGTATTTGGGTCAAGAGTGAGTCCAGAAGAAGTGATTAAGTTTGATTTTCATGTGTTTGAAACAAAACCCATCCTTTGTTCAAGAATCTCAAAAGTTGAGTGAGCTAGTCAAGAGAAAAGGAAAATCTTGGTGCCAAATCTTTTCAAATCCATTCCAACTCTCAATAGAAAGAGTCATTGGTATTTGTTGAATCCAATAGGGATGTTTGGATCTGATTTTTTGTGATTTGATAGAGTGCTTTTGTCTTAGCGATCAAAGCAAAGATTAGTTTCCAATTGACTAGGTTGAAAAGAGATATGATTCAAAATTTGTGGTCTAGATCTTGTGTAGATCCTTCTAGATTGTTGAATGTGTTCAAATCTAGTTTCTTGAGAGTCACAAATTACATTTTGAAAAGTCATATCACAAGGTTTTACTTCCTCATCATGGCATCAATAGGTGGCAACCTATTGGAGGCAAGTAAGGATCCTAAATGCAACCTTTGTGGCAAGAGAGATCATTTTATCTCAAGATGCTACAAAATGAAGACCAATCCATCCAAGGAGAACCAAAGCAAGAGGGCCGAGGCGAAGGATGGAGCTTCAAGTTCAAAGTGCAAAGGCAAGAAGGACAAATCCAAGGAAAGGTGTCTCCTTTGTGGAAAGATGCATGAGGCTTGGAGCCTCACAAAGACTTACAAGATTTGTCTTCAAAAGTCCATCACCACACATTTCAAACCTTTTGAAGTTTTTCATTTGGAAGTGCATTGTTTGGTTCAAGATGCAAAGATAGATGTCACTTTCATTTATGTCACTTGGATTTATTTCATGTCCTTGGAATGCATTTTGTTTGGAACTTTGGATAAGTTCAAAGTTATTGTTATGATCCAAGAGAAACCAAGCAAGATTAAGGAGGAGCAATCACAAAATGAAAATAGTTCCATTTATGGTCTCATGACATCTTTTGAGGAACTATTTTGCTTTGAAGAGATTTTTGTATTTCAAATGTGGATTAAGGCAATACTAGTTGAGTGTGATGCCTTAATAGAAAGCAAAGCATGTTTTCCTTGTAAACTACATTGAGTATAAAGACAAGGAAATGGAAATGTCTTCATGATGTATTTTCTTTTGGTTTCAATAAGATCATGAATGATGTGTTCATTCATAATGTTGAAAATTGTAAATTTTCAATTTTGAAGGCAAGTTGTAAACTTCTTATGAGAATAAGTGAAGCATCCAAAGTGGACATTTATATCCATAAGTGGGGTGCACCGCGCCTTACGTGGTTGACCCCGAGTTGCTGCTTGCTTGGCTGGCACGCACGAGGAGAGGGAGTGCATCCTCGTCCAGTCCCTTTGTCTCTCACCCCCCTCAGACAGTTCCGCTAGACGCATCTCCATCTGCACCCATTCCAGTGGATCCCGTCCCATCTCGTCCGCCAGTTGCCACTTCGGTTCCACCACCACCCACTGTTGCTCGCACTCCCCCAGTTTACGACTTTCTTATGGACTCTCCACAGCCCGAGCAGGAGCAAGTCCAGGATGCCAGTGACGATGCCTTCCAGGATGTTGAGGAGATCCCTTCCTCCCTCCCTTCCCATCCGGTTGACCTCCCTAGCCAGCAGTTTTCGTATCCCATGCCAGATGTTCCCCCTCCACCAGTGCACCCCACTTATGCTGCTGAACCCATCCCTACCAGTGCATCCCACTCTCCCCATTCCACGTCTACAGCCGATGCATCTACTAGCGCCCAGCCTGTCGCGTCATCATCCATTCCCGTCACGTTTGGTGCACCATGTTGGAGGTCCACTACCCGTCGCCCAACTGGGAGAGTTCTTAGGCAGCAGAGCATTCGCGGCGCACATCAGCCGCACATGGACAGAGAGGCTACACAGGCCGTGGCCAGTCTGATTTATGAGCTGAACCTTCCATTTGCCATCACTGACTCTGAGCCCTTCAGAAGGGCCTTCCGCCTTGCATAGTCTGTCAGCCCTAGTTGGAGAGTCCCTAGTTCAGAGGGTGTCCGCACACACATGCTGAGAGATAGGGTCGAGTCCTTGTCTAGAGAGATGGAGCCTTTGCGTCGCCACTGGGCCACTTACGGTTGCAGCATCATGTCCGATAGCTGGACTGATGTCAGGAGGAGGCCGATCCTCAACATATTGGTCTCCAACTGAATGGGCACACAGTTTTTGAGGGCCGTGGATTGTAGCGGGGGGGGAGAGTCATATCGGCAGAGTTCATGTTTGATGTCATCAGGTCTTCCATCCTGTCCATAGGCGCACAACATGTCGTCACGGTGGTGACGGACAATGCCACGAACTGCATTCAGATGGGTGTACTGCTAGAGGCCGAGTTCCCTCACATTGTTCATACCCCCTGTGCAGCGCACGGTATAGACCTTCTGATGGGGGACATAGGTGCACTTCCCTGGGTTAGAGCCATCGTCCGTGAGGCCCTCTTCTTGGTGACTTTTGTCACCAGAAAGAGGCGTGTTTGTTACGAGCTCGTAACCAGTGCCGAACCCTAGAGAACACAGATAGGTCAGATACCACAGTCAGGGTCGTGTCCAGCGTACATAACCAACAGGGCAAGACAGTGTGAGTAGTATGCCCCAGCACGGTCCATAGCCATGGCGGGCCTAACACAGCCTAGGGACCCTGTCAGCAGGATAGGGCCCCCAGTTGGGTCCCGACGTGCAGTCGGCCACGTCAGTGCCACGTGGCCGACACTTGGCAGTAGCATGCTACCAGTCCTCACACTGGGCTAGGAGGGGCTTACTCTATATCAGGGAGTAGGCAAGGTTGGGTGGATCAGTTAGTGTTTGCCCTACTGTGGTGTTAGGATCTATTACACTGGTATCAGAGCCATCTCCATCCTAGGGAGTTCAGGACAGCAGTAGAGAAAGCTATCAGAAGATAGGAAAGATTTCTCAGATTCTCAGGAAAGAATTGAGGAGGAAAATCGCTGTAGGAACAGCTTTCAAATCCTTGAAATTAGCTGGGAATTTACAATTGTTTGAGGCACAATCCCTTGTAGAAGCTCAGCGCTGAAAAATCAGGGATTTACCCTTGATTTTTATGTATCAATTGTGGATTTTTGAGCACATTTTAAATAGAAAACGTGGAGCAGGTCCAGCGCTGCCAAATTGGGTGGAAACTTCGAATTTGGAGTGAAATTTTCTGGAATTTGGAGCGGATCTGAGACAGAATCTTGGGTGCAGGTCCAGCGCTGAAGGTGTTGCTAGAAAATCAGATTTTGAGAGGGATTTTGGGTCTCAAAGTAAGCAAAACCAAGTAGCAACACTCCTGGTCAGGCAGCGAGGAAGGTCTTTGGCAGAAACCACAAGTTTGCAACTGTTTTTGGGTCCTAAAATGGGAATTTTGGAGCAAAAAGTATACACCTCAGACAGCGAGGGAAGGGGCCAAGACGATCAGAAGTTTGTTTCTTTTTCTTGGTACCTTGATCTCTGATTTTTCCGGACAGCAGATCTGAAAGCAGTGGAGGAAGAGCTGAAAGGGCTTTTCTTGATTCTCTCTGTGGAAGTACAGTTCTCAGAAAGAGCTAAGTTTTCTTTCCCTCCTTGTACAGTTGTAAATTAGTCTTTTAGACTTTTTTTCCTTCAGAAGTTAAGGTAGCTCTCTTTCAGTTCCGAAGATGACCACTCCTCAGGGACCTGATCAACCCCCGGAGAGAGGCTTCGACGAACTTGAAACAGAAGCCTTGGCTTACAGAAAAGGGAAGGAACCCATGGAAGTAGAAGAACAGGAACAGTTCGCCGAAGAACTCGACGAACTGGTTACCAAGGAGCAGTTCCTCCAATTGGTAACAAAAGTGGATGAACTGAAGTTGGCATTAGCCAATTTCAAGTCCAGTGTGGACGACTCGTTCGCTGAACTCAAAAACTTGATTTTGAGTTCCGCGAAAGGAAGCCTTCCCTCCACTTCTCAGTTATCCCCTTCTCCACTTCCATCAGTTTCGGGTGAGACTTTACGGTCTCACCCCAGTGTTTTTAAAGATTTAAAGCCTCCTACTTTTAATGGGGAAGAGAAGGATAGAAATGCAGATATTCTACAAACCTTCCTCAGCAAATGGAAGAACATTCATGCTCTTAAACAGACCCCTGACCATTTGCAAGCAATTGAGGCCAGTCTTTCTTTAGAAAATATAAAGTAGAGGTCCAGAGAAACTCGCCTACTACCCTTGAGCAAGCTCTCAGATATGCTCAAATCTATGATGATTCAGTGGGTAGGAAGAGAGCGAGACAACAACCACTTTCTGAGCAGCTTCCTCAGAAAGACTTTCAATTTAAAAAGAAATTTTTAAAAAGAAAGAAAGAAGATAAATTTAAAGGTGAAGCTCCTCAGAAACGCCCTTCACTCATACAGCCCTTAAAACCAGATGATTTTGAGAAAGCCAAACAAGAACGTTTGTGCTTTGTGTGTATGGGCAAGGGACACACAGTCAGACAGTGTCCCAAGGGGCCTTTCACTAAAAAAGATAAAAAACAAGTTCATCTTGTTCAGACTGTATGTTTCCCCAGTAACTCAGCAGCTTCCGAGATCAAAGTGTATCATGAAGATCATGAACACTGTTGCCAGCTCACCTCTGCAATGCTAGCGAGACCCTTCAGCTTTGGGCCGCATGACCTAGTACGTATGCATGGGAAAGTTGGTAACCAGTCAGTAAGAGTCATGGTTGATGATGGGGCAACCCATAATTTCATCAACCACACCCTGGTTAAAAAGCTTAAACTACCAGAAGTACCTAGTCAGCATAGGTACATAGTTTCATTAGCTAAGGGTGAAGATAAAAAAATATGGGAAACTATGGTAAGTAAGTTAAATCTTGGTATTCAGGGGTACCAAGATGAAATAAACTTTCAGATAATGCACCTGGATCGAACAGACATTGTTCTCGGGAGAGATTGGCTCTACAGTTTAGGACCTTCCCTCCACAGAAACTATCAGGAGAACACCCTCAGCTTTCAGCATAAAGGCCGAGAGATCCAGTTGCATGGGGAGCATGATGTTCCCAACAGCCCTATGGTCTGCAGTTCAGAACTCTGTCAGCTAATCGGAGACGAAGACCATCAGGTATTCTTATGTGACTTTCAGTTTATTCCTGAAGTTTCTATTTCCAGTTCTATTCAGCAGAAAATCAGTAAATTAGAAACTTTATTGTCTAAATTTAAAGATGTTTTTCCTGAAGATTTGCCACATGGTTTACCACCTAGCAGAGAGGTAGATCATGTAATAAACCTAGTACCAGGTACAGCACCTGTTTCTAAACCTCCGTATCGGGTCAGCCGAACAGAGGATGAAGAAATAACTAGGCAGTTAACAGACTATCTTGGGAAAGGCCAAATTCAGACCAGTAGTTCACCATGGGCCTCACCAGTCCTATTGGTGAAAAAGAAGGAGGGGTCTATGCGTCTTTGCGTAGATTACAGAGCCCTCAATAAAGTCACAATTAAGAATAAATACCCTATGCCTCGGGCAGACGAGTTGTTTGATCAACTCGACGGGGCTAAGTTTTTCAGCAAAATAGACCTCAGATCGGGATATCATCAAGTCCGTATAAAATCGGAAGATGTCTCAAAAACAGCTTTTAGGACTCGTCACGGTCATTATGAGTTTAAGGTGATGCCATTTGGGCTCACAAATGCTCCAGCTACCTTTATGACCTTGATGAACAGTGTCCTCAGACCATACTTGGGTAAGTTTGTAGTCGTATTTTTAGATGACATCCTCGTCTACAGCAAAACGAGGAAGGAGCATCTAAAACACCTCAGAAAGGTGTTTCGACTGCTCAGAAAGCATAAGCTTTATGCTAAACAATCCAAGTGTGAATTCTTCGTTGAAGAAGTAGCATATTTGGGTCACATTATCTCTTCAGATGGGATTAAGATGGACCCAAATAAGATTAAAGCCATACTCAGTTGGCTGAGACCTCAGAATATTTTGGAACTTCAAATCTTTCTTGGTCTGGCGGGATATTACAGACGATTTGTCAAGGAATATGCTCAGACAGCAGTCCCTATGACAAATCTCCTTAAGGGGAAGGGAAAGGAGTTCATTTGGGAGTCCGCACAACAGGAGAGCTTTGATGCTCTCAAAACAGCCTTAGCTACAGCACCAGTTTTAAAGGTCGTCGACCCCAATCAGCCATTTGTGGTCGAAACAGATGCTAGCGACTTTGCAGTAGGTGCTGTGCTAACTCAGGGTGGACGACCGGTTGCGTTCGAGAGTAAAAAACTCGAGCCAGCACAGACTAGGTATAGTGCCTATGAAAAGGAACTCTTTTCTATAGTCCATGCCCTTAAGACTTGGAGGCATTATTTGTATGGTGCCAACTTTGAGGTCCTGACAGACCATGAGAGTCTCAGATACCTTTGCAATCAACCTGAGCTTAGAGGTCGGAAAGCTCGTTGGGCAGAGTTGATGCAAGAGTTTGACATGTCTATCAGATATAGGCGTGGAAAATTCAATACAGTAGCAGAATGCCTATGATAAACGAGCTGAGTTTTACTCAGATTCGTAATGAGTTACTCGAGTCCTTGAGAGGGAAATGCCAGCATGATGCATTCTTCTCTATTATCTGGAACTCAGTCCAGAACAGATAGTTACAGACTCCAGAACCAGTTCCCGGGGCTGGTGGCAGTTCATCCAAGAATACGGCAGCTTCCGTTGAGGATGATGATGAGTCCGAGTATACGTCGTCAGATGACGTTGAGGATTCTGAGCCTGTATTACCCAAGCAAACCGCAGTGGTTGAGGGTCAGTTGACTCAAGGATTCAAATGGAAACAGTATTCCATTCAGGATGAGTACTTGCTCTATAGAGATAGAGTATGTGTCCCCAATTCAGAGGATTATAGGCAGCAGGTCCTATATGAATGTCATGACAATCCTAGCGCGGGACACCCAGGCATACAGAAGACCTATGAGTTTCTTCGTAGGCAATTTTTCTGGCCCAGTATGAAAAAGGACGTCCATCAGTATGTAACCAGTTGCCAGAAATGTCAAGTAAATAAAGCAGAGCGTTTAAAGGCAAGAGGGTTGTTGCATCCCTTAGAAATACCAGCTGGTAAATGGGAGAGTATCTCCATGGATTTTATAGTAGGCCTGCCTAAAACCCAAAAGGGTAATGACGCTATATGGGTCACAGTTGACCGTCTGACCAAAATGGCTCATTTTATTCCGACCAAAACAACCGTTAGAGCTCCAGAGTTAGCGAGGTTGTTTGTAGACGGGCTATTTAAATTGTACGGTCTACCTTCCGGCATAGTCAGCGACCGGGACAGTAAGTTTACTGGAAATTTTTGGAGGGCAGTATTCCATCATCTCCATACTAAACTTAATATGAGTACCACCGACCATCCACAGACGGACGGTCAAACAGAAAGGGTAAATCAAGTGCTGGAGGATATGCTTCGTGCATACGTCAGCAAGAAGCAGACTAATTGGGAGGAGTATCTCTCGATATTAGAGTTTGCTTACAACAGTACCAAACATTCAGCTACGGGATACAGCCCATTTATGCTGATGTACGGTTTTCAGCCACGCTCACCCACAGCTGTAGGGTTTAAACAAGAAAAAGTTGAAGCAGCCAGAAACTTTTTAGAAGACCTAAACCAGATGATAGAACATGCTAAGCGTAGCATTAGACAATCCCAGGATCGAGCCAGGCATTATGCAGATCCACACAGACGGGATGTGCAGTTCTCCACTGGTGAGAAAGTCTACTTGAGAGTCCCAGTTGACTCTAAAACCCTCAAATCAGGAGTGTGTGCTAAGTTGTCTCCAAGGTATTGTGGTCCCTTTACCATCAGTAGGAGACTAGGCGAGGTCACCTATGAACTAGAACTCCCACACAGCAGTAAGGTTTTTCCAGTCTTTCATGTAAGTCAGTTACAAAAAGCCTTAACCAGATCAGACAATCTGGTAGGGGACAGTGTTCTAGTTCTCCCATTGGATCCTCAACAACCTCCACATGAACCAGAGGAGATTCTTGATAGTAGAGAGACGCAGACTCGTCATACTCTATACCGAGAATATCTGGTTAAGTGGAATGATCAGCCTGTTGAGAATGCCACTTGGGAAAGAGGCAGCGTCCTTCGCAAGATTTTTCCAGACCTTGTCTTAGAGGACCAAGACGGTTCTTAAGGGGGAGGGAGTGTTACGAGCTCGTAACCAGTGCCGAACCCTAGAGAACACAGATAGGTCAGATACCACAGTCAGGGTCGTGTCCAGCGTACATGACCAACAGGGCAAGACAGTGTGAGTAGTATGCCCCAGCACGGTCCATAGCCATGGCGGGCCTAACACAGCCTAGGGACCCTGTCAGCAGGATAGGGCCCCCAGTTGGGTCCCGACGTGCAGTCGGCCACGTCAGTGCCACGTGGCCGACACTTGGCAGTAGCATGCTACCAGTCCTCACACTGGGCTAGGAGGGGCTTACTCTATATCAGGGAGTAGGCAAGGTTGGGTGGATCAGTTAGTGTTTGCCCTACTGTGGTGTTAGGATCTATTACAGTGTTCTTGCCATGTTCCGGGTGTTCAGCCATCTGGACCTCCGTAAGCCAACCCCCACACGCTTTGCATTCGACTTGGTGGTCATCGACCGTCTGCGCAGCTTCTACAGATGGTTGCCACTGATCTTTGGTGTGCCAGTACGTTTCAGCACACTGAGGATGGGGAGCACTTTTCTTCCACGGTGAGGGGAGACCAGTTCTGGAGGGATGCACAGACATTGTCAGGACTGTTTCGACCACTCTACATTGTTCTCCGAATGGCTGACAGCGAGGGGTCGACACTTGGGCTGGTATATGAGCTCATGGACCAGATTGGACAGTTCCATCTTGCAGCCAGAGAGGTAAGCAGTATAGTAATGTAATTGGCCTTTATCCTTTTCAGTAATTGCTAGTTTGTTTTTCTATCAGTGTTAAGTTTTTTCGTAATGCCCTAAACCACATGCCTCTCACCTGCAGGATGACCGAGCTGAAGTTCATCTGGGAGAATCGGTGGAACTACTTCCACAGGAGTATCCACAGCGTTGCACACATGTTGCATCCCATATATTCGGATGCCGAGCTGGACGACTTGATTGCAGAGTTGGATTCATAGGCCCAGCAGATGCCGAGCGTCAGGGTGCCCCCATCCTCTCTAGCCAGCATGCCCTACACAGAGTCTCAGCCAGAGCAGCTACACGAGGTGCCTGCAGTTCCTCCAGTTCCTCAGAGGGTGTACGTGCGTCGCACAGCACCTTTAATGCCACCGATGCCGTTGAGGCCAGCCCGAACCCCCTGAGCATTTATCGAAAACCAGAGCAAATAACAACCAAATAGCTATTGAAAATAAGATCTGTTTGTGCCCCATCTACTGCACTTCTGAGAGGCAAAACGCTGGTTTGACCATTGATCCCCTAAAAAAAAATTCAGCCATAAGCTATTTTTCCAAAACCAAAAAAAAATAGTACGATTTTGGGTATAGAAACGCGTTTCTCAGAAATGCAGTTTTAGAAACGTGTTTCTGGGCATCTATGGTACATATATACATATACATATATGTATGTATATCATAGTTAAACCACATTTCTAGAAACGTGTTCAAAAACGCTCTGAACGCATTTCTGAATCGCGTTCTGAAACAAGGGAGTGTTTTTAAGAAACATTTTTTTTTTGTGGGCAATATGGGTATCAAATTATAGCATTTTTCAAGGGCAGTTCATTTATGTAGGTTGCCGGTACAATGTGGCCCAGTGTGGATGCAACAATGCCTCTAAGATTCTGTCAACGTTGAAAGTCAGAGTGGCTTGTCGAAAAGTGCAAAATCATCACTTAGTAGTCTACAGGTGAGAGATGTATGAGAACCTTTTCTTCTTAGTAAACTCAAAACAATTATAGTCAGTCTCTGTTTTTAAAGCAAATTTCAATCTAGATATGTGGGAAGTAAGAATCAGGGTCAACAATCTGCTAACAAAAACATTGTACAATAAATGATTGCACTGGAAGGCTAGGAATAGGGAGCATTTTGGGTACATTCACAATTCTAGGCATAATTATAAATGTTATGTAATGAGGAACTATGGGAGGGATGGACATGTTGTAAATAATGTACAACACACGTCAGTAGGCATACATACCGTAAGGGCACATATATGTCACAAGGTAAACTGCAATATATAAAGCAATTTATTCTTCCAATAAGTGGTTAGTTGGAAAGGACTCTTTCCTCAGCTTGAGGTCAGGAGTTCAAATCCAACCCCTGACACAAACAAGGACATACAAGAGAAACAATATAGAGCAACGTAACCAACTAAGTAAACATAACTGCTACTTGAGTACTTAGTACATACACCCAAAACAATTGACGACAAAATCTGCAGGCACCAGAAAGTTTTTCTCAAGCACCTGATTTTTAGCTAGAATACAATCGTAATTATCATACATAAAAACGTAAGCCATAAAATACAATTACAAATCTCATAGAAATATCAGGCATGAACAACCTGAAATCTTGACAATTCGTCATTGATGACAGCATTTGCTCTTTGCAAAGGAATGCCACAACGCTCCACACAGTTGTTGATGTCTTGGGGATTTCTTTTCCTCTCGAAACAGCGACTTGCACATTCATAATAAGCTTTCTACAGGGAAAATTCAAACAAAATTTGAATATTCTAAAAACAACCCTTATATATTCCTCCAAACAATGAAGCAAACTACAAAATGCATAGAATGTTGAGATTCATTATAGTAACCATATATCATAATTAATACACAACTTACATAAGAAACAGATTAAAAAAATGAACTCAAATCATCCAGCTTTGTAATACATAGCACATACAATATGCTGGATTGTGTCCACCAGATCCATAGGTAGAGAGGTCCCTAACATGGACAATACTTTCTTCTTAGTCACATGTTTAAAGATCCTCCTATCAGATGTGAAATATTATCGATTTTTTTTTTAAGGAAAATTGATGATGTTTTTCATGCCTCAGCTTTTTTTGAAAGAAACTCCATGCTACATACCTAGACAAGATGGTTCAAATTGAAAGAATGAGTATAGACTATATGGTAAGCCTAGACTAGAGGATAAGTTATAACTAGGAGTCAAGGACTACATAATTGAGCTTAAACTTTACTCCTTTCATACTTGCCATACATTTTCATATTCATAACCACAAATTCAAAAATCTTTCCAAACAAAGTACTTGTGCGACCTCCTATTTCTTGCAGAACTATTAAGTTCAGCAAAAAAACAAAACACATCTACAAGAAAAGATTCCACAGATAAATGTACTAATCCACAACAGTAATCTAACTAAATTACTCAAAATGCCATGCACTTCCTGTGGTGCAGTTATGCTGACATTCATTTCTCTTTATTCTCTTGTATGTCCTCGACTCCTCATTATTATGAACTTCATGGAAATTTGGAAAAGAAACGTGACAATGAAATCTTCAACAAAGGATTGTCGAAGCTTTGTGTGCCACTAGAACTATAAGAGCTCGTCTATTAGAGGGATCCATACTTACAGTCAATCTGGATCAACCCTTTCAAATCTTTCCAATTTGTCAATGCAGGGGGTCAAATCTTTTGGTTGCTCCTAGCCAGAATCTCAACCCTGCCTAGACAACTTTTCAAACATAGCTTTGATGGTTATGCTTGTTGGAAGATATTGGTTACTCGAGAAATCCATGTCAAATACACATGATGCTTTCTATGTTTCAAATGATTTGTACCTTTTTCTATATCTTGCACAGTTTCAATCATTTCAAATTGCTTCCAAATTTTTTTTGAGTGTTCCTAAAAACATAGTGAAAAAATACTCTTTTCAATTTTTCATGATTTGTACCTTTTTCTATATCTTGCACAGTTTCAATCATTTCAAATTGCTTCCAAATTTTTTTTGAGTGTTCCTAAAAACATAGTGAAAAAATACTCTTTTCAAATTTTTATCTTGAAAAGGATTGAAAAGCGCACATAAGTTATCAACAGATTTGAAAAAATGGCATCACATTAAGCATATATAGGACTACAATACAAGTACATAAAAAGCCCAACAAGCACTGCAGTTGAGTTCTCTCACAAAGAAACCAAGCATCTTAATAATCAAAAGCTGTCATTTGAGTGCGATAATCCCTAATAAAATCTTCAGGGCAATTGTAAAAGAACCTTTCATGAAACCCTAATGCATAATTTGAAAACAACGGAAACCGCACTATGGAGGGAATAGAGTGCCCATTTGTGCCCTTAAATGTACATCCTTGAGTGATGTATGTCCTTCGCACTCCCACACTCAAACTCAGTGTGAGTTATATACTGATATGAAAACTACACTCCTGCGCAACTGCAAGATATAAATTGCAAAGTTGCATATCTTAGAAGTGTTGTCAAAAAAAGTTGACATCACGTACAAGCTGCAAAAAATGCACTAACAAGCTATCATGCTTTCTCCTCTCTACTTCATCCTCTTTGAAGGTAGAAAAGCAAAGTCATGCAAAGTTTGATCATTGTCTTTCTACAAGTACAAGTTTACATCGGAATGTTGGTATGGTAAAGCATTCTTTTTCTCTAGCCATTTGTTGCAAATGATGGATGCATTACTGAAGAACTTTATGAGCAAGCTTCTCAAGATAATGTTTTGGAAAAGGCTAAAATCAAACATTCTTTGAAGCCATTTTGTACTAATGGAGGAGGGGAAAAAATCATGTCAATTAGTACATTGGTTCAAAGTGGCGTGTTGCTGGGTTTTTGGATGTTCAAAGTGGCAAGCTGTTGGTCTTTTTCTTGAAGATGGTGGACACCAGATTCAGCCATGGTTTATTGATCATTTTCAGCCTATGTTACATTGTGAGCATCCTATTATGCATCGGGAACGGCCTGCGGAAGGTTTTTGGACAGCAAGGTCCACATTTGGAACACTTTGGACAGCAAAATGTTGGTGATTTTGTGGTTGTTGGACAGCCTGCTACAGCCTCTTGTTGGTTGTCCGAGTCTTTGCGGGATAGCAAAGCATCTTCTTAAGTTGGAGGAAACACACATGCCTCACCAAAATCAGTACCTTATGCTGATTTTCATGTTTTGATGCTTCTTATGATGACGGTGTTGTCTTACCTGGTGTTGGTGAGCAAATCATTGACAGTAAGATTCGGGAGGATGTGATGGTAAAAGAGTATCATACTCTTCTTTATGAATCATGTGGTGAGAAGACTTATGGAATCATGTGGGAACCATTCATGGATTGCAAATCCATATTTCGGCTTGTGGCTGGTATTGTGGTTACCTACTTTGGATGGAGCATGCTTCTCTTCACTCTTCGACTTGATGCTACCGCACTTTGTATTCTACATCTCTTCTACATCGGGCATGATTGGGGCTGAGATTTCGGCTACTTCGGCTACTTCAAGCTGAAGTTTTTTTTTGGCGGCATTAAGCTTGGACAGCAAGCTACATCTTTTTTTTTTCGGCTACATGGAGTTTTGGGCAGCATGCAACACTTTGCATTTTTGTTGCAATTTTTCATACTTTTCATGTCATGTTAGGTTTTTTACATTATCATTTAAGAAGGGTGTTAGAAGTAATAAATGATAATGTTAGTTTCCCATAGGTTACTTTGACCCAAAAGGGCATTAAGCTTGGACAGCAAGCTACATCTTTTCTTTCTTGGCTACATGAAGCTTTGGGCAGCATGCAGTCTAGGCCCTTGGAAGGCCTATTTATATGTACTCATTGTTCATTTGTAATTTATTCCCTTTCAAGCATTGCTACTACTTTCTCTCTCCTTGAGGGCGCCTAACCCTCTCCCTCTTCTTCTTCTTTCTCTTCTTCTTCTTGTATATGGAGATTGAATGTTAGAAGGATCTGTAGGAAATCAAAGTGCCAAGATCCTTCTAACATTCAATCTCCATATACAAGAAGAAGAAAAAGAGGGAGAGGGTTAGGCGCCCTCAAGGAGAGAGAAAGTAGTAGCAATGCTTGAAAGGGAATGAATCACAAATGAACAAAGAGTACATATAAATAGGCCTTCCAAGGGCCTAGACTCTTCCAAACTCTAAGTTCTAGAACCTTCCAAGACCCACTACTAATTATAGGGCACCCCCAAAAGTCAAGATAGGGTCCCTTAACATAATTAGACTTTACTTGGACCCACAAATTACTACTGGACCATTAACATGGTCTAAATAATAAACCTAACCCATGGTTACACAAGTCTCGACGAAGTGTGGTAGCATCAAGTCGAAGAGTGAAGACAAGCATGCTCCATCCAAGGTAGGTAACCAAAATACCAGCCACAAGCCGAAATATGGATTTGCAATCCATGAATGGTTCCCAAATGTTTCCATAAGTCTTCTCACCACATGATTCATAAAGAAGAGTATGATACTCTTTTACCATCACATCCTCCCGAATCTTACTGTCAATGATCTGCTCACCAACACTAGGTAAGACAACACCGTCATCATAAGAAGTAAGCATCAAAACATGAAAATCAGCATAAGGTACTGATTTTGGTGAGGCATGTGTGTATCCTCCAAGTTAAAAAGATGCTTTGCTATCCCGCAAAGACTCGGACAACCAACAAGAGGCTGTAGCAGGCTGTCCAACAATCACAAAATCAACAACACTTTGCTGTCCAAAGTGTTCCAAATGCGGACCTTGCTGTCCAAAAACCTTCCGCAGGCCGTTCCCGATGCATAATAGGATGCTCACGATGTAACATAGGCTGAAAATGATCGATAAACCATGGCTGAATATGTTGTCCACCGTCGTCAAGAAAATTAAAAGCAGCTGGCCACTTTGAACACCCAAAAAATCCAGCAAAACGCCACTTTGAACCAATGTACTATTGACATGATTTTTTCCCCTCCTCCATTAGTACAAAATGGTTTCAAAGAATGCTTGATTTCAGCCTTTTCCAAACCATTAACTTGAGAAGCTTGCTCATAAAGTTCTTCACTAATGCATCCATCATTTGCAACAAATGGCTCAAGGGAAGAAGAATGCTCTACCATACCAACATTCCGTTTCAAACTTGTACTTGTAAAAAGGTAATGAACAAACTTTGCATGCCTTTGCTCTTCTACTTTCAAAGAGGATGAAGTAGAGAGGAGAAAGCACGATGATGAATCCTTTATTCAAAATATCTTCAAAAGTATTTCCCAAGCACTTTTAGAGGTCCTGCAAAATCTCAAATGATATAAGATAGATCTTGTTACCAATAAAATCTTGATCATCACGTCGATGCGAAACCTCAGCTTGCAACTCCATGAAGAATAGTTGGTGCCATCCAACATATCTTCGCCCAAACAAGTACAAATTGCCCCCAAATCTCTTGCCATAAGAACCAGCCAAGAAGATAAACTTTTTCAAACCCTAAATGTGCCCTAAAAAACACAAAAACCAGCAAGTATCAAATCTGAAAAATTAGCACCGGAATGTGTCAAAACCACACATTAGATGGACGTAGGAACTCGCCCTCCTACAAGCCTTGTGTGCTGAAAATTCAGCCTGAAATTGCATTACAAACTCAAAAAACTAGCAAGCAAAGAAATTAGGTTAGCCTCCAACAAAGCTTTTTTCGGAACCCTTCTTTCTTGCCAAAAAGTGTGAACAATACACACACGGATAGGGCTATTGCAAACACCCTACAAAAGGTAATATGCTGTCCAATTTTCAGCCTCGGAATGTGATCGGATCATCACAAAAAATTAGCGTCTTCTTCCACACCTGGAAACAAGTAAAAAGAAGCGGACCTTCACTTTGTAAGATTTTTCAGCCAAATCAGAAGATAAAAATTGCTTGTAGATGGGCGCCCTCCTGCAAAGGAGCAACTTCACTCCAAAAAATCAGCGAAGGTGCTGAATTTTTGTTATCCCTAAGTGAAGACAAACTCTTTTGGTAAGGCACCCTAAATCAAGCATAGAAGATCCATGGCTCTGATACCATGTAGGAAATCAAAGTGCCAAAATCCTTCTAACCTAACATTCAATCTCCAAATACACGAAGAAGAAGAAGAGGGAGAGGGTTAGGCGCCCTCAAGGAGAGAGAAAGTAGTAGCAGTGCTTGAAAGGGAATGAATCACAAATGAACAATGAATACATATAAATAGGCCTTCCAAGGGCCCAGACTCTTCCAAACTCTAAGTTCTAGAACCTACCCACTACTAATTATAGGGCACCCCCAAAAGTCAAGATAGGGTCCCTTAACATAATTAGACTTTACTTGGACCCACGAGTTACTACTAGACCAAAATTGGGTCCAACTTAACTAAAGTTGACTTAACATGATCTAAATAATAAACCTAACCCATGGTTACACAAGTCTCGACCTTTTGGGTCAAAGTAACCTATGGGAAACTAACATTATCATTTATTATTTCTAACATGTTAGAAATCCATAAATCATAATATGGATGGACAGACTAGGATTTGAGCCCAGGACCTCCCTCATACCGGATGGGATGCTCTATGGTTTTAGAAAGTCTAAATTTCCATGAATTCAAGCATTCCTACTATTGAATTAGAGTCAATTGCAAACTTCAATACATTCCAAGTTCCCATATTCAAGAATCATCAAAAAAGTATAGGTTTAAATTAAAGGGAAAATAGACTTAAGGGCTTTCAAATTTTGTAAGTAATGAGATACCATTTGGGATCCGGATCTATATCTCATAGAAATACTCCGAACAAATTAACCAATAGACTCACCCGTTAGTATGGAATCACCGATGTCCCATACCCCTCCAAGAAGGTTCTTTGCTTCTAGATCCGTTTACAAGAAAACCAAAAAGATCAACTAGCTATCCCATACCCAATTATAGGATTCGAACTACAACCAATTCCAGGAGATACTTCTAGCCATCAAATTCTCTCATGCTCCCTAAGCAATTTATTGTAGATGAAAATATCATCTAAGAATATCACTAGGCATTGAGCCAGGTATGGACGAAAAATATCGTTCATAGACTGTTGAAATAACACAAGTGTATTCATTAAACCAAAAAGAAGCACTAAGCAAAACACCCGAAGTAATGCTATAATAGATATCCGATATCCATTTCAGAATCGGTAAGAAGAATTTCATTCCTTCAAAAGTTAGAAGTATTCTTGGTTGCATTGGTTATTATAAAAAAAACACTATAATACCCTAAAAAAGAATCCAAATTACAAGATTCATGTATGGAACACATCCCAACTGCTTTTTGTTTGCAAATTCCAGGGATTTATTCCAAATCCAATTGTGACACAAAAATGATTCCAATTATTATCCGACTATCCCACCCTTTCTCTTAGAATCTTTGAATCCACAAAACTTTAAAAGAATTCCAAGGAAAGGAAATCAAAATATTTGAGACGATTGAAAAATTTTAAAAAATCCCAAAACCTAACTTCCAATTGCACTCTCACAATCAATCACTTTTTCTTCAGGAATTGAAAATAGACTACGGTAATTGGTACAGTTGGTCAATCAATCATCTACCACCTCAGGTTTCTTCTCCTCCCTCGAATATGGTCCAAGCAGAACGCCCTAGATTCGGCAAGGATAAGGTTTAGGCCTATTGCACTTTTATCTTGGTCTTGAATTTATACAAGAAGGGGCTGGAATTTTCATCTCTCAAGAATGCTACATTGGGCAGATTTTGAAGCGGTTCAAGATGGAAGATTGCAAGCCGGTTGCTACACCTATGGAGACAGGCCTGAAATTAAGTAGTCAAGGTGATGGTGAACCATTTGATACTACTTTATAGTGTCAAGCTATTGGCTGCCTCATTTACCTATGTAATTCAAGACCGGACATTTCTTATAGTGTCTCACTCATGAGTCAATTCATGCATGCCCTGATGACATCACATTGGAAAGCGTTGAAGAGGATCTTTCGATATCTTCAAGGAAAAAGAAGTCATGGACTGATTTTTCTTGCTTGTGATGATGCATGTTTGGTTGGTTTTGGTGACTCAGATTGGGGTGGAGATCAAGACACTAGACGCTCTACAAGTGGACATTGCTTTTTCTATGGAAATTCTGCAATTTCTTGGTCAAGTAAAAAGTAGTCCACTGTTGCTACTTCTTCTAGTGAGGCAGAATATAGAGCGATATTTTCAGCCACAACGGAGTGTTTATGGCTGAGAAGACTACTTGTTGACATGAAGTTTGGCGAGCCCTCAGCCACACTTATCTTGAGTGATAGTCAAAGTGCTATTGCCGTTGCACGGAATCCTGTTTTTCATGCGAGGACGAAGCACATCGAGATCCATTATCACTTTGTTCGGGAGAGACTTCATGATGGCGACATTTTACTTGAGTATTGTCCTATAGAGGATAATATTGCGGACCTCTTCACTAAGGGGTTGCCTAGAATCATATTTGAAGCTTTATGCAAAGCTTTAAATTTAATACCACATGTTGGTTTTATTACATAGTGAAGAGTCAGTTTTTGCATTGCCATTTAAGGAGGGTGTTAGAAATAAATGACTATGCTAAAGTTAATCCATACGTTACTTTGACCCAAAAGGTCGAAATTTGTGTAACCATCGGTATATAGTTATTTAGGCCATCTTAAGTTCGTCTTAAGTTCAGTTGGACCCAATTTTGGTCATGTACTGACTCGTGGGTCCTTAGAGGTCTAATTCGGTTTAGGGGGGGTGCCCTACATTCAGTAAGTAGGTAGAGTACATATCTACTTATTGTGTCACATTTTTCAGTTTGGCTAAGCATTGCTCTCCATTGCTTGTGTTGCTATTTTCTCTCTCTCTCTCTCTTAGAGGAGGGCACCCAACCTCTTCTCTCTTGTTTCTTGTGGAGATTGATTGATAACTAGATCTTGGTGATTCGACTCTTGTTTTCCTACATAATGGTTACTAGTTGGACTGGGCCCAAGCTAGGGGTTTAAGTCTCCATAATCTCATACTTACCAACAAGCGCATTTGGATCGAGTTGTTAAATTGCAAATGTGTTTGCCAAAGGTGTTGCAAGTTGCGTACCCCTTCTCAAGTAATAATCTTTTGAGAATTCACTAGAATCTTGTAAGCTTTGCCAGCTTTTTACTCCCAAATGTGGAAGGTGATGTTTCAAACTTTATCATCTTAATGCATATTCTGAAGATATTTTGCTCCTACAACTACACTATACATTTCCATCCTAAGCAAAGGTAAAGTCAGGATTTTTCGTGATGATGTTTGTAAACCTTTTTGCTTTCAACTCAGCCAAGTGAAGTCATCCTCATAGGTCAGTTAATGTGGTTGAGGCAATTATGCTTGGACAGAGCTGCATCATATGGGGTACAAGCTTAAGGGATCTCGACAATTCGAGAGGCTGAGGTAAGTTATCAAATTTTTGCATCAGAAATTTCATAATATGCCTCCTTGATTATTCCAAGTATCATAGAATAATAATCACAACCATTTTCCCAACCCCACTAGATCTTCAGATGAATACCATCTGCCGAGAAAAAGGAGCAGCAATGGGGATCAAAGGCTTTTCCTCACAACAAAAACTCTTTCTTGTCTACAAACCCTCAATAATTTCCATCATAATTAATATTGACTCCAAATGCCAGATAATACGCTCTTCTGAGTCCTTATGAGACAGTGTAACAACATACTCTTGAATCCAACTCAGAAAGACCAATGCCTGCTCGCAACTGAACGTAGTAAAACTCAAAAGACCTGTCAGATATAATATTGCAAAGGTTACCTGCATGTCATAGGCGACATAATCCTGCACTCCACCCAGAGCAGCATTGACTGCCGCATTGATCTCCTCCCCCATTTTCATAGCCGCTGCATCCATCCCTACTAACACCGCGTCCTGTTTACACAGCAAGCGCACGCAAAAGATCGAGAAATGTTCTCCTCTCAAAATCTAGATAAACAAAGCATCAAGGAAGAGAAGGGATTAGGGTTTATCAGTCACACCCTCCAACGTTTGTTTAAGAGCCTTTTGTTTAGGAGCCTATTCATGTCTTAAATGTTCTTAGCTATTCATGTTCTCCAACAATAAGTGCTTGGTTATAAGTTCATTTACTCAATCATTTATTCCGAGTTTCCTCGACATCCTCGACAGGGGATCCTTAGATGGATTTCTCTTTGCTTTGGCACATGATAGTGCCTTACGTACTACTAGTATAGCTTTTTCATCATGTTTATTTCACTCCATTGCAAATGATAAGTGTATTGTGCCTGCTAGTGTCATCCCAACTTGTTTGCATTTTTCAACACAGCTTTCCTCTTCGGCTTACGGTGAATAGGTTTAAGCATGTAGGTTGGTGTCCAAAAGGCCTTCCAGCAGATTTCTCCTTCCCTGCGGGGTTCATTACTCCTGAGCTGCCATTAAGGCACTTGGTGTTCCCGTCGGTTCTCTTGGATCTGTCATTTCATTTGTGTGGAATGCTCTGGATGGCTTTGCTCATCATTTTGATATGTTGCCAAAGCTTAGGAATTTCGGGATTCTCTCAATGCTTTGCCCAATGTCTTGGCAATCTTCTACGTTCGAAAAATTTGATGATATTTTATTGAGCATATTTGGTCGACTTCTGGGGTCAGGCACTGAGGGTATCTGGTGCTACTTGCAAGTCAACGAGGATTAGTTTCAAAGAAACAAAAAGTTATCGACTCTGATGACGCTTTTCCCTTTCATTTCTCCCAAATTGCACAAAAGTGAACGTTTTTTTGTATTCTTCTGATTTTTTGGTTTCCAAGTGGATCTTAGCACTGATGTACTATGTCCCCTTACCTATTCATCAATCACAAGTGATTACAAGCATGAATCCTAATCAATATTATTCAAATAATCAAAATCTAATCCTGAAAATTGAATTCTAACTCTATTTATGCCAAAACCAAGATGAAAGCTAACATTCCTCCAAACATGACAATCATGCTAACAAACTCAAAATAATGGTGATTGCTCAAAGCTACATCTCAGGAAGAAGTTTTACTCCCTCAAGATGGCAAATGATGATTTCCTACAAAATCACTTCAACTAGTTCAAGAACCTACTGAAGCAAATGGTCGTTGTCGGATCAGTCATAGACGATCAAGACATAGTAATGACACTTCTTTCAAGCTTGCCAAGCTCATACGACAGCTGGGTGATGATCATACCCTGAACTGACTCTTTCAAGAGTCATCACAATGATGTTGCAGGAAGACACTCGAAGGAACGAAGTCTCCAGTTCCTTGACTGTCGACTCTCACGCCTTTTACACCAATACTTCGAGTATTCAGATGCATCACCTATGTGCAGATCCCGAAGGAGACAAGGAAATTTGACTTCCAAGGTCTCAAGACTTTCCTTATCAGAAACACTTCATCTGACAACACCTACAAGTTGTACGACCCCAATACCCAACAAACTTTGTTCAGCAAGAGATATAGTCTTTATCGAGGATCAGCTCATCGATTTCAAAGACAAGGATACGGTTCCAAGTAAACCTTCTACACCTGCCATCGACATGACAATTAGAGCCTCTGGCTCAAGCATGCCCATAGTTGGACAAGAAGTCAGACGAAGAAGTTGCAGGTACTCAGCAACGACAAATCCAATGAATGGATCATCAGTCGACATCAACTTCTCCAAGAAGATCAAGCCGAGTGCGCACATAGCCCACAATGTATTCTCCTGAGTTTGCCTATCTTTTAGTGCATAAACCAACATCTGTCGAAGAGGCACTTAGCCTACCAGACTCCAATCTTTGGAAAGAAGCAATGGACAGAGAATATTCTTCTTTGATCAAGAACCAGACATGGTCACTAGTCGAAGCTTTGTTGGTTGCAATTTTATTGATTGCAAATGGGTCTTTAAAATCAAGTACAACGCCAATGGAGCATTGATAGAAGGAAGGCACGAGTAGTAGCATGAAGATTCTCTCAGATCCCCAACATTGACTACAATGAGACTTTTAGCCCAAGAGTCAAGCATTCATCGCTCCAAGCTCTCCTATCGTATCCTACAACATCCGACCTCGAAGTACATCAACTCGATGTACATGCAACTTATTTGAATGGGGTCATCGAAGAGACATCTACATGCTACAGCCTGAAGGATACATTCACGAAGGTATGAAGCATCATGTCTGTAAACTCCACAAGGCACTTTATGGCTTGAAGCAATCAACCAAAGTTTGGTTTCAGAGGATCAACACAATCCTCAGCTTGGTTTTGAACCAAGCATTGCCGATTCAAATGTATACTTCAAGTCAGTACATCAGTCCTTTATGATTATCATCTGGTATGTCGATGATACATTTCTTTTCAACCTGCGATCTGATAGATGCTGATTTCATGTATATGATGCTAGAAATGGGGCTGTTAACTCATTAGAGTAACTGCAGTACTCTAGTTTGAGTTATGATTGTCCGAGACTTGATGGATCTCCTAGAGATTTTAGATGATTGAATTGTGGTATTTTTTAGAATATTTGGATATTCTAAGAATATTTGTACCAAGAAGCCTTATTTACTACAATAAATGGAATTTCTTTAGCTTTTGGATCTGATTTCTGAAATAAAGTAAAATCACCTAGTATTTCGTGTAATTAGGATTACATGAAGGTGATGAGTATTTATTTAGGATAAGGTCTACCCATTTGGAGGATTTATAGCTTTGTGTATCTTTCGAAATTTGAATTAGTATTCATGAGTAGAGGCAAGCAATTTAAATATTGTTGCATCTCTGAGTGCTTATTCAGATGGAAAGATCGGGCTAAGAATATTGATTCATGGGTAAGATTTGAAAGCTTAAGGAATAGTTTCATGTTTTTTTTTCCCATTCTGAGGACAGAACCTGTTTAAGGGAGGAAGAATGTTACGGCCATATTCGGTTAAGGACCTAGAATAGTCCTAATATGGTAGACCGGCCCTCCAGTGTTCGAGATTATTGGTCACGCCTAGATTTAATTCCAAGTCAAGGCCAATTGGTGACTAATGACCTTGAGAGGACCCAGACACTCTAATTGAGACATATGGAGTAGTGCATGTGCGTGTGACTGATATGGGCAGGAGGTATGCATGTAGAGCTGTAACCTATTTATAGTTGACTTGCATGGGGATTGCATGTGTTCATGCACTGGATCCTACTCTATATATTGAGGTAGAGATTATCCCGTCGACGACTTGGTCTAGGTTACCTGATGAGCTCTTCTCCTCTTGCTGTCACATTGTCATGGCTTGGGGGCTAGATCCAGGAGGATTCTCCAGGAGAGATCTAGGTTTGGTTGGGTGATTTTGCTCCACAGTCTCTCTTGTGTTTTTCCTATCCTCATCTTAGGGAACTGTCCCTAGTGGTCTTTACACTAAGTGTTGCAATAGTCTGCAGAAATACACTAAGTGTCACAACAGTCTGCAGAAATGAACTATGTTTTTAACAGCTTCAACTTTTTTGCATTTCCCAAAAATGCGACACTTGCATAGTTCAAAAGTTCAACTTGTGCAGTTCAAAAATTTAATTGTTTTTAACACCTTTGGCTTTTTTTCATTTTCCCAAAAAGAGAGAAAATTCCCGAAGGTCATCTATTTTCATGAGTTAAACTGTTTTAAAGACAACTTTGCCTTTTTGAGAGCACCTTCGCCTTTTTAAGGGCACCTTCGGCTTTTTCGCAAAATCCCGAAGAGAGTAAAAAAGCAAAGGTCGTTTATTTTGAACAAGGGATGTTCCCAACCACTTTCCCAAAATTTGCGAAGTGAGAGAAAACCACTTCCCCTAAAATGTGAAGTGAGAGAATTTGTGACGTCCTCATCTGCATCAGCATTCCTAATTTGTTGACAATATACACTATGTACAGTTGTCACAAAAGCCATGTACTTCCAAGTACAACGACTTACCTAATTAGGTGACAAACATTTAATGTAGTTAATACATGGATGCAATCTATAAATAGATCATCCCAGCACATATTACTTGAGATGCTCCGTCCATATGAGACGAATGTTTTTGAACCTCCCAGTTACGCCGTCATTTTGGTTGTAACTGCTATTTTATTGTGCTTTAGTGTGATATAGCAGTAGCATGCTTTTCTATCTTTGTATAACATAGATGAATGCTTGTTGTGATTGAATGCACTTTATCGTTGTTTGATCGCATTTGTTCACTCACTCTGATCAAAACACAAACGTCTACGACTCCTCAGTTTCTAATCAGACGATGGCTGTCTTTGACGACTGAGGAACTCACAATATCATATTGCTCTTTCCATCTATTTCAAAGCCAAACTTCACATTGAATCCATTTTTTAGTAATACCACACACAAACTATTTCTAATCTCTTGGGTGGACTGTACTCTTGTTTTTGTGAGTATGAATTAATTTTTAAGATCTTGTTGGGCAATTAGAACACTTAAAGCTATGATTATATTTAGCATAAGCTTTCTATTACACTGTCTTTGCATCTAGCACCTGATTGTAATAGTTGGCTATTCCGCAATATTCCTGCTCTCTTCTCCATTCGCGTTCTTCTATCTCCCTTGCCCCATCAAGAAATAGGACCACCGTTGAGGAAGAATGTAAATCCAGATGTGGATTTACAAATATCTACATCTCCACCCCGGCTTGCATTTGAATATCCACTTAGCTGATGAAGATTGTTGTTGTTGAATTGGCTGAGTGAGCTAACTGCAAAAGAGATATTAGGTCATGTGCAGACCATTGCATACATGAGAGATCCAAGTATCGATCGGTAAGGATACTCTCTCATCTGCTCCTCTTCCTGCTTGGTCTGAGGACATTGGTCCTTATATTTATCTGTCTCCTACAAAACTGGAGATATAGACTGAACTTTGTACACAAGCACTTATAACTACAATTTGTAAAGAAAGCAATTCCTCATAAGTAAACAATTACTTAATGGAAAGACCTGTGAGATCCATACAATCTCAAGTATGTATATGAATAAAGGAGTTTAGAGTCAACCAACAGATCTAAATCTTTAACTCACCCAATTAATCAAGAATTATTCATTATCTTAAGAATCTTCACATTTTCTTATAATCTTCAAATGATGTTTAAATATCAGTTTATGATCCGTCAATCATAAACATTTAGAATCTTATGATTCGTCAATCATAATTTACAGGATTCCAAAACCATACTTAATCACTGGAAAATACTGGAGTATATGTACAACATGCAATTCAGGAGATATAAGAATCATTCTGAAATCTTTTCACAAGGAAAATCACTGGATTCTGTGAAAAATACAGATCCTAAGTGGATCTAAACTCCAAGATCATTGGCTTGAATGCTTGCACTCCAAACTACATAAGCTAGGAATTGGCAACACATTCTATGCTACCAAGAATGCAAAGAACTTGATCAAAAAGCATTTATCACAAATGGAAACTTCCATAAACATCAAGTGCGGCCCAAAATAGCATTATACAGTCCATAATACATCAGCCTATCACTTTTGGAAAGCACCTAAGATCATACACACAAAGCTTGAACTCAATCACTACACAATGCCAACAATGGAAGGAGAACCCAATAGAAAAATCTCTCATTAAGCAAATGAATACAATGGATCTGCTCCAACCTGTTTCTCCACGGCCTACCTGCTATATATAGCTGAGAGAGATGACTCTCTCTTCTCTCTCTAGACCCTCCTTACCTAAAATATGCCCTATATAGGTAAAATTGGCATATATGTCCAAAATACATGAAAATGGACTCATTTCGAAGGTCTTGAAGTTTGACACTTCTTCATACTGAAAAAATACACTTACTAAAAATATCTAGACCTGTTTCACACGTGTGAAAAGTCAGATCCTAAACTATGTGCCATTTTTAGCAATTTTGGCCTAAAACTAGACAAGGAAATGTTGACAATTTTCACACTCCCTCTTCAACTTAACTTGCTAGTTTTACAACACTACTTTGTTCCAACTTAAGAATGATCTCCATCATCAGAATAGATCTCTTCTCAAGGATCCTAATATGTACAAAATAGGACACAACATAATTGATATAGATAATAGTGTCCATATAGGATGCTTCACTATTTCTTACATCAATTTTACATAGAATCATAAAAATGGTACATGTAAAAGAACATAGAATCTCAATTAAGGAATTCCTCCATGTATCCATCTCTGGTTTCTCTGTAAAATAGCAGCAAACAAGTTGTAAATGAAAGTGATCAACAAGTGTTTGCATGCCTCCTCCACATTTCACTATACATATAGTGAATGCAACATGTATCTCCATGAATGAACTTCCATCACCACCTTGCCTTTGTAGATCTTCAATCCATGAAAGCCTTTGAGTGAATGAATGCCAAAAAGATGTGTTCCCTACTCCATTTGAATGACCAAAACCTGAACTTGAAATACTTGAAGTACCTCCACAAGATTTGCACACAACGCTTGATCCTACAATGTCAACAAGTTGCCAATTTGCCAACACTAGAATACTAGATCTTGAACTTTGTTCAAAAGAAAACATATTGACCACTTCAATACCTTTCAAGATCTGAATGAATTCATGTACTTGATCATACAAACCAGCAATGATAACTATTCCATCTCCAAGATCCAAAGGATGCAAAACTATGGAACTAGTTTTATTGAAATTTGACAATTTCAACACATTGACATAACAATGTTCATACATGAGATTAGGCAAGTGAGGTAGAGTAAGAAGACACTTCCTTGCAGCTCCAAAGACCTTACTTGAACCTTCAAGAACCTGTAAAAACAGATCCAAAATGCCTTGACCATTTGTCTCTTCTTTGATGCTTTTCACTAGCTTCGAATTGCCACTTGTCTCTTGGTGTTGATGAAGCAATCCAAGATCAACCTCTTGATCTTCCAATAAGACATCAAAGATCTTGCATATGTGAACATCTTCAGATCTGAAACTCTGAAGATACTCCCTCTCAAACACATGATTAAGATCCCACAAGATCTCATCAATGCTCAAATTTGACCCTTCACTATAGTTAGTGAAAACAATGCCACCATCATAAACCAAAAGATAGATTCCAACATTTCCATTTAACATGAAGTAGAGTAGGTGAAGATGAGTATCAAACCTAATCAAAACAGCCCTCTTGAGTTCATAACAAACCTCAATAAGCTCACCAATGATATCTCCCTTGCCTTGAAGAAGTTGCCACTTGAGTTGCTCCATGTAGTCTTCTTCAACCAACCTTTTGCCATCTTGACCATGAATGAACAATCCACCACAATCATAGAATGCTTTGAGTTGATGAAGAGATGTTAGATCCATGCTTTGGATCTTCCCAAGAACCACTCTTCCATTGCCCTTTCCTTCACAAGACTCCCTCTTAATGCTAGCACCACAAAAGTTAGAAACCTCCCTCTTGATAGTTGCACCATAAGAAGTAGAAGACTCTTGAATATTAGAAGCCAAGAAAAGAATCCTTAGTACCTTCAACATAAGAGTGATTGAAGTACTCTCTCTTTTCAAACATGAACTTCTACTCAATGATTTAGGTAATGAGTCATATGATAATGATTCTTCCTCACTATCGTTCATAAAAACATCATTCAAAGTACATCCTACTTTGAACACTTCACATACTTCTCTTCCTTTTGACTTGTGATCTCCCTCACCAAGTCTCATGATAGAAACCTTTGATCTACTCTTTTTATGAAGAAATGTGACACCACTTGTTGCACAAATGACTTTATCACAAAAAGATGTAAAAGAACCATTTCCTTCAAGCATGCTCAAAGCACCATCATCTTTTCCCACATGATTACATACATCAATATGAAAAGAATTAGAAGAACAACCATCTTCTTGCAAAGAATGACACTTAGCATCTCCATCTTTTTCCATATGAACAAACAAGTCATTAGCAACAATCACTTCCAAAGAAGAATCTTCATCAACTCCATTGATGAAGTTAGCTCCTTCCTTACCTTTTCCATTTTTGCACTTGCCATCTAGCACCATTGAAGAACCACCAAGCCTTGGAAGTCCATGAGTAGAAGAGTACAAACATGATGCTAATTTAGCTCCACATGACTCCATTTGACTAGTAGGTAGCACTAGTCCATCTTCAAGATCCAATGGATCCAAAAAATTGACCATAGATTCACCAAAGCTTGCCAAGTTAGCACAACAATTATCATCTCCAAGAAGTACATTAGATCTCAACCTAGATCTAGCATTTTGTTTCTTATTGCATTCATTTGCAAAATGTCCTTTCACTCCACAATAAAAACATTTGAACTTGGACTTATCTTGCTTCCTACTTTGCAAAGAAGAAGAATGCTTTCCATGCTCCAAACTACCTTGCTTGGACCACTTGCCTTTGAACTTGCCCTTTGTGAAAAGAGCTTCTTCATCTCCACCTTGTGTTGATGCACCACCACCTTTGGCTTGCAACCTATGCTCTTCAGCCACCAAGATCTCTTGCAAGTCATTGACACTTGGCAAGGACTTTTGTATAGCAAAGCATTGTACAAGGTTAGAATGTTCATCAAGCAAACCATTCAACATGACTTGAACTAGTTCCCCATCCTTTATGCTTTCATCTATGCATGCTAGATCATCATTCAAGGATTTAACCTTCAAGACAAATGAATGTGCACTCTCTCCCTCTCTTTGACAACTTTGGAAGATTTGCCTTCTTAGGGTGAGAACCCTAGATGTGGATTTGGACTCATAGATCTTCTTCAAAGCATTCCATGCTTCACTTGAAGAAGTACATTTACCAACTTCTTTAAGAAGTTCATTGGTAACATTCATCTTTATGATATGTAAGGCTCTTTTAGCCCTTCTATCAAAATTTAGTTGCTCTTGAAGAATTAGAGGTCTTTCTTCAATTCCCACAACTATATCCATTAGCTCATTCAACTCTAGTAAAGACTCCATCCTCACTTTCCAAGTTGAATAGTTTGTAGAGTTTAACCTCTCTTTAGCTTCCAACATGATTCCACCATTGGATGTCATGATGCTAAAATCTTCTTGTGTCCTTAGGCTCTGTTCTAATGCACCTAGCACTCTCCTTTCTCTCAATAAATGAAGAAGGAGAAGATCTTAAAAGATTTAGAACCCTAAATGACCTCTATCTTGAAACTATTTGGCTTTCAAGCATAGAAAGGAAGATTGAAACACATGCAACACTTTGCACACACTAAGAATGGATTACAAACTCAAACCAACCTGAACACACTCTTGCTTAAGCTCTCAAACTTTCCAGCAAGTGACCAAATCAAGTTATGTGTGAAGAGTTACTTGCATTCTTAGAAAATACCCAAAACTAGGATGCCAAGATTACCTAGTAATGAACAAACTTGATCAACATATGATCAACACACTAAGATATTGATTCAACCTGAAAAACCACATGTAAACCACACTTCTAAAAGTTTATAAACTCCAGCAAGTGATAAATACAAGATTTAGAGGTGAATGAATGAGCACACTTAGTGAATCACAAGACTAGCTTCACTATCTTGTCAAATCTTGGTGTTTAGATGTAGATCTAAGATCACTTCACATGAGAATGTTCCTCAACCTGTTAAGAACCTGAAAACACACTTGCATAATGGTTAACACCTTCCAGCAAATGCTCCAATCAAATTACATAAGGAGAGTTACTTACATGCTCAACAAAGTACACCAAAATTTATGCCAAAATTGATGACAATCTTTACAATATGCTCTTCACAATGGAGCTTACAATATGTTCACCCAAAAAAGGGGATCTTTCATCCAAATGGGAGCTTTGCTCAGCCTTTAGGAGAATTACAACTCACTCAAAAGAGCATTTGTCATCCACTTAAGGAGAAGTTTCATCCACTTAAGGAGAGTGTTCATCCAAGAATGGAGATTGTCAACAATAGGATTGAAAAGAACATTGTTAGTATTGAATATGCACAAGCCTCACAATCAACAAATGATTAGGTGTTATGATCTGATCCAAAATAGTTTCTTTTCAGCCTCTGATCTTCAATAGACCTGAAATATGCTTTTGATCCACAAGTTCAACTCACAAAACAAAGGTTAGTAAGATTTGATCAACAAAGCAATGCAAAATCATGCTAGAACTTGATCAAACATCCAAATATCACCAAAAATGGAATACTTACTGTAAATAGAAGCCAACCAGCTCTGATACCATGTGAAAAATACAGATCCTAAGTGGATCTAAACTCCAAGATCATTGGCTTGAATGCTTGCACTCCAAACTACATAAGCTAGGAATTGGCAACACATTCTATGCTACCAAGAATGCAAAGAACTTGATCAAAAAGCATTTATCACAAATGGAAACTTCCATAAACATCAAGTGCGGCCCAAAATAGCATTATACAGTCCATAATACATCAGCCTATCACTTTTGGAAAGCACCTAAGATCATACACACAAAGCTTGAACTCAATCACTACACAATGCCAACAATGGAAGGAGAACCCAATAGAAAAATCTCTCATTAAGCAAATGAATACAATGGATCTGCTCCAACCTGTTTCTCCACGGCCTACCTGCTATATATAGCTGAGAGAGATGACTCTCTCTTCTCTCTCTAGACCCTCCTTACCTAAAATATGCCCTATATAGGTAAAATTGGCATATATGTCCAAAATACATGAAAATGGACTCATTTCGAAGGTCTTGAAGTTTGACACTTCTTCATACTGAAAAAATACACTTACTAAAAATATCTAGACCTGTTTCACACGTGTGAAAAGTCAGATCCTAAACTATGTGCCATTTTTAGCAATTTTGGCCTAAAACTAGACAAGGAAATGTTGACAATTTTCACAGATTCCAAGAATATTCTTCCAAACCGATTCTTAATCAGATTATGAGTTCCAAATTCTACAATCAACCAAGTAATTAAAGACTATTATAACATTCATCTTTAACAATATAAACTTTTTACAATCTCCTAGAACACAATCTAGAGATTTCAAAGTTCTATGGAATTCCCAAAATTCAGTTTATCATTCTTGGCACCATTAGGATCCGGTATCCAATTGATCTCACTGGGATACTATCACTGATGAATAAAGTCTATTTCTCAACTAAGAAATACTTATCCAAGAAATCAGTATCCTATGCACACAATTTCTTGATGAATCAGAATGACTTATAAATTATGTGTCCTACAAGCAATACACACAAAACAAACAATTTTCGGTGAATTCTCTTCACACTGTCCATTTTACCAATTAACTTCCATGGGAATCCAAGCCCGAATAGGCCTCCAGTCTAGTAAGCACCAGCGCTCACAATGACAAAACCTTGTCCTCAATTTGTAAGATTGACTACGGAGGAGAGTATTCAAATTCAAGCATACCACGAATACCTGGATAGACAAAGTAGTCAAACAAGCATGTCGTCGTATCCACCAGTTGCGCCAATCTATGAGGAGCAATATCAGCAAGTTTTATCTTGGGATACTCTGACGGAATGCCTCAACTACCCAATTGTTGATGAACAAGATTATCTGGAATGGCCACCAGACCCATCTAAATATTACTGAAAATCTGGCAAGTCCAAGTTCTTACTGCTCATCATCATCTAATAAAACCTCAGGTTTTACGTAAGCAAATTCTATCCATGCTTTCCCTAATGCATCCATGTCCCAACAATAAACAAACCAACAACAACGCTCCTCCATGACAAATGCGGGCATAATGCCGAAGGACCGGCACTACTTTGGGCCGAGGACCCTATTGTGGGTATTGTACGATAATAAATTAGTGGGTCCCACAACTGAAACTATTGTTGGCCAAGCGTTACCAAGTGGGCCCCGCCACATTACAGTAGAGCAATAAGTGCAAGGCACTGGCTGCATGTATAAGCCCAGCCACCAATGAGCACAAGTAATTAAGTAATTTAAGTTGTTTTCTAGTGATGGCATTAGGTGCAAATAAATTATAATAAGTTAAAGGCCCAAAGTCTAAGTTACAAGGTTGAGTCAAAGTCAAATGGTGGTAGGTGGGGTGTGTTTCTTTGTGCACCACTAGATCTTTCGTGTTTCTTTGGAAGGGCTAGGATTGCAATCCTTGCCATTTCAAGTAGCCAATAGGATGAATGGGACAAGGGCCTCCCCAAGAATACACCATTTGTACTCATTTGACATTCTCAATCTAAGGAGAAAACTCTGTTGTTTTTTCCATCTCTATTCTCTCTCTCTCTCTCTCTCTCTCTCTCTCTCTCTCTCTCTCTCTCTCTCTCTCTCTCTCTCTCTCTCTCTCTCTCTCTCTCTCTCTCTCTCTCTCTCTCTCTCTCTCTCTCTCTCTATGTTGGGATCGAATAGCTTTGGGTAGGTCCTCAAGCTCCCAAAGCCTTTCTCAACCTAGGCATTCTCCCTCACTCTCTCTCCCTCTCTCTCCTCTCCTCTCTCCCTTTTACTATGTAGGTGAGGGCGGGGTTGACGCTCCCAGTGTTCGGACCCTATGCTACATTGATGACACAACACACAGGAAAAATTGTTGGAAGAACTTGATCAATTAGTTTCAAGCACTACAGTAGGTACGACTAAGATCAATCGAATCAACAAGCTATGATCTATGTAGCCCGTCGATCAGCAACTCCAAGCTAGAAGTAAAAAAATCAAGCGAGAGTCTATGGATCAATGGCCCTTTCAAGAAGGCTCTTTGAAGCACATTTCAACAGTGCTGACAATGATTGAAATACATTTGAAATGCATTCTCACAACAACAAATGGAAAGCATGGTGGATTGCGAGATGATAGCTCATGGAATGTGTTGAGTGAAACACTAGATTGTATGGTAGATTTCAGGCCTAGCAAAACTCTCACATGCTCCACAATGCGCACATTTCTTCTTCTTGTATCCTTATATTCACTCGAATAACATCTATGGCATGATGGTGGATTCATCTAGGACTGGCAAATTGTCCAAACGGTACCAAATTCATGCTCCTGCAAGGCTGGTAGATTCACAATTGTGGCAGTAAATCATGGTCATGGTCTGGCAGAGCTCATTCTCTTATCTTGTTGATCTCTTCTAAAAATTGATAGGCAAGTCTAAATTAGCATCCTTACTAAGTGATTGAATAATTCTAGTTGCTCTTCTATAAATCTCACATGATCCTCAATGGTCTGGTCAAGTTGTTGCACATCCACGATTGGAACTCAAACAAACAATCTTCTACTCGCCTTTGAAGCTCAACAAATGAAATTTTCAACTCTGACACTTTTGAGAGAACTTGCTCATGGAAAATAGCACAGTCGTCTACCCACTTTCGAAGGCTTACTTCTTTCATGCAATCAAGCAAAGTCTTGCGAGCCTCAGTTCAATCGTAGTGCTGGGTGTAGCTTACAATCTCTCAGGCACTCCAGATCTCTACTTTTCCCCATCCTGAGCTCTCTCTATCTTATAAAGCTAACATTTGACATGTGAAGGACACTTTTGAAAGGTTTGAAATGTTAACGAGTACATAGCCTTTTGATACTAAGGACTAAGAGTCAAGGTCCTCTTTAATCTCTATGTCTTTGGCATGTAATTTATCTATAGGTCTATCCCTACCCATTGAAAGGTCCTTTATCCCTTTTCCAACTTAAAAAGGTTTACATGGTGTTACACAGTATTTCAGATTTTTATATTAGTATCCAAGATCACAGAAACTATACTATAGGCCGATTTTGTAAAGGCCATCAAAAATTTTAAGGGCCTATTCTAAGGCCAAAATTTCCTCTAGCCACATTGCGGGCGGGCTGGGAGCCCTATATCTATTGGTGATTTTTAGCCATTTTACATTGAAATTTAGCGGCTTTTACATGCCGATTTCTATAATATAGCAAAATTAAGTTCCAAAATTAGCTTGATTGTTTGTGTCAAAATTCGGCTAACATAGGCGATCTCCACTAGGTCGCATGGTCCCCATGCGGCGGATCCAGAATTTTTGGTTTCAAGTTATGTCAGTTACATTTGTTGTAGTATCAATCTGGGATCAACACCTTTTGAGGGGTGATGCTAACCAGCTTCCTTTGTCGATCAGTTTGTGAGTTGCGCTATCAGGTGCTTTATTTGCATCAATCTTCTCAAGATGTGGTACCTTCATTCCTGCAAAAGCAACCCAACCATGTGTTCTTATTTCGGCATATGCACTCATCCTCATCAGTGTTACGAGACATGTCCATCTTCAGACCCATGCATAAAAAGACTTGCAGATGCAAGTTTAGTAGAAGGGCATGAATGCATATCATTATGTATTATTGTGTCTAATGTGAGTAAACATTGTGTGGAGATGCAAGGTGGGTTTTAGAATAACACCAATATCCACTATTTTTTCTGAGATCCGACCAATATCGTAAGTTCCTATAGGTAAGTCATATGGATCTTCTATCCCTTTTTTTTTTGCTCTTTTCTCTGTTCTTTCTTTTTTTCTTATATATATATATATATATATATACATCGCTCTCCTCCCTCCTACATTGGTTTTCAGTACCCAATCTTTCCTCTCAAACCTATCCCATTATGCTCCTAATCAATCATGCATATGCTCATTGTAACAATGCAAAAGATATGCTCGATTTTCTTTCCAGAGTTGATGCATAGTGTAAGGCATGAATGCGGCTTGTTAGGGCTTGCAGATGATTCAAAACACACCATGCCTAGAATGATGCATTACTGGTGGGTGCAATTTGGTATCTTATCTATCTCTAGACTTCGTCAAAGGTTAGTGCATATAACAAAGCTCACATCAAGGAATAATTTTTTTTTCAATATCTAGAATGAACAAAAAGTCACCAAACAACAAAGCTAGTAGAATAAAGAAATGAGCAGACAAAATTTATACATAAAATTCCTACTGCCCCTTATCCCCTATGTGACATTATGTTGGATTATTTTCCTTCTTACCAATCGACTAATCGGTTTTAATCTTCATCCATTGTTTATCCAATTTTGTGGATTTTCCCGTGTGTTTACACAGTCTGCAGAATTACGAGTGTTTTTACACAGTCTGCAAAATTACACGGAGTTTATGACAGTGTTGCCTTTTTCGCGTGACAGAAATCTCGTCTAAAATCATAGTGTCACATTTTTCGCTTTTTCCAAAGAGCCTCAAATGTTAAGGAAATGACTCTGGCAAAGTGTGGACAGTTCTAAATGAGATTTAAGGGCACCTCTTTCTTTTTTGCATTTTTCGCGAAAAATCCGACAATGTCGCTTGTGGTTGTTTTAGTTCATTTCTGCAGAGCTACAATTTTGGTTCATTTATGCATACAGAACGTTTTCAATTTCATTGCTTATCAGTAATCAATGACAAGGAACCGGATGGATGCCAGCGGATCACCAGCCAACTGGCGATCGTATTTGACGACCTAATTTTTTAGTATAAATAGTTGTCCATATTCATATAGTTTTAAAATAATTATCATCAGAAGTTGAAGTTATCAGAAGAAGTTTTTGGATAGTTAGCTCTCTCTCTCAAGCCTGTGAGCTTGAACACTCCTGAGCATTCTAGCTCACTTCTTAGAGTTGTTTTAGAGATTGCTATTGCGCTACTGCTTATTAGCATTTCACTTAATTCAAACTTTCATTTTAGCCGCTCAGAGATAGCATAGAGTACGCGGCTTCGATCCGCAACTAATTGTACTCATTTACTTCTATTACGTTTTCATACTAAATCAATACTATCCTTTATTGCATTTAGCTTCGTCTCCGAATGTATGGGTTTCTGTATTTCTTCGCAACTAATTCGCGAACCATTCACGACTTATTATTTGTTTGCTAATTTTCGATGCTTAATTGTTTGGCTACGTAATCACTGTGATATTGGCGATTTCAAAGTTACTTACTATAAGTTCAAACGTGATTTCTATCACTATTGCCTTGTTTGAAATTGATAGGCATAGTCATGCATCTGCCATACATGAAAACTTTTCTTTCTAGACACACGAACTATTTTCATTCGTTTCTTTTTGAGCTAGACCTATCTTCTGCACACCACTTTCTGACATTGAATAATGTTGGTCCTATTTATCCTGCCGCGCGAGGATCTCAGGCCCGATACATTATCGTAGCAACTGATTATATGACAAAATGGGTTAAAGCCAAAGCTGTCAAAGTTGATGATGCAAAATCTACGACCAAGTTTCTCTATGAGAATATTATTATCAGATTGTGAAGCCTCATGACCCACATTATCCAATTTATTGTTATATATTGTAAAAAAATTCAATTTTTATACATGAAAATGTGCTACATTGCCTAAATTCATGTAAAGGCCTATTTGCACTTTGTAAATTCACATTTAGGTTAGAATTTCCGACGTTCTATAGAGACGCAGTAGCGGATCTCAACCGACATGGTTGGTCAAACGACATTGAGGCCGGTGATCGTTCCTATAAGGTCGACACTTTGTGCATTTGCACAGATTTGAGTATCAATCGAGAGAAGAGCAAGTTTTTATAAACTTGAGCGTACCTTCCCTCTGTCATCTTTTACAGCATTACTTCTTATCAATTGAGCAAATACACTCTGTATGATCTGTAACTGTTTGTGATGCTGCTCTATTTGCGTCACACATATTTCTCATGTTTTACTGAATTTCAGCCACTCTAACGCGGCTTCAAAAAAATGGATTCTCCGCCATTTCCCATTTCAAAAAAATTTCATGTCTATGTTGCATTCATAAGGCCACAATTATTGCCTTAGCACCAATATCCGGACAGAATGGATACAGAGTTGGATTCAAGCATGGAACAGGGTGGAGCCCCCCAAGTCCAAGAAGAATAGCCAATTCCATAGGCAATGCAAGCAAGTCCATCTTCATCAAGGACCACACCATTGTTCAGATGACCAATCAGTGCGAGGAATCTGGCTGCTGCTGTTGTTGCTTCTTTGCCTCGTTGTAGATCCTGATACGACACTCCTTGATGTCGTGATTAGCTCTCTTGCAATATTTGCAGAAAAGCTTCTTTCGTGATCCACTATTCTCACCTTGAGTATGAGGCTTCTGTTGTTGCTGCTGCACTTGATTCTTGCCCTTGGAATAGTCTTTCTTCTTGGTGTACAAGGCCGTGGATTTGTCTTTGATGGACAGGCCGCTGGTCTTTCTTCGCATTTCTTCTTGAAGAAGATGACTGATCACCTTTTGAAGAGTGAGGTCGGGTTGTGTGGAGATCATCACCACAAAGTGTTCATAAGAATTTGGAAGAGAAGAAAGCAAGGTCATAACGACATCATCATCTTGAATAGAACATCCTACAGTTAATAACTGATCTTATAAAAATTTGAAGCTGTTGATGTGAGAAGTGATGGCAATTAAATCAGACATGCTAAGAGTAAAGAAATCCTTTGTAGATGTAATCTAGTGGTTACATCATGAGTCTCATAGAGATTTGATAATAAATCTAATGCATCCTTAGAGGTTTTGCATGTGATAACGTATAATATTTGGGAGTCGGCGAGATTGAGTGTGATACATGCTAAGGCCTTCTCATCTTTGATCTTCCATGCCTTTGCTTGATCACCATCTTCTGGTTTCAGGTCAGCACCTTCTACTACATTCCAAAGATCTCTATCTATTAGCATCATTCGGAGTTTTAACTTCCAGATGTAGAAGCTAGAACCATTGAACTTGTCAATGATTCTAGCTTCACTAGATGATGAAGAAAAGAGCTACCTATATGAGACATACTAACAATAATATAAATAGAACACACTTAATCTCTCGGTTTACATGAGCTATGCTCTGATACCAATCTGATGGGGCAAGGGAGATAGAAAAACACGAACGGAGAAGAGAGCATGAATATTGCCGAATAGCTCTCCCGTTACAATCAGCTGCTAGATGCAAAGACAGTCTAATAGAAAGCTTATGCTAAATATAATCACATCTTTAAGGGTTCTAATTGCCCAACAGGATCTTCAAAATCAATTCATACTCACAAAAACAAGAGTACAGTCCACCAAAGATATTAGAAATGGTTTGTGTGTGGTATTACTGAAAAATGGATTCAATGTGAAGTTTGGCTCTGAAATAGATGGAAAGAGCAGTATGCTATCGCGAGTTCCTCAGGCATCAAAGTCAGCCATCGTCTGATCAGAAACTGAGGAGTCGTAGACGTCCGTGTTTTGATCAGAGTGAGTGAACAAACGTGATCAAACATCGATAAAGTGCATTCAATCACACCAGGCATCCATCTACGTTATACACAGATAGAAAAACATGTTGCTGCTATATTACACTGAAGCACAATAAAATAGCAGTTACAACCAAAATGACGGTGTAACTGGGAGGCTCAAAAACATTTGTCTCATGGATGGAGCATCTCAAGTAATCTGTGCTGGGATGATCCATTTATAGACTGTATCCATGTATTAACTACATTAAATGTTTGTCACCTAATTAGGTAACCCGTTGTACTTGGAAGTATATGGATTTTGTGACAACTATACATAGTGTATACTGTCAACCAATTAGAAATGTTGATGCGGACGAGGACGTCGCAAATTCTCTCACTTCGCATCTTAGGAAAAGTGGTTTTCTCTCACTTTGCAAATTTTGGGAAGTGGCTGGGAACGTCCCTCATTCAAAATAGACGACCTTTGTTTTTTCTCTCTCTTCGGAATTTTGCGAAAGGGCTGAAGGTGCCCTTAAAAAGGCGAAGGTGCCCTCAAAAAGACGAAGATGTCTTTAAAACAACTGTTGATGGTATGGGATCAACGAAGTAGAGATACCCTACAATGGTACTTCAGGTGCTTCTCAGCACATGACTACATGCAAGTATCTATTTGAAGAGCTCACAACATCATATTTAAAGTACATATACTTCGGAGACTCAAGTTCACACAAGATTGAAGGCCAAGGATCGATTCTTGGGGTCTACTAGTTAGCACCCAAGATGAATGTAGTTGGGGAGCAATTTGGACAGGTTGAAAGATTGATAGAAAATTTTTGGCAAGATTTTGGTTGCAAGAGTGCTAGTGGGCGAGTGAACGTAATGGATGAGTGTTTCTGCTTTTATATGTAGGATTCATTGGTGACCCAAAGGGAAACACTTGTCACCTTTGGAAACACTTGCCTAAGAGGAAAACATTTGTCTTGAAGAAACAAAATGTTTCTGATTACAAAGCCTTGCTAGCTTTCAGCCCTTCACCTGACGAAGATGTTTGCGAACTCGGAAATCTGGAGACACGAAACACACAGAGTTTCGCGAACACGAAAGTCAATGGAGACGAAGACGAACAATTTACGAACTCGAAAGATCCACGAACGAGATTCCTTCGCGGTCCAGCACGGAAGAAGGTAGACGAGGTAAACGAAATCCGTTCAGCGCTCACGCCCCAAGGAGTACCACCAAAGATCACGCAAGTACCCAGAAGTACAGTAATATGATTTGATGGCATGACGTCAGCAGATACTCCCTAGGTCGTGGCTAATCTGCCACTCTTGTAATTCTCTGAGTCTAATAGAGTGAAGAGTCTGATGCTAGTAAGCAATCAAGATGATATACTGAATATATGTCTACCTGCGCACGAAGACAATTCTGTCTAGGATCAGAAGATCCAACTGTCTGCTAGTGAAGCGAGACTACTACTCATGAGAGAACCTGTTTCTTTCACGCCAATGCACTGCGTGGATTCGCATGCAATGCTTGAAGAAATTCAGAGAAAATTAATGTAGATTATTTTTTTGTTGTGTCTAATCTTGAATGTTGAGTGCTTATGCTGATATTTCATATGTCTGAATTTTCTTGTTCATTTGAATTCTGCAATCTGGTTGAAACTAAGTCGAGTGCTGTATTATATTTATGAACATAGATCAGCAGTGACTGACTACACTCTAGAGGATTGTAGGAGCGATTCAGTTGGCATTGTCCAGCGGTCGCATCTGAACTCCATCCAAGTTGAAGAGAGTCGTGATTGATTCGCCTTCACGAAAGTTTCGCGAATCCGACAAATTTCTCATCAGTCAATCACCTTTTCTTATCATCAGTGGTATCAGAGCGGGTTATTCTGTCAAATTCTGACATAGCCAAAAGAAGCTATCAGATACAGGAGGCCAAGCATTCAGACAATCAACCATCAACAAGGAAACAAACTTCAAGAAGCAATGGCTTCAATCAGCAGCATGCAAAGCAAGATCTGCACGATATTGCTAAGACATCTTTGATACTCAAGGGTGAAGGACTTTTTCCCTGGTGGATGGCACAGAAGAAATGCCTATGACAATAGGCAAGGAGCTACGCGAGTGAAGGGTGAAAAATGACAAGGTAGTAGCCTTGCTATCATATTCCATCGAAGATAGTCTCACACTTGACCTGGCTACACTCTCCAAAGCTAAGGAGATGTGGGATGCATTGCTCACAAGATTTCAGATGAAATCAAGAGGTCAGATCATGATGTTGGAAGATTAGCTGACAAATCTACAATGGGATGGAAAATACCTCACCTCCTTTGTGAGAAAGATGAAGGATCTGTTTCTATCTCTACACAACTCTGGAGCAAAGAATGCAGTATCAGCTAAGAAGCAGCTCACGTACCTGTTGAGATCCTTACCTAGATCTTTCCAGATGACATGAACCCTGCTCGCGAAAGATCCTACCATGAATCTCGAAAAGGCAATTGTCGAGATTCGAGAGGAAGTCGAGGCCAGAGAACACCTTGATCACAAAGATGGTTCTGACCAGGCCCTCTACGGCAACAGAGAAAAATCCAAGAAACAATTCAAGTCTAAGAGGGAGTCGAATCAGAGGCGGGATCATGACCAACAGGCAGAGGACCAGCAAGAGCAACTGAAAGACCAAAGGGAGGTCGAAACAACAAGATACGGACAAGAAGACCTACGTGAGATGCAGAAGAGACGGGCATATAGTAGATACCTGCTGGCTCAATCCCAAGATTGAGTGTATCCATTGCCATAAGAAGGGTCATGCAGCCATGGATTGCCGCCAAAATCCAAGAAACGGATCAACACATAATAGACAGGAGAAAAACAATAGTTCTTCCTATGTCGAGGAGCCCGAGAGCTCGAATATGGGCGAAGAAAGAACGAACAAAAATTGTTCGACCTCCTACATCTGTGAAGATGTGTGTGCAACATCAACGTCTGACACACATGAGGTGATCCTAGATTTAGGAGCCATCTCACACTTCGTGACATCAAGACGAATCATGTCTGATTTCAGAAGTGCAGATCCCTCAAGTTTCATAGTTCTTGGAGATGGATCTAGACATCAAGTGAACGGTGATGGTTCACTATGGCTCAACACCAACAATAGAGACAGACGACTCAAAGATGTTCTATTCATGCCTACTTTGCAACAAGACTTGCTCTCTATAGCAAGAATAGCATGTTAAAAATTCACAATTCTAGCTTGACTAGTTTTGGTCATATGACTTGTAAATAGTTAGATGGTCATGATGTGGCTTGTCACACGTGCCAAATAGCATAGTATTCCATTTATAAGGATGTTCTCAAGTAGATCTAAGTGTTAGAACCTTTGGAATGAGTCCAAATTATGCTTAGATACAAGAGAGAAAAAATAGGAGCTATTTTTGGTAATTTTTGCATTGTTGAGGGATCTCTAAGATTCCAACCCTAACTTGGTAGGGATGAGAGATCCACCAAAATTAGCATTAGGGATAGGTTTAGGGCTACTCATGCCTGCCCAAAACCATGATGGATCATGTATATATAGGTGATGATATCTCACCAAAATCAATCAAGCAATTTCATGATTTTTCTCTCATAATGGTGCAATTGCTCTCTATGTTCATAATTGTTTGAGTACTTGTGATTACTAATGATTATAGGATTGAATGTAGGTCTGGTGTACAGTACTCAGATTGTGGGAGGCCGTACTTTCACACGTGTGAAGCCTTCTTCAAGGATTTGGGCCATTTAGTGAGGTTCAAGCATAGATTTTTGATGGATTTTGATGGTTCAACTTGTGCTAATCTTATGAAATCATAATCTATTGTTTCCCTCATCATTTCAAGTGTTTTAGGATCCTTATTTGCTGTAATTTTTACATGGTATCAGAGCCTAAAGACTGAAATGAGCTAAATCCTTGGTTTTCATTCAATTTGATCACAATTTTTGATCTAAATCTTGTGTAGATTGGATCTTAGCATCTAGCATTGATTCTAGAACTCAAAGTGAGTCAAATACATTGGAGATTGGTGTTATGTGACCTCATTTGCAGGTGTTTAGGTATCTAAAACCAGAGGCAAAGTTGAATTCAATTCACATTACCAAGATAGCAAGTTTTGCTTACTCCAAGCATTGATTTATAAGCGAGTTTTGGAGGTGATTTCATAGAGGAGGCTTTCTAGCATTCAAGGAGAGGGAAGATCAGAGTTTTGGGGACTCTTCAAGGCTGTTCTAAGGTGTAGTGGACACCTCCTAAAGTGATTTAGGTTCAGTCCAACCATTGCTTGACTTACGCACCAAATTAGATCAATTTTTCATCAATTTTGATCATTTTTTGCTTGTGATTGGATAGTAGATTGTGTTGCATCCTCATTAAGTTCCATTTAGATCTTTTACAAGTGACTTTGGAAGTATATTAGGTTTCTGAAATTCACTCTTGATCAGATCATTTGGAATCTTTAATGTTCTTTATAGAAAGAGGGGCAATTCTACTAGTATTGTCTACTTCAATCAAGCAAGTACATTGTTTCTAGTATTCTATGATTTGATTTTGTTAGAGATCATTCTTAGATCTTTATAGGAAGTCTATTACTGATCTTTTCAGGTCCCTAAGAAGTGGGATAAGGTAGATCTTCAATCAAATCAATAGAAGTAATCTTCATTTGTGTCAAGTCCTTGATTAGGAGACTAGATGGCATCTATAAATGCATATCTTTTGGATACTAATGAAAGGCTCAACAAAACTAACTATTCCATATGGAAAGTTAGAATGAAATCCATCATGATCATGAAAGATCTGATGGAAATTAATGGTAAGGAGGGTGAACCTATTCATCCTCAAGAAAAAGCCAAATACATCAAGAGGTGCAATGTTGCACTACATTGCATAAAAATGAATGTTGCAAATGAACTCTTAAGAGAGGTAGGAGATTGCACTTCGGCTCAAGATGCTTGGGAGACTTTGCAAAAGGTCTATGAATCCAAGAACCAAACTAGAATGTTAGCTTTGAAGAATCAAATCTATAGAAGCTATCAAAAGAAAGGAGAGAGTGCACATACTTTTGTCCTAAGAGTAAAGGAATTGAACAAAGAGCTAGCCTTCATAGGTGATCCTATCAAGGATGAAGAGCTTGTTCAACTCATATTGAATGTACTAAGCTTTGAGTTTGACAATTTGGTTCAGGGATATGCAATTATGGGTAAGCTACCCATACTTGAAGAACTCCAAGGCACACTCATGACCGAGGAATCAAGAAGGAGCCAAATGCAAGAGAGGATGATCCATCCAAGGTGGAGATGACCAAGCTCTCTTCACCAAAGGCAAAGGATCAACATTCAAGAAGTCTTCAAAGCTTGAGGATCAAGAAGGACCCTCAAAGGCATCTCCATCAACCACCAAAGTCAAGAAGGACAAATCAGAGGTGAAGTGCTATTATTGTAACAAGATGGGGCATTATGCCTTGGAATGCTTCAAGAGGAAGCAAGATCAAAGCCAAGCCAACATGAGCAAAGAGGAGGAGGAGGAGAGTTCACATGAGGACTCTCTCATGATGTCCATATTTTCTTCAACAAGTTTCTAAGGAGAAGATCCTTGGTGGATTGACTCGGGTGCTAGTTCACACATGACTAGCAAAAGGGAGTTTTTCTCTTCTCTCTTATCTTATGATGGACCTATAAAGTCTACCTATACAGCAAATGATGAAGCTTGTAAGATTGAAGGAGTTGGTAGCATTCCTCTTTGCTTAGGATATTCCAAAAAGATCAACATAGAAGGTGTTTTGTACATTCCTACAATAACAAAGAATCTACTAAGTGTTGGCCAAATGGTAGACAATGGTTTCAATGTTGACTTTGCTTCAAATGATTTTTTCATCAAGAAGAAGGGTAAGATAGTGGCTAAGGGCACTAGACTTGGCAAACTTTATAAGTTGGATGCATTTGTGGATACTAATGTTGTCATGTTGGCTGAGAAAAGCAAGATATCTACCTTTACTTTATGGCACAAAAGACTTGGACATGTCAACTCAGGTTCCATGGAGGCTATGGTCAAGGAGGAGTATGCTTTAGGCCTACCAAGGTCTATTGGGAAGGAAGACAAGGTATGTGAAGCTTGTGCCTTATCCAAGGCACATAAGAAGGTGTTTCCTAACTCCATCACAAAGTCATCTCATCCTCTTGAACTCATACACTCGGATGTGCACATTGCTAGCACCAAATCTAATGGAGGTTCATCCATGTTTTTAACCTTCATTGATGACTACTCAAGATATTGTTGGGTGTTCTTACTTTCCTTCAAGTCTCAAGTATTTGATACTTTTGTAAAGTTCAAGTTGTTTGTGGAAAAGCATCATAATCATAGCATCAAGATTCTTAGAAGTGACAATGGTGGAGAATTCATCTCCAATGAGTTCAAGGCCTTTTGTGAGGAGGAAGGGATCAAAGAGACTTCTTGTCCTTACACTCCTCAACAAAATGGAGTTGCTGAAAGAAGGAATAGAACATTATGTGAATGTTCTAAGGCTTTAAGATTAGATGCTTGTTTTCTCAGATCCTTTTGGGGTGAGTCTCTTGTATGTGCAAACTACTTGATGAATAGGGTGTCTTGCAAAGCAATTGAAGGCAAAACTCCTTATGAGATGTTGTATGGAAAGAAACCCAATCTTAATCACTTGAAAGTTTTTGGGTGTATATGTTATGTGCATGTGCCATTGGAAACAAGAACCAAGGAGGATCCATCTTCCACAAGAGGGATCATGCTTGGATATATGCAAGCTCAAGCAAGGGCTACAAAGTCTATCTCCCATCCTTGAACAAATTTGTTGTTTCAAGGGATGTTATCTTTGATGAGCATCATATGCATATGCTTGAAGAAGGCTCAAGTGCTCCAACAATCATGAAGAAGATGGCCGAGGAGCAAGATCTTGGTTTTGAGGAGGAGCTCATGGAGGAGCAAGCACCAAACCCACCTATCACACCAAGGAGATCTTCAAGGGCAAAAGTGGAGCCATCAAGGCTCACATATCAAGGCAAAGGACAGCAAGTTGAGGGTATCTCATCCACTTCTTATGCTTTATCTAGTTTTGAAGAACCATCTAATGTTGAAGATGCATTGAACTCCAAAGAATGGTATAAAGCTATGTTGGATGAGTATGATGCCTTGATTGAGAATGAAACTTGGTTGCTTGTTGAGAGACCTCAAAGGAATGTAAGAGGATGCAAGTGGGTCTTCAAGCTTAAGTTGAATGCAAACGGGAGTGTTAACAAGCATAAAGCAAGATTAGTTGCAAAAGGTTATGCTCAAGAGAGAGGGATAGACTATGAGGAAACTTTTGCACCCATGGCCAAGATGGTCACAAGGATGTCTCTAATGCTTTCTTGAATGGTTTTCTGGAAAAGGATATCTATATGGAGCAGCCACAAGGGTTCATCAAGCATGGAATGGAGAACAAAGTATGCCATCTCCAAAGAAGCATCTATGACTTGAAGCAAGCCTTGAGATCTTGGAATTCAAGACTACATTGCTATCTCATTTCACTTTCTTTTGTTCAAAGTGAATATGATCCCACTCTTTACATTAAGTTTGATGATGTTGGTACTGTACTTTTACTCATTTATGTAGATGCCATCATCATTAGTGGAAATAGTGTTGATGGTATTGAAAAAATCAAGATAGATCTATCCTTAGAGTTCAAGATGGTAGATCTAGGGTGTCTTCACTTCATCTTAGGCATAGAGGTACTTAGAGGTCTGATTTTATCTCTATAAGTCAAGTAAACTATGCTCAAAGTCTCTTGAAGAAGTTTAAGATGGAAGTATGCAAAAGTGTTGACACACCAATGGAGCAAGATGTAAAAGTGCCAAATGAAGATGATGAAAGATCCTTCATGGACATCACTTTGTTTAGGCAACGTATAGGATCCTTAATGTGGATCACTATAACTAGACCAGATCTTAGCTTTAGTGTATGTAGGTTGAGCCAATCCATGCAAAAGCCATTGAATATCCATTGGAAAAAGGCTAAGAGGATTCTAAGATACATCTCGGGTACATTGGATTTTGGGATTCTATATAGAAGAGATGTGATTAACCTTCATGCATTTAGTGATTCAGATTTTGTAGGGGACAAGAGGGATAGGAAATCAACAAGTGCCTATTCAACTTTCATAGGAGAAGGTGTGGTTTCATGGCTTTCAAAAAAGCAAGAAACTATATCTCTATCTTCAACCGAGGCCGAGTACAAAGCTTTGACAACCACTACAAAGGAGGTAATTTGGATCAAGAGATTATTGGTGGAGCTAAAGATCATGGATTTAGAGGAGGCACCAATCATCTACAATGACAATATATCAGCCCAACACCTTGCATCTAACCCAATCTTCCATGCAAGATCTAAGAACATTGAGATATGTCATCACTTTGTGAGAGAAATGGTGCAAGCCAAGGAGATTGCTTTGGAGCATGTTCCAAGCAATGAATGTGTAGCTGATCTACTTACTAAACCACTTCAAAAGACGCCTTTTATGAAGTTCAGATCATCACTTGGAGTGATTAGTAAAGCAATGATTGAACCAAGCTAGATAGTGAGGAGGAGTGTTAAAAATTCACAATTCTAGCTTGACTAGTTTCGGTCATATGACTTGTAAATAGTTAGATGGTCATGATGTGGCTTGTCACACATGACAAATAGCATATTCCATTTATAAGGATGTTCTCAAGTAGACCTAAGTGTTAGAACCTTTGGAATGAGTCCAAATTATGCTTAGATACAAGAGAGAAAAAATAGGAGCTATTTTTGGTAATTTTTGCATTGTTGAGGGATCTCCAAGATTCCAACCCTAACTTGGTAGGGATGAAAGATTCACCAAAATTAGCATTAGGGATAGGTTTAGGGCTACTCATACCTGCCCAAAACCGTGATGGATCATGTATATATAGGTGATGATATCTCACCAAAATCAATCAAGCAATTTCATGATTTTTCTCTCATAATGGTGCAATTGCTCTCTATGTTCATAATTGTTTGAGTACTTGTGATTACTAATGATTATAGGATTGAATGTAGGTCTGGTGTACAGTACTCAGACTTTGGGAGGCCGTACTTTCACACGTGTGAAGCCTTCTTCAAGGATTTGGGCCATTTAGTGAGGTTCAAGCATAGATTTTTTATGGATTTTGATGGTTCAACTTGTGCTAATCTTATGAAATCATAATCTATTGTTTCTCTCATCATTTCAAGTGTTTCAGGATCCTTATTTGCTGTAATTTTTACATAGCAGATGTAGGGATGCGTGTCACATTTTCTAACGAAGCATGCAGCGTGATTGACGCCAACACCAGCACTCTCATAGCTCAAGGCAGAAGGAAAGGCAACCTATATCATCTGAAGGTGCGCCTACATGAAGATCAGATGCATCAGACCCATGACGACTCGCCAGACGCTCTGTGGCACAGAAGACTCTACCACATGAACTCAATGGCACTTTACCAGACAAGTCATCATGGAGCGATAACAGGGGTCAGCATCTCGAATGCAACCAGTTCGACCACCTGTGATGCATGTTTGAAAGGCAAGATGTCACGCACTCCATTCGTCAAAGACTCCTACAGAATGACCAAGATTCTGGAGCTAGTACATTTTGACATCTGTGGACCATTCAATGTGATCTCAGTAGGAGGTTCGAAATATTATATAACCTTCATTGATGATTATAGCAAGTTTGCCAAAGTGTATTTTATTCAGAATAAATCTGAAGCACTCGATAAATTTACAGAATACGTGAATTGGGCTGAGAGATGTACATGAAGCAAGGTGAAGCAGATCAAAACAGATCGAGGTGGGGAATATATCTCGAATCGCTTCACTGACTTCTGTAATGATCGTGGCATTCACAGAAGAACTGCAGCCTACACACCGCAGCACAATGGTGTTGCTGAACAAAAGAACAGGACCCTGATGGAAGCAGCCCTTGAAAGCTCCAAGGGCACTATGGGCTGAAGCAGTAGCTACAATCGCATACATCCAGAACAGGACAAGCAAATCTGGTATTCCTCACACGACACCACATGAGCTATGGGGTAGAAAGCCCAACCTGTCTCACGTCATAATCTTTGGCTATGTAGCATATGCACATATTCCTGATAAGCTTCAAAAGAAGCTTGATGAGAAAGCCGAGCAAGGATTTCTGGTAGGTTATGACAACAATTCGTCATACTACAAAATCTACATGCCAGACACGAACATTGTGAAAATAGTGAGAGATGTCAAATTCGACGAGAGCAGGACTCTGGCCAACGAAGATCCTGTCAGCTACGAGATTCTGAAGAGACAGTACTATGACCTACCGCCAGTGACAAAGAGAGCAGCAGACAAACACGAAAACGAAGATTTTCGAGTTGTCTCCCATTTGAGCGACGAATCTGACAAAGAAAAATTCGAGAGGCAACCTGCCACCACAGTTCCTGTAAATCAAAATGGTTCCGGACAGAGCAGAGCAGACAAGGGAAAATACATAGCTGTTTCAGGAGGATCTTCCAGAAGGTCCACAAGACCACGAAGAGCACCAGTAAGATATGTGCCAGGCAGCTCAGCTTCCACATCAGAAGAATTCTGCAGGTTCAGTGGCGAACCACAGACTTTAAAGGAGACGATTGAAGGTCCAGAAAAGGACAGATGGATTTAAGCCATGAACGAAGAGATGGAGTCCATGAGGAAGAACCATGTACGGACGTTGGAGCCATTACCACATAAGCGCAAGATTGTCAAATGCAAATGGGTCTTCAAGCTCAAATATGGACCAGATGAGAATGTGACGAATTACAAGGCAAGACTAGTACCGAAGGGTATACGATATTGACTATTCTGAAACCTTCTCTCCCGTCGTCAAACATTCGTCTCTACGTCTGTTATTTCCATATGCAGCAGCTTATGACCTCAGGATCCACATTGTGGACGAGAAGACAACCAACCTTCCTGCATGGCGAATTAGACGAAGAGGTCTACAAGGATCAACCTCCAAGATTCATCTCGAATTCACTTCCTGACTATGTATGTAGAATGCATAGAAGCATCTACGGTCTGAAGTAGTCAGCCCGACAATGGTACAAGAAGAAAGATCAAGCCCTGAAATCATTAGGATTCAAGCCTCTGTTGGTTGACTCCAATGTGTATGTTAGAATTACAGATGGGCAGATCATCATTGTGGCTGTATATGTGGATGACACTCTGATGCTTTGCAGGAGTGAGCAGCTAATTGCTGAGGTGAATACTAACATCTCGAAACATTTCGAGATAGTGGATCTGGGAGAAGCTAGGTGTTACCTAGGCTTGCAAATTGAAAGGGACTATGAGGGAGGTAAGTTATAACTTCACTAGTCCAGATACACCCAGAAGATCCTAGAGGACTTTGAGATGCTGAACTGCAAAGGAGCGAACACTCCAATGCTTGCATGGATGGTGCTAACGAATGATGATTGTCCAAGGACTGAGGAAGAGAGAGAACATATGCAGCTCACACCTTACAGGAAGCAGGTAGGATCACTGATGTACCTTGCAGACAACACACGTCCTGATATTGCCTATGCAGTATTCAGGATGAGCCAATTCTACACGAATCCAAGCTCGACACATTAGAAGATTGCGAAACGAATTTTGCAATATCTTCAATCAACGAGGGATTATGGCTTGTGTTATTGTTGTGGTGCAGGTTTCAGGATACTTTCCTACAGCAATGCTAGCTGGGCATCTCTCAAGGATGATTGTAAAAGCATCTCAAAAGGATGCACCATCGCATCAGGAGCAGCAGTTCTCTGGGTCAGCAAGAAGCAGACCGTTGTAGCCCAGTCATCTTGCGAAGCAGAGTATGTAGCAGCAGTGAAGATGGCCAACGAAATAATCTGGCTAAGACAGTTTCTGGACGAATTGGACGAAACAAGAAACGAGCCTCTAGTCTTGCACACCTCTGCAATACACCTGACGAAAGATCTCGTGTTCCATTCCAGAACGAAGCACATTGCGATCAAGTATCACTTGATCAGGGATCTAATTGAAAAGAAGATGATGCAGACCACCTTCATAGGAACGAAAGGTTGCTGACATCTTCACTAAAGCTCTGGACAAAGGACTCTTTGAGAGGCAAAGGAGCAGTCTCAGGATTGTAAAGCTATCATGCTTTGAGAGAGAGTTGAAGAAACAAAATGTTTCTGATTACAAAGCCTTGCTAGCTTTCAGCCCTTCACCTGACGAAGATGTTCACGAACTCGAACATCTGGAGACACAAAACACGAAGAGTTTCACAAACACGAAAGTCAACGAAGATGAAGATGAACAGTTCGCGAACTCGAAAGATCCACGAACGAGATTCCTTCGCGGTCCAGTACAAAAGAAGGCAGACAAGGTAAATGAGTACTACCAAGGAGTACCACCAAAGATCACGCAAGTACCCAGAAGTACAGTAATATGATCTGATGACATGACGTCAGCAGATACTCCCTAGGTCGTGGCTAATCTGCCACTCTTGTAATTCTCTGGTTAGTTGTAGATTCTTAATCACTCTGATCTTAGATTTACACAGAGAGACCGTACGTACTGGATTATACTTGACATATAGATCAAAACAGAATACATAGAATGTAACAGAGTGAAGAGTCTGATGCTAGTAAGCAATCAAGACGATATACAGAATATATGTCTGCCTGTGCGCGAAGACAATTCTGTCTAGGATCAGAAGATCCAAATGTCCGCTAGTGAAGCGAGACTACTACTCGTGAGAGAACTGTGTTTCTTTCACGCCAACGCACTGCGTGGATTAGCATGCAGTGCTTGAAGAAATTCAGAGAAAATTAATGTAGATTATTTTCTTGTTGTGTCTGATCTTGAATGTGGAATGCTTATGCTGATATTTCATATGTCTAAGTTTTCTTGTTCATTTGAATTCAACAATGTGGTTGAAACTAAGTCGAATGCTATATTAATTTTATGAACGTAGATCAGCAGTGACTGACTACACTATGGAGGATTGTAGGAGCGATTCAATTGGCAGTGTCCAACAGTCGCATCTGAACTCCATCTGAGCTGAAGAGAGTCGTGATTGATTCGCCTTCGTGAAAGTTTCGCGAATTCGACGAATTTCTCATCAGTCAATCACCTTTTCTTATCATCATGTCTAAGTGAAAAACATTCACACTATATGCACTTAATGAAATTTCTCTTGCCCGACCTTCATGAATTCGACCCTTGAATTTCACAATGGCTTACTTCACCCCTTTTAAAATATATAGATCCCAAGCTCTAAAAAATGCCTTATGATCATGGGGATGATATGTAAAAGGAACTAAGTGCATAATACACATATGATACAATACTTCTAATTCGACAAATCAGAAGTTTCTGATGATAATACAAACTCCAATAGAGGTTTATAGTCGGGTGTATACTATCTTCATAAGCGACTTCCATTGACCAAACTTCCATATGGAGATTCGCTTATGTATTCCAATTTGAATGCTCCATTAAGTTGTACCACGGCTACTCAGTGAGGGCCTTCTCCGCTAAATTTTAATTTGTCCTTATGAGCCTTAGCATTATATAACAAGCAAATTTTTCTTTCTGCCATATTTTTCTTTGGCAAGTGGCGATCACACCATGCCTTTTTCCTGTTTTTCTTGGCTAACATAGCTTGTATAGCCAAGAATCTCGTTTCATGGAGTTTTATGAGATTATTAGGTCTTTTTTCACACTGATTGATCTTCATCTAGCCTATGCTCCACAACTAATCTAAGATTGGGTAAAACAAACTCGATTGGCATGGTTTCTTCTTGACCATACACTAGCTGGAAGAGATTTTGTTCTATACTGACTTTATCGATGGTTCAGAAAGCCCATAGTGTTGCATGAAGTTTGCGTTCCCAATCTGCCGTTGGTTGGCCTCAACTATCTTTTAATGATCATGCATTAAATTTTGTTAGATGATTCGACTTGGCCATTGCAGACCTATGAATGTGGATGTAAATATTGTACATTATTATGATGATGCTAAATCATACTCTTGCAACTGTTTTTTGCATGAGTCAACCAAGTGATCGAGCCATATAATATAGGCACAAGGTGATATGAAAGATCACAAACAGCTATGCAAAGCATGATGAACGACAATAAAAACAAGCAAGTCTTGCAATTTTGATGGATTACAAAATAACACACATTTTTGAATTCAAACTTCAAGAAAGTCATTAAGGACACCTTACGCTTACAACAACTCACGTAATTTAACTTGAATTCTCTGAAACACACTCACAGGTCTCTCACCTTCAAGAGATTAAGCTTCCTCCTAGAGCAACAAAACACACACACACACACACACACACACACACACACACACACCATGGGGGTGAATTTGTTTGGGAGATGAGCATGCAACAAACCATCAATGATTCCTGTTTCTCCTCGAAGCACCCGGGCTATCGCAAGCTTTCTGATTAGACTAATGCTGCGTTCTAGATAATAAGACATAGGCCGAGTGCTTCTTTCTCCATCTCGAGGCTCTAGTCGAGCAGGAGGAAGCACTGGCGATGGCGGCATCATCATCATCGGCACAAAGTCTTCTGTCAGAATGCTAGTTATGTGCTGGTGATGCTCTCGTCTCTTCGGTGGAGCAGGAAGAGGACAAGGAGGATGATATGCTCGCACAATTTTTAGAAGCGGAAGTTCTTAGCCAGGACGAGGCGCTATCTGCCTCCGCTTTGCCGAACGAAGGATCAGATGACGAGGTATCTTCTTCAATGCTCCATTTGAAACCTATATATCGTTATGCTTGGTTTCCTGGGGGAACTGTAGCTTTTGAAGGACCGGGAGGAGTAGCGGCAGACGTTTTAGTGATAATTGAGTCACCGTTGTGGACGCTGTACCTTTTTGCACCAATGGAGTTAGGTTTTTTTGTGTAATGGAGTTTATTGGATAGCATACTTACTTTCTTAAGAATTTTTGTTTACACTGCTTCTTTGGTCAGGTATTTTCCTTAGACATGCCATTAACTTGTCTTTTCTTGACACAGTAGATGTGGTGGTTTTGTTGCGCACTGCCTATTATCATAGGAAGCTGCTTTTCTGTAGGTTTTTACATTTTTGGATTGTGTCGAAAATATTTGCTACTCCCAACTTGTTGCTCTACCAAAAGCTTTTGAGGAATCAAAATTCCTCAGCTTAATAAGATGTATGATACTCCATTTCTCATTCAAATCATGCATTCTGAAAGTAAATTCATCCAAGTATTCTTAATAAGTTGAAGTTTTTCAAAGCCAAAAGTTGACTCATTTGAAAATGGGAAAGCCAAAGGAAATGGCATTTATCCAAGATTTCAATTGCATGTAATGAAGAGCTTATTTTCTTGTGATGAAGCTTGGTGCTAATCGATGTGTTAAGATGATTCAATGTATGTAAGTTACTTGGTATTTTTCTATCAAAAAATGTAAAAAACACATATTTATTACTAGCTATAAAAAGTTAAAGCATCATGTGATTGTGAATTCATATTTATCATCCAATTCAACATTTTGGCATGTTGTGATAAGCATCATATCTTCTCTTCATTATTTGATGTCTTAGTTGTTTATATTCTATCGTATCAATTCAATGTGTGAATCTCTCACGATTTAGGAAGTGGAGAAGCGAAGCAAAGACGCCTAGAAACTGAGTGCAATAGTTATGCCATCGCTCAATTTAGCTTGAATAATGGAGTTTTTGGCAAGATACCCAGGGAGCTTTTTCAAAGTATTTTCAAGTTTTTGTCATCAGAGGTTTGTAGTAGTTTTCAGTTCAAATTCTACATACATAAAAGTTTACAACTTGATGGCCTAAATTTTTATGATGTTGAATACTAGAAATTATTTCTCGTAAAAGTTGACATAGCTTTTGTTGATTTTTGCCCATGCCAACCTTATGAATGATTTTAGAGCTCAATCCAATAAATATTCTAGGAAATGGTATAACTTTGTTGTTGATTACGGGGGGCGCACTATATGAAACCAACCATTCTTGTTTGTGAGATATTTTAGAGGAAGATTGGATGTAGTGATTATACCATTAAGATAGATTGAAGCATCTTGCATACTCTCAATTATTTGAACGTATTCGTCTTTGCGAAGATAAATCTATGTACAAGTTGCAATAGATTTATAAGTAGCATGTTGAACTTCTCTTGGATTGCTTTATCCACCCTTGTGTGGTGTGGTGGTAGAGGGTTCTTGGTGTGGGATTGACCACCCAAGTTCAAACCCCACCACCCACACACGGGCGATATCCGAGAAAAAAAAAACATTGTCTCTACTTGTAACCAATCGACCTACTATCACGACTTTATTAGTTTATTTCTTTTAATTTGAATAAAGAGTTAGAAAAGAAAACCTTTCGTATGCTACAAACCTACAATCTGTCTGTACATCTTCTTGCCTATCTATTGAATGTGGTCAATTTGTTCAGAGTGCCACATTTAGGACGGCCGTTGGTGACAGTTATCCTATTTGAAATTCGTTATAGGTACTATTTGCGTTGGGGCTTTCTTTCAGAAGGTAGCTCTTTCAGTAAGCCCCGAGGAAGTGCTTGGAAGCAGCTCTACTTTGAGGTATGAGTTCTATAACTTAGCTTGTGTAAATAAAGTGGCCTTTCTTAGAATGTTGAGTGATGGAAACACCATTTTGGGCCCACAAGAATTTTTGGATGTATGGCAAATGCCATATTCTTCTGTGACAATGAGAAATATACAAATTCCCACCCTTGAGAGCTTTGCAGCCTCTTGATGATGTTGCCATAAATGTACCTGCAAAGTCATCAACCCCAATCACGTTATTGACCCTACCCACACCTGGAGTCTTGTTTAACACTAGATGGATGCCAAGTGCGTCAGGATGTGCCTAGTATGTGCAACATGCCATGAGGTCGAAGGCTGTGTTGGTGCTATTGCTGCAATCGCACATTTACAGACCACAAACTAAATCAAAGATAAAACAACAAACGAATTAGTAGCAAATTGGCTACCCCACTTAGTCCTAGCAAAGAATGTCAAACTGGCACAGAATCATGAGTGTTCATCTATGTCAAAAGAGGATCCTCCTCCCCTTGAGTAGTGCCAAGTCTCACCAATCCCATATTTGCTGCTGCTTGCTGGCAGCCCACAATATCATAGCCTCGGATAAGAGATGTGCTTGTATTTGCAAGGGCCAGTCTGTGTAAATATTCTTGTAGTACTTGCATTGCTTGAGCTTTTATATTCAATTTCTCTTTCCAAATCTCCTATTTCACCCTCTAAGCTCTTTTTCCTCCTGAAGGCCTGATATTTCCTCCTTTCAAGTTCCTCTATCCACCTTCCTACCAAGTTCTTTCTTCCTTCAACCTTGTTCCTAACCCTTGATGAGTCTTTTCCTCCTGCCTTCCCGAGAGCTTTCAAGCGTACGTTGATTAAGGCTTGCTCTTCCCCTCTCTCTCTCTCTCTCTCTCTCTCTCTCTCTCTCTCTCTCTCTCCCAATGGCTCTCATTACTCTTGCTCTTCTCCCTCTCCCTAGCCTCTTCTTTCTTCCTCTCTCCACTCTCCAAAACACGTTAGTAGAGGAGAGCTTAAACAGGTGGAAAATTTGCTCATTCAGGCTCTTTCTTCTGGCAGGCCAGTTCAATTTTTTTTTTTCCGATCAAATCGAAATCGCAATTCGACAGAGTAGAGTCAGACTTACTTTAAAACCGTGTGTAAATTAGAATCACATCTGTGCTATCTAGATTCATGACATGAAAATGTTTCAGCTTGATGTGATCCTGCAATTAGCTTGTGAAGGGGGTCCTATACTTTGGTATTTTATCTGTTTAGTGAGAGTCTTTAATTACCGGTGATTATTGGCAACAATGGGAACCTGTCGCTTATTCAACATTTAAGTATTCAAAGAGTCATAGGAGGACCCACTTTAAAAGGAACAGTCATTGTCTTTATGATCTTTTAGATGGCTTAAATAATAGGTCTAACTGCTGAAGTTAAAAGTTGAGATTCAACTCTGTAATCTAAAGTTGTAGTCCCAAGCATCAGGATAGAATTTTAGGTGCACAATACCTTTTTCCAAATATTAGCAGACACGCAGGTCGTATTTGAGCTATTCATCCAAGGTTTGGTGGCCAACGAGCTTCTGCTAGATCTATGGATCTTCTTTGGTGCCCTCCGTGCACTACTTACTTTCTCTAGGTTTAGTTTTGTAAGCTATCTGATTTGATGTCATGTGATTCTCCTTACATTTGTACGAGGAATTAGGGGCTTAATTTCAATTGCCTTTGCCGACCTTTGTCATGGCTTAGCAGGCTCTTCACTTACAAAGAAGCAATGCAGACGTAACATACTGGTCTGTGTATGAATGCCTGAAGGCTAACCTAGATGTATATCTAATGCATGTGAGCTGCACCTACTCTTGGCTGCTGATGACTTGAGTAGGGGATGCTGTAAGACAGTCTGTGCTGGAGTTGACGATCTAATAACTCATGAATTGGCTCCACAATTTCATCTACCAGCTATCTGTTTGTACCATCCTAGGCTTAACAAGGACATGTCTAAAATAGCAGAGGGATGTGGAGCAATCTGGGTCAGCAAAGTCATCTGAGAGCATTATTAGAAGATTGCTAATGCGTCCAACCATTTCATTCATAAAAATTGTGAAGGAAAAGCTAAACGTGTAGTTCAGAGGATTAAGAAGCGAAGAGAGAACACGCTAGAGGACAAACATAAATCCTAATGTTTCATGATAAAGCCTATAAGTGATCTAAAGCAGAGTCAAGAGCATACTTTGTGATTGCCTGACAGGTCAAACCTTACTATGTCATTATGGCATACGTTTGCCAAACATGGTAGAATTTTTGAACCTGTATTTCTGGCAAGACAAGAATCAGCACTTACCTTATATTATGATCAATAAAATTAGGTAAAAGCTAAATCTCAGAAAAGTAGCTCTAGTCTTTCAGCTGCCCATATGCAATCATCTCCAGAATGATATGGCCTTAAGTGTTTGCCCTCATTTATCGAAAAATATAGAACGAACCGTATGTGTCAGATGAATTGCAGCAGAAACTGACTTGGACCAATGCATCCTGCATGTTTTCAAATAGCTATACAATCTTTATTTAAGTTGAGGCTGAAATTAAAGATGAATCGCGGCAGAAACCGGCTTGAACTGATGCATCCTACATGTTGCCAAAGAACTAAACAATCTTCGGTTTAATTTAAGTTTACCTTTATCTAGGACCCTTAAAATCTATTTGCATTGATACTTTTGTACCCTACTCAGATAAAATTTAGTCGTGTGAATTTTGTGAAGAGCTTTAGACACATCCATCAGGTTTTATCTTGTGCATATGGAACCATTGTTGTTTATTTTTCATCAAGGAAAGCTTTGTGCTCTAGCCATGAAACTAGATCGTATTGCTAATTGCCATAATCTAGTTAAAAACATTGCTCAGGGTAGCATCATTTTATGTCCTATGAACTTGAGGCTCACAAAATGAAGAATGCTGCTGGTTGATAAATGGAAGATTTTGCGAATAGAAGAAAAATTAAACACCCGCAACATAAGTGTTTCAAAGAAACACATAAAGGAGATCATCCTACTGTCATAGAGGAGAAATAGATAAAGTGCTACTAACTACTTTTCGTTATGTGAATCACAACTCAGAAACAAAGTGCAGGACTAGCATTGCACTGTGCAGATTGCTATAGCAGGGTTATATACAAATCCAGCATTATTGATTACTTTTAGACTTTTGTTAGTCAAGTTCACCAGCGTGACGAAGCTGACATGAGGGAGTTTGTCAGGAACACTCCGGCTGATTTTAGGGAGTATTATGTGCAAATGCAGGCAGCAAAACGGAGCCAGGCCCCTCTTCCATCGCAGGTTATAAGGCTAACTAAGTGCATTTTGTGCTCATGAAGAAGCATCTAATTTGTTACCACCATTAAGGTCATTGTAAGTTGCTTTTATTATGACACGTGCCGAGAGAGAGTTTTGGATCCATCAAATGACCTCCTTGTATGCACTGTTTCTGGACGATGCTTTGATCGATGGTCCAGCCGAAGAGGAAACAGAGCCGGTATGATCTTTTTCCAAGCACATCATGTATGTTGCTTGAGAGTAGTTTGAAATAGGGCTTTCTTTAGAACGTATAAAATTTTTTATAGATGCAAGGTGGTGTCCATGAGTAATTTTTTAAGCGATGGTTGTGTCTATGTTCTGCTTTGCATGCTCCAGGGCCAGCAACTCATGGATAATAATGCCGGAGCAGAGGAAGTAGAGCCATTCCTAGGTTATGGCCGCCTTGGTATGTTTTGATTTACCAGCTATTACACATTGTTGAGTGATTGAGATTATCAGGCCTTTACACCTGTACGGTGTGCATTCTTTTTCATGATGACTTTTGTGTACTAAATTCTAATATCCTTCTGACTTTGTGCTTCCCAGCACGTGCTTACTGGCTTGGGTACAACTGCGTTGATGAACGGGAGCTACACGAAGTGAGGTGTGTTGACTTGACTTGCTTGTATTGTACTGTCCTTTTAGTAAATTGAAGTGTTTTACCCTAGAGGCTGCTACTTTAGATCCTAACCTAATGAGACGTGTGTGGTTAGGGAGGTGCTGTACCCAAGGTGTAGGTGACGTCAAGAATCTCCATATGGAGTCCGTGTTTATAGATTTAATAACCTGGGGTGTGCGAAGTTTTGAGATTGCGATCTCATCGGACGAACTATACATACATATTTATATATATATAGACTAGTGTAATCAATTCATCTGAAGCTTGCAGTAGCTTGATAGGTTGATAATTGAGCACGTTAGTCATCAAATGAGCTCGTAATTTTACCATGCCTTAGTGCAGCCTATAATTTTGTCATAATTGAACATCCATTGAGAAATTATGGTTGTTCATTATGGAAGCCTGGCTTAATTGGACATATTGATCGTAGAAAAAGGTACTACCAAAGATGTGGTTTTTGGACTTTTCCAGAAGTTCTCCTTTTTTGTGCAATTTTAAGCTTTAATATCTTAAACATTTCCAGCTCACTTAACAACTTTTAAGGTCATTGCGCCTTCTAATTGGAAGCTTCTTGGCTTTTTGCTTGTTTAGCCTGATTATTCTTATAGACTGCAAGTTGATAAATTTTCTACATTCCTAATTGTCAGTCGTAAGAGCTGGCTTATCACCCTTTCATCCTGGAATGTGCCAGTCGAAGTACAGTAGCATATTTGAAGAACTGAATAGATATGTATCTGAACATGAAAACATCATATTTGCTAAGTGACTTTCAGGATAATTCAAAGGCTTAGAGCCAATGATTCTGTAGGTGTGACTGGTTGTACGTCTTATATCCATAACGGAGATGAGTCTTTCAATAAAGCCTGTTGATTGTTGGGGATGCTTCCCATCCTAGCCGATCAATTGTAGTGATTAAAATTTCAAATATAACGTTGAGGTGTACCTATTTTTGATATGGCTTTGCAAGTTATTTAGTATATGGGTAAGAGTGTATATGAAAGAAACAAGTACACTTGTAAAATGACCATTGGTTTCAAAAATTATGTGGCGAACATTGTCTTCTTATCTGAACATGCGATAACACACTGACATTGCAAACAGATTGCTATTGGCAAATGAATAAAAAAGCCAGGGCTTGTTGTAAGAGATTGCAGGCAAGGTAATAATAAGAAATGTTAGATATGGTTTGTTGGTTGAATACTCATGTTGGTTGAAGGGTCCTATGGTGAATGCAACACTTTGCCACCTACTGGATGAAAACTGTTACTGCCTAAGCTACTTTATCATATCATATTCAGTGACATTCTGACTTAGCTTACTGCACAGAATAGATGGGATGAGATTGCAGGTAAAGGTACAGGTAAAGGTACTACAAATTTTTATTGGAACTTCGTCTTCATGTTGTACTTTGAAAGTAGTTGTGATTGGCTACCACAACATTTGGGCATTTTTGAAGTGATCTATGTGGGTCCGATTAAAAAGTCACGATCAAAGTCACACTCATTGCATGCCAGGGCTTCCTGGTTTTTGTGAGGAGCCAGCTGCTTTAATAAAAAGTACTTATGCATACAGATACGCTTGTACAATAACATTTGGCATATTCTCTTGTTTGATGAGACTTGATTTGAAGAAACCTGCTTAAGCCAACTATTTGCTCTCGCTTGCTTGGTGATGATTTGAAAGAAACACATCATGGATTTAGAACTGTCATGTTTCTATTGATGTTATTGCATTAGGATAAGTTACAAGATTTTCATGGTCTATGCACATTTGGGTATCATGCTAGCATCGAACAAACTTTGCTTTGATGCAGGCCTACACCTTTGGGTATCATGCTAGCATCGAACAAACTTTGCTTTGATGCAGGCCTACACCTTTGTGTTATCTTTTTTCAAGATGGCTATCATATGACCTCATTCGTTGTCATTTCATATGCGAGCTTGCCTAATACTAGTCCTAGGAATTGTGCCCAGTTGAATGTCCTTTTCGTGAATGTTCTTGTGAAAACTGACCAATAACTTCATGTAAGAAATTGGACAAAAAATATTCATCTCTTGGAGTGTGCACAAAGATGTTTCACTTCAAAGTAGCGGAGGTTTAGCACTTTTGCTCCAAAAAAATCTGAACATATTTGTTAATCAATTCTTGATAAATTTTTTTTGAGCTGAAATAACACGCAGCTTATTCTATTTAAGATCACAGACATGACAATAGAAATACAGAAATCGTAATGCCATGCGCTCAGGTTTCCTTTGTATTTTGGGACCACCTCTAGGAGCAGAATGTCCATCCACTTTTCTCTCTCCTTCGGAATCTATCATTCTCTCTCTAGAGTGTGCGTTTTCTCTCTACGGAATGTGTATTCTCTCTCCTCTCTGTACGGAATGTGCGAATGCACGTTCTATCTTTACCTTCTCACATGGCATTACGTCATGGAAGGCCCGAGGACCTCGGGCCTTCCTTGCAGGTCGGGGCCCTGCCCTCGGGCTCCCGCCCTTGGGCAAGGGCCCTCCCTGCAAGGAAGGCCCTAGATCAGGGCCTTCCACCACCATACATAATAACAATTGCTTGAAGGTTTCTCCAAATGTCCCTTGTGGTGTTTAAAGAAGAGACTTAACTTTTTAAGTTCATTTCAAGTGAAGTTGCTCAAAAATTTGTTATAAGCACATAAACAATGTCTACAACCCAGTTGTTCCAAATTTGCTTTTTCATATTGTTCACATTTCCTTAAGAGCTATTTGTGAGAATTATAGGTAACAAATCTAGAAATTTGTTCAATGTTATGTGTTAATTAATTTGCTTATAATCTTGCAAGATTACCATTGGTGGAGAGAGCAACCATGAGTGATGTTGGCAAACATACGAGTGGTAAGCATGGTCATGGCAAGAATCAAAATAGTATGTATTGAGTCATTTGAGTGGTAGCAAAGTTAATTCAATCCTTCGTTTGAAAAGGTGGATCATATCGACTATGAGAAATACAATCCTTCGACTATGAGAAATACACACATGGAGTCCAATAGGAAATCAATTATTTCATATAGTTTGACAATGAAATGCTTCTGTTTTTGTGTTACTTGGTCGTGATTATAATGCAATTAATACATTTAGGTGTTCCTTTATTATATTCGAGTTTGATATCATGTGGTCAATGACCATCAACACCAAATTTCATGATGTAGATCAGGGGTGTCATTTAAGTGGACTTCCCTAATAACTGGTCTAAATTGTTATTTAGCAAAGTGCAAATATCAATTAGCCTTGATGCATCATTCCTCTTAGCACAATAGTCCAATAACAAGAAGGAAATCAGCCATTTCATATAGTTCGACATTGACATTATCGGATGTGTATCAATACAAATATATTTTCACGCAGTGTTCAAATGATCACTCAAATATCCCAACTTTTTGCGTTGTCACATTTCAAAGACCTATTTCTAGCTTCATGGATGTTTAAATAAGGTTGGTAGGTTATAAATTCTAAAGCAGGTTGTTTGGGTTCTAGATTTCTAATTTAATATTTTATGTTATGCAACTTTTCGATTTCACAATAATCTTCTGGTTTTTAATGAGGTTGGTTTGAAGGTTTTCATGAGCTACAATGAAATGTCAACTTATGTGACAATACATGAATTTAGTGAATTTATTGAATTTGGACAATACATAAATTTACTGAATTTGGAAAACAAGCCAAAACACTTATACGAGAAATTACTCTAGTACACTATATAAAGGTGCTTGGGTTCCCATTTTGCCACTTCACCCCTTGAGTGTCAGAGTGTTGTTTTTGCTTGTTGTGCATGCCATTTCTTGCTTTACTAGGCTAGGTCTTAATGTGTCAACAATCGATGTTACAAGATATGGCATGCACGAAACAAACAACTAGAAATCCCAAAAGTCATGACATTGCTCCACCAAGATGCATCAGACGCAATTGAGACCATAGAAAGGGGTGGAAGTAGGAGGAGAAATAGTAGTAGAAGTGGCAGCCCAAGCCTCACTCAGGATGTTGATGCCACTCATCTTTTGAAGAAGATGTTGCTACTTAGAATAATGCTTAGGCAGTGATGCGTGAGATAAGAAGCACTTAGCCAATTCGACTAAGGTACGATTCTTCCTTTTGGCAAGCCCATGTGATTGAGGCAAATAAGGAGTGATGAACTTGGCTGAGGCAATACTCCTCGAATACAGTTGAGATATCCTCTCCGCCATTGTCTAACTTCAAGGATTTGATTTGTTTACAAGTCTCTTTCTCTGCACACTCCTTGAATGTCTTGAAGAGGTTGAATGTCTCTGATTTATGCTTGATGAAATATATGTGAAGATTTTGTGAATCACTAAGATCCAAATCATCTAATGATCTTTGGTATGAAAGACAACACAATTTACACCATTTGCAATATAGAAAATCAACATCTACTTGATGAAAGAGATGCAAACTCAACAAGATCTTGATCAAACATCAAACTTATGAGAAGATGAAGTTTCTTTCCGTACAAAAATAGTAAGCTACTATATTTCACACACGTGAATCCAAATATCAACTAAACAATGCCTTCTATAGACAAGATTGCAAGATATCACCAATATAGTGCACCAATGGATAGATGAACCCAAGAGAATTCATGTATAAGCATGAAATAAGATTAGAGAGAGAAGAATCTTTTCTCCCACGAGTTTACATCTATTTATAACAGGCCCATGCCTCATTAATGAGCTTGGTTTCCCTCATGTATCTAACATTCAAATTTGAATGTGTCCAAACTCGACTTTCTACTTTTCCTCACTTTCTAAAAGTGGTAATTCAAATACTTTTAGACTAATATAAATTTGAAAAGTCAAACTATACGTCTACTTTGATATTTTGGTCATATTTGCCAAATAAACAAATATGACCAAAATATCAAAGTAGTTGACAATTTCTCATACTCCTCTACTACATCCCAAAGATTACTATCTATCAACATCATCTGGAGTATTGACTTCCAGATGTAGAAGCTAGAACCATTGAACTTGTCAATGATTCTAGCCTCGTTGGATGGTGACGACGAAGAGTTTGCAATATGAGACATGTCAAGAGTAATACAAATAGAACAAACTTAATCTCTTGGTTTATTGAGCTATGATTTGATACCAATCTGATAGGGCAGTAGAACACGAACGGAGAAGAGAGAAGGAAATAGATGCAGAACAACTCTCCTGTTATTATGGGCTGCTACGTGCAAGAACTACGTAAATGAATGTAAATGCTAAGTTATAATCATAGCTCAAGCGCTCTTCCCAATAGGATCTTAAGAAATCAATTCATACTAAAAAACAAATGGATGCCAATGAGTAAAGTCCGTCGATGAGATTAGATATGGTGTGTGGTATGACTGCAAATGGATCTTAATGAGAAGTTCAGATCAGAATATCAAAGTGATAAAGCAGTGTGATAATGCAAGTTTCTTAGCCGTCGACAACCATCGTACTCTGATTAGATACTGAGGAGTCGTAGACGTCCATGTTCTGATCAAAGTGAGTAAACGAGCATGATCAAACAGAAGCGAAGTGCATTCAAATCACAATAGGCATTCATCTACGTTATACACAGATAGAAAAGCGTGTTGCTGCTATATTACACTACACTGAAGCACAACAATGAGCTACTACCAGTATGGCCATGTAAGGTTCAAATTCATTTGTCTTATGGACGGAGCATCACGTAGAGTGTGTGATGAAGGTGTATCTATACATTGGATCTATGTATCTAATTACAATAAATGTTTGTCATCTAACTAAGCACTTTGTCGCACTCAGAGAGTAGCTGAACTATGATGACAGAATGACAGCTGTACCTTAAATACTTGGTCAGGCTATAAAGCTAACAAAAGGTTTACTTCTTTGAAATAGATAAAAGAAGTTATTGTCGGGAAATAGTGACATTCTTGAAGTTGCTAAAGAAGTCGGACACTTCGGTTGATGAACGTAGTTGTCGAAGAAGTCGAAGACTTCGAACACTTCGGACACTTTGGTTGATGAACGAAGTTGACCTCGATTGACAAAGGAAGTTGTCAAATAAGTCGGAGACTTTGATGTCGAGTGACTTGATTGTTGAAGAGGTCGAGTGACTTGATTGTTGAAGAAGTCGAGAAAGTCAGAGACTTCAGAGACTTCGATGTCGAGTAATTTGATTGTTGAAGAAGTTGAGGAAGTTAGAGACTTTGGTGTCGAATGACTTGATTTGTTGAAGAAGTTGAGGAAGTCGGAGACTTCGGTGTCGAATGACTTGATTTGTTGAAGAAGTCGAGGGTGATCAGGCCTTCGATGTTCTTCATGATGCTTTGACATTCAAATGTAGAATTAGACGAGAATGGATACCCTTTGATGTAGATCAACCGAAAAGTTGATGAAGTCGACTTCGGCTGATTCGACTCTGTGTAAAAATGCAGGTTGTCAAATTGCTAGTAGAAACCTGTGTATTTTACCAAGTATTGTTCAAGGAGACAATTGTGGACTTTATTTTCAACACCTATACTTGGTATAAGAATTCTAGATTGATTCTTCAGATCTCTAGAATATCAGATATGGAGGTTAAGGATTCTCTGGAAGGAAGAGATGATGGTATGGGACTTCAATAATGTCAGAAAGGGAATTCTAGGACTGTAAAAATATGATTATCAATGGTAAGTTTGAGTACCTATTCGTGATATGGAAAACTTAAATCATTGGTTAATTGAAGGGTATTTTAAGAATTTTTTGAAATTTAGTCAGGACCCATTAATGGTATTTTATAATTTACAAAATCAGAGAATCCTTAAAACTATCTCTCATCTTTTAAAAGAACCCTTACTTCCTTTGAATTTCTCAAATTTGGACATCAGATTAACTTCATATGATCCTTCTAGTATGGAAGTCACTTCTTTTCTGAAGGACTATTTATAATCATGTGAATTACTACTTGGATCAGGCTTGGAATTTGAAATGTTCCACGTTGTTGGTATTTCGATATCTTAATCTTAGATTGTCTCTTATGTAGAGATGAATTTTAAAGAGATGATAGTTACTGTCACTTATGAGAAGAGAAGTTTTGTGTATAATAGAGTGAATCCTATATGGAAGGCACTAATTATTGACTTTTCATGTATTGCACGTGGTTTTGCCTGTAATTGTCCTGTGTTCACCTGCATTATTTGACTTGTATTTCATTATACTTAATCTGAATAAATTACTGTTTGGTACTGCATTCAGATTTTGTCAGTATTGCATGCTTTCCGATTTCTGTCTGACTTTCTAATTGCCTTGCCTGATTGTCTACTCTTTGTTTTCTCAGCCGCCACGCAATCAAGCTCTTAACTTATTCTTGTGTTCACCTACTTAGTTATCAGTAGTGCACACACCGAGGGAACTCGTCAAACCTTGCCTTTGAGCAGTCGTAGGATCGTCCCGATCCGATTCGTTCGACATGTCCAACTTCTGTCATCGTCGGGACATCCACCTGCTTCTCCAGCATAATATCAGAGCATATTTGAGTCCTTAAGTAGTTTTATGTCAGAGCTTTTTCTATAGCCCGATAAGCTTCCTACAGAACCTGATTTTCTTGTTTTGTAAGTTGCATTAGATTTTCATTCTTAAGTCATTGATAGTCGTTACTGTCACCTAGACTAACTATCCACATGGATTCCCAAGGGAAATATAGTCCTATCATGGACAAGCTTGATGGAGCTAATTACCATCTGTGAAAATTTAAGATGAGAACTGTGCTAATGGCAAAGGAGTTATATGACATTGTTATAGGTGAAGAGGCAAGACCCGAAGCTGACGATGCTGCAATCTCCCGATGGAAGCTGAAGGAAGGCAAAGCTTTTGCGTTGACCATCCTCAATATATCAGACATACAAATTGGCCATGTGTCTGAAGCTTAGACCTCCAAGGAAGTCTGGGACATCTTGAGCACCTTGTATGAAGTGCGAGATATAGCTTCCAAGCTACATCTCAGGAAGAAGTTTTACTCCCTCAAGATGGCAAATGATGATTTCCTACAAAATCACATCAACTAGTTCAAGTACCTACTGAAGCAAATGGTCGTTGTCGGATCAGTCATAGACAATCAAGACATAGAAATGACACTTCTTTCAAGCTTGCCAAGCTCATACGACAGCTGGGTGATGATCATACCTTGAACTAACTCTTTCAAGAGTCATCACAATGATGTTGCAGGAAGACACTCGAAGAAACGAAATCTCCAGTTCCTCGACTGTCGACTCTCACGCCTTTTACACCAACAGAGGCTCAACTAAGCAGAAGAAGAAAGGCCTAAAGCCATCAAAGCCAAACTAGAAGCCGACATAGCGTCAAGAGCAGTCGAATCGGCCGATAAAGAAGAAGTTATTCTATAGATACTACATGGATACTTGTACAGATTAAGTCATTGCTTTTCTACCTCTAGTCAGGCTCTTAGTACCTCTATCCAGATCAATAAAAGTTTACTTTGGCATTATAGACTTGGACATTTGAATGGTGCTTCTGTACTACAAATGTCTAAGCAATTCATTGTTCTTGATGTCTGCTACCCATATCGGAAAGTCGAGTTACTTGTCTGTCAAGACTGTCTAGTTGGTAAACAGGCTAGAAAACCATTTAGATCAAGCCATCAACATATTACTAGAGGATTGCTAGATATTGTACATAAAGACATTTGTGGCTCAATGCAAAATCCTTCACCGAAGGATGCAAAGTATTTCATTACTTTTATTAATGAATTTTCCAGAAGGACTACGGTGTATTTTATCAAGAAGAAATCAGAAGCTTTCAATTGCTTCATAATCTTCAGGAGCATACAGAGAAAGAGTCTGGTAAGACAATCAAAGCCCTGTGAGGTCCAACAATGGTGGAGAATACATCTCTACCAAATTTAAGGAGTACTGCCAGATCCAAGGCATTGAACATCAATTTATCACTCCTTACTCGCCTCAATCGAATGGCTTAGCCGAGAGGAGGAATTGTACCCTTGTCGAGTCAGCCAAGTGCATGTTGGCACATGCATCTTTGCCAAAGAGCTTCTGGGCTGAAGTTGTCTCCACTGCAGCTTACATCCAGAACAGATGTTCGACAAAGGCCCTCTCAGGCAAACACCACACAGAGTTTGGACATGCTCTAAGCCTTCATTGAAGAACCTTTGAGTATTCAGATGCATCACCTATGCGCAAATCCCGAAGGAGACAAGGAAGAAATTTGACTTCCAAGGTCTCAAGACCATCCTTATCAAAAACACTTCATCTGACAACACCTACAAGCTGTACGACCCCAATACCCAACAAACTTTGTTCAGCAAGGGATATAGTCTTTATCGAGGATCAGTTCATCGATTTCAAAGACAAGGATAAGGTTCCAAGTAAACCTTCTACACCTGCCATCGACATGACAATTAGAGCCTCTGGCTCAAGCATGCATAGTTGGACAAGAAGTCAGACGAAGAAGTTGCAGGTACTCAGCAACGACAAATCCAATGAATGGATCATCAGCCGACATCAACTTCTCCAAGAAGATCAAGCCGAGTGCGCACATAGCCCACAATGTATTCTCCTGAGTTTGCCTGTCTTTTAGTGCATAAACCAACATCTGTCGAAGAGGCACTTAGCCTACCAGACTCCAATCTTTGGAGAGAAGCAATGGACAGAGAATATTCTTCTTTGATCAAGAACCAGACATGGTCACCAGTCGAAGCTCCTGTTGGCTGCAATCTTATTGATTGCAAATGGGTCTTTAAAATCAAGTACAACGCCAATGGAGCATTGATAGAAGGAAGGCACGAGTAGTAGCATGAAGATTCTCTCAAATCCCCAACATTGACTACAATGAGACATTTAGCCCAAGAGTCAAGCATTCATCGCTCCAAGCTCTCCTATCGTATCCTACAACAGCCGACCTCGAAGTACATCAACTCGATGTACATGCAACTTATTTGAATGGGGTCATCGAAGAGACATCTACATGCTACAGCCTGAAGGATACATTCACGAAGGTATGAAGCATCATGTCTGTAAACTCCACAAGGCACTTTATGGCTTGAAGCAATCAACCAAAGTTTGGTTTCAGAGGATCAACACAATCCTCAGCATGGTTTTGAACCAAGCATTGCCGATTCAAATGTATACTTCAAGTCAGTACATCAGTCCTTTATGATTATCATCTGGTATGTCGATGATACATTGCTTTTCAGCCTACGATTGTCGAAGGACCAATGCCCTCAGACCAAGCAGGAAGAGGAGAAGATGAGAGAGTATCCCTACCGATCGATACTTGGATCTCTCATGTATGCAATGGTCTGACATAACCTAATATCTCTTTTGCAGTTAGCTCACTCAGCCAATTCAACAACAACAATCTTCATCAGCTAAGTGGATATTCAAATGCAAGCTGGGGTGGAGATGTAGATATTTGTAAATCCACATCTGGATTTACATTCTTCCTCAACGGTGGTCCTATTTCTTGATGGGGCAAGGGAGATAGAAGAACGCGAATGGAGAAGAGAGCAAGAATATTGCGGAACAGCTCTCCCATTACAATCAGCTGCTAGATGCAAAGACACTCTAATAGAAAGCTTATGCTAAATATAATCATAGCTTTAAGTGTTCTAATTGCCCAACAGGATCTTAAATATTAATTCATACTCACAAAAACAAGAGTGCAGTCCACCCAAGAGATTAGAAATGGTTTGTGTGTGGTATTACTAAAAAATGGATTCAATGTGAAGTTTGGCTTTGAAATAGATGGAAAGAGCAATATGATATTGTGAGTTCCTCAGGCGTCAAAGACAGCCATCGTCTGATCAGAAACTGAGGAGTCATAGACGTTTGTGTTTTGATCAGAGTGAGTGAACAAATGCTCACACTGTTGTAGGGCCTGTCCATCTGTCAAAAAACTGAATTGTCATTGGAGAGAAAAGATAGAAAGGCAATTACCCTATTTCGCATAGAAAATTGAACTCACCCATGTGGAAGGTGATTTGGCTTATAAATTGTTGACATGGGGTAGTTGGAAATGCCAGGAAGTACTCAAATTTGACTTTTTTTTAGGCAAGACTACATCTATGCGGTCCATATAGGATAGAGGAGACGAAACAAAGGTCTCCTAGACATGTTTGTGTGTGAATTGGGGGTGATGGAGGGGGTTAAGTGTGACTTAATGTCCCTACTATTGCCCCCCCAATGTGTAAAGACACCCTTGGTGGTTTGAGAGTTTCCAGGTGAAGTAGTTATTGCTAAGTTTGAATAATGGATGTTGGGTTGGTTAACCATTGTCTCTATTGGCGACTACATTTTTTATTTGTCAGAATTTGAAAATTCTATAGAAGGTTGGAAACCATCAAATGCACTTGGTGGTGTGATTACGTTTCTAATATAAAACATGTTCATATTTGTCCACGCGTGTCGGGTAAAGACCTCCTTTCTTTGGATATGGAGCTAGACTCCAATTAGTTGCACAAAAATTATGTCATAGAGAGCATTCAAGATAGCGAGGCACCATGAGAATAAAATCGATTAATATCTAAACAAATTGTCTAAACATATCTTCTAGAAGGATTCAAAGAATCTAAAATTCAAGAATCATGAAAATGTCACGACAATTGGGGTGAGTTGGGTACAGGGAAATTCTTGCCCTAGTGATGCAAGCTCGAATGTTGTCCATTAAGTTGATGACATTTTGGAGCCTTGTGCTCCATGTGTTGGCTCTATCTGTTCCTCAATGAATAGTGCACATATGTACTTCACAAATGCTAGTGCCAATTGCTGAGAATGAAGATTACACAAAAGTGTATTATAATAAATTGGCATGTAAGACTTGATGGAATTTTGAATTTGGATGACTAAGATAAGATTTTTCTAAGCTTCCGTGTTGTAATGTATTGTTGATATTACTTCTTTAAGCTTGTCTCTAGTCTTTCATATCTATGCCAAGGACCAAGGGATATTCAAGGTACATGAAGGATTGGGGAGGAGCGTCTTTCCAACTATAGTTGTAGGTTGGGTCCCACCCTCATCCAAGGGTGATGAAAGACTCTATGTGGAAAAATGATTGTGGAAGGTTGTAGCCTACAACGAAAATACATTGATCCAAGGGCTTTGGTGTGACATTGTTAGTGTTCATTTTAAATGTACTTTACATCATGCAAAGATTGGCATTCTTAAAAACTCTATGGTTGGAGTCATGTTTGGTGGATTCCAAGGACTATTCTTCAAAACTCTATGGTTGGAGTCATGTTTGGTGGATTCCAAGGACTCCTAATTTTCAAAAGCTTCTGAATATGACATATTAAAACAAACATAATTGGGTTGTAATTTTTGTGCCTTTGAAAGCAACACATCAACAAATATGCATCTTGAAGTCCATGAAATTTTTCAACGGCATATTGTGGCTCATTAAAAGTCCAAACATACAATGAGGATTATGTATTACATCTTATAAAAAGGGAGGATAGTTTTACTCATTAGGATCGAGAGTGTAGACAAGGGTATGCATCCTCATCCAACAGTGGCTCTCAATCTCCTATGAGGAATACTTTCCTCCCTTTTTATAGGATGCAACATATACTCTTCATCTTATTCATTGACTTTTAATGGGCCACAATATGCTTTTGAAAATCTGCATTCACTTGAAGATGCATTTTATGTCGACATGTCACTCTCAAAGGCACAAAAGATGCACTTGATTCCACTTGTTTTATTGTTTACACATGTTTTGAATGTCATGTTCTAAAGCTTTTGATGATTCAAAGTGTTGTGAATCCAAAAAACATGATTGGGACTCATAAAAATTTGAAGAATGCCTTCTTGTCATATCGGTGTCTTCTTGCCTACACTCTCATTTATGGTGAGGAAAAAGCTCATTCTACTCCCACCCTCATTCATAAAGAAGCTCATTATGAGGAATAAGTTCACACTACAAAAGCTCAAAAAGTGTGGGCCACAAAAAACATCTAAAGGCATAAAGCACAATGCTTTGCCAATCATTTATGGTTTCCATGAAAGTAGTGTTCTTGTGTATATATTAAATAAAATTTTAAAAAGAAAATTGAAATTTGAGCGAAGTACATCACAAAGATATGACAATTGCATACCACCTCAATCATGGGCACCTAACCCAAACAAAGATGGTCTCAATTTCATGATGCGTGACATTTATGGTCTCAATTTCATGATGCATGAAAAAAAATGTCACGTGAATTTATCAAGTTATAAGAATATTTTTATATCGAATAATGGAATGCTTAGCTACCTTTCTATTAGGCAAGTTAATAACATTATAGTCCCCGCGCCATAATTGAGTGGATGTTTTAACTCGATACAAAGGTTACTAGACAATCCATCTCCCAAAACATAAAGACGTTCATAGTTTACTTGGCCACAATAGGACAGTACGCTTGTACCAGTGTTCGGGAAAGCCGACAAAGTTTAAGAATGAAACCGACAACTTTTGTTAAAAACCAACATGCTCAAAAACTTGCAGGTTTTCTGAGGTCATAAAATAATGTATAACCGGCATGTATTGAGGGTCATCCTTGAGAAAACCGAAAGAGTTTAGGCCCATGCCCAGGGTTGGGCCCCCCTTATTGTCGTGTATGTTTGTGCTCTAGATTCCATAATATTTGGCTTCTATCCCAAAAAAAGTTTTATCACTGTCCTGCCTTCTTCTTCTTCTTCGTCTTTGTTTTTTGCTTTTAAGAGAGATCCCCGTTTTCTCTTCTTCTTCTTCTTCTTCCTGTTAAGAGAGATTCTCGTTTTCTTCTTTTCTTCTTCTTCTTCGTATTTGAGAGAGATTTGTGAGAGTGTGAGAGAGCGATGGCGATCGTAAAGTTTTCTGAGAGCCTCGATAAGGTGCCACGGAAGATGGCAGGGAGCAGGAGCCGGCCTCCGCCAGCTCGGAATCGTGAGCAATCCATGGAAAAGGATGCCGGCTGGTGCTGCATTGCAAAGCCTAGAGCCATCTCGCCCCCTGCCCACCACAGGAAGGCCAAGTCCGGGGAGCTGCTGCAGGAGGCTGCGGAGGAGCAACGCTTGGATGCTGATGACAAGAAGCAAGCTGGTGATGGGAAGAAAGAGAGTCATGAGCGGAGGGCTTTTTCGGAAGATTTGCTGAAGTCAGGTGCGATTTCTTCTGTGCTGAAGAAGCAAGGGTATGTTGGATCTGTTGTTGTGGAGAAAACCGGAGGCAGTGGCTCCCCATTTCGTCTGCGGCTATCTCCAGGGAAAGTTTCACCACTCGTAGAGCAAACTTCCGCCCTGGCTTACGCTTCTCAGACAAACCTCAGTGCTGAAATCCCTACTTCTGTAGCATGTGCACTTCCTCTTGAAAAAACCGCTTCCCTGGTGCAGCTAGCAGAAAAGAACAAGAATTCATCTACTTTGTTTGATATGATGGTTCAAGAGCATCAGGTGCAGGCCAAACCCGTTCAAGTGCATACATTCTCTTCTGCCCTGATCACCAGGCATCAGTCATCCATTCAGGAAAGAATGCACATCATTTTAACTCAAACCAGCCCCGGTAGTCTGTTTAATGACATAAGCTCCAGCGATGTAAAGCTAACTTTAAGCAGTAAGGAGGGATGCTGTGTAACAGTGAACGTTCATAAGCAAACCCTGTCATCTCAAAGCAGGTTTTTTGCTGCCAAGCTATCAGATAGGTGGTCAAAGCAAAGAGTACCTCCTTACATGATAGACGTCTCAGACTGTGATGATGTGGAAGTATATTTGCAGACTATCCGACTGATGTATTGCAGAGATTTGAAACGTGCACTGATGAAAGAAAATGTGGCCAAAGTGCTTGGTATTCTCAAGGTGTGTATGCTCTATGCAGTTTTGTTGGGCCCCTTGTCAGTATGGACCTCTGGCTAGTCCCTTTTGGGTTCTCTGTAGTTCATACATTGTCCTAGAAGTCTTTCACCCGAATGGAATAGAGTTCCTGTCTTCTTCTTCGTTGTTTCTTGCTAGGTAATGCTTGCAAATTGCACGTTATTTTGACTTACAAGGAGATTGGAGTTGGGTATTCATCTTAGATGATTGGCTGACGTTTTTGGAACCCAAAAATAGTGCAAGTCTTCTTTCATCGAACTTTTGGTGCTTTTTATTGTATGCAAGTAGCTTGAGTGAGACCCAAATACATAGGCTTGAATTACTTTTCTAAGTTTGTTTAGCAGCGTGCTTACCTTATGAGCTGCTGTGTCTTACTTCTCAGTGTTTTTCAACAACCTATTTTGCAGCTTACCAATAACTTGTTGTCCCTAATATTGAGTCATAGTCCCGACTCCCAAATAATAGTATATGCAATAGCTACAGCTATCTCGTAATGATTATGACATGATTTCTCCCCCCCAGTGCCCCTTTTCTTTGCCTTGGCTGACCCTGGCTCCAAAAAACTCTTCTTGCAGGCAAGATGATATCAGCCAAAATTCATGGCGATCCAGTGAGTTTTAGGCCGTTAAGAGTTCAAAATTTGCCATTTTCTTCCATGAACAGAAAAATTGACTCATTTGCTTTTATAAGAATAGTTGCATACTAGGTCCTATTTCCATATAAAAAGCCTATGCATTGTGTTACTCTGTCTCAGGACTTCATCGAGTGATGTAACCAGCCTTCAATATTTTATACTTCTCTGATTTATCGCCATTGTTACAGTTAAACGGAATTTTTTTCAAACAGTTTGAAACCTTGATGTTTCAAACACATGTAAAACCAATTTCAAGCATTTTTTTTCTGGGCCCTAGCGCCCAAAGAAGAAGTCAGATGGTCCCCATGTGAATGTTCAGGCCCAATCAGGCTCTATTGGAAAAAAGAAACATTGCTTGAGCACGCTTCACCTCTCAAGCACTTTTCATCCTGAAAAAGTGATTAAAAAGTTTTTTGCGCAAAACATTATGACCTTTGGTAATACAGTAGATTTAATGTTTTTGCTTAATTTGCATGCTCATTCAACCACATTAATGATATATTCAACGTCCAACTTAGCACTCGGATTGGTCAAAAAAACCAAAACACTTAGAAAAGGTCAACAACATTTTGAACGTTTGAAAGTTACATTAGTGCTATTCCCTTTCTATTGTTATACAGTGATCATCAGTTCTGTGAGGCTCTTCTGCAGATAAATCTAACAGTGAAAGATATGACAGCTCATTTTTTTCATTCAATTTTCAATGTGGTTAGTCACACTGGAGTTCAAAGTGGTAGCTGGTATCTTGTTTGCAGGTCTCAGCATCAATTGTATTTGAAGCAGGGATTATGTCGTGCCTGGAATACCTTGAAGCTGTACCATGGTCAGAGGATGAAGAAGAGAAGGTCATGTCACTGGTATCTCAGCTGCACTTGGATGGTCCGGGAGCTAGTGAGGTTTTAACAAGGTTGTCGATAACAGATGGAAATGCCTCTCAAGATATACTTTCAGGACTCCTTGATTCTGTTACGAAAGGCACAGATGACAAGGCACGGAGAGAAATGAAGGCACTGGTTGCCCGAATGTTGCAAGAAAATGCAGCTCAGGAATGTAGCCAAAGAACTTTATACCATGCTTGTCATGTCTGTCTTGACTTGCTGATGCAGCTTTTCAAACAAGCTGCAAATGCTGACATTCCAAAGAAAAACATTGTAGAAGATCGTGGAGTGCTGCTCAACCAAATTGCTCGACAAGCTGACAACCTGTTTTGGCTAGCTGAGATGCTTATTGATCAACAGATAGCAGATGATTTCTTGAAGCTTTGGGCCTGCCAGACAGAACTTGCTGCTCTCCACATGCGGATCCCAATTGTTTTAAGATATGAAGTTAGTCGTATTACTGCAAGATTATGTATAGCCATTGGGAAAGGTCAAGTTTTGTCACCCAAGGATGTAAGATTGCTGCTGCTTCAAACATGGTTCCAGCCACTGATTGATGACTTTGGCTGGCTACATAGATGCTGTAAAGGACTTGACAAAAATGTTGTAGAAGAGGCCATCAGTCAAACAATATTAACTCTTCCTTTTAAGCAGCAGCGAGGAATCCTGCTTGGATGGTTTGATCGATTTTCAACTATGGGGGATGACTGTCCGAATTTACAAAAGGCTTTTGAAGTTTGGTGGCGAAGAACATTTGTACGACCTTGTATGGATTCTTCCATAGTGAGTAGCCAGGTCATGTGATTTATTTTATGGATTCATGTTCTTGCGTTGTTTGTTGCAAATCAAGCCAGTGATTTTCAAGCAGAAAAATGTAAAACTTGAATGGATCACAAGGTTTTAGGTTGTACTTTGGGAAAACACTTACGGATGTCACTCTTTGGTGACATGACTAGCCCATTAGGCTTTGTGTGCTTCAAATAGCCACGACCTCTTTAACTGCCCAAATGGTTATGTGCACATAATCATGATGTAAACTTATGGAGTGAGTTGAAGATTTGTTAGCAGTTAGACCATTGATGCCTCTGAGTTCAAGATTTATTAGCAGTTAGACATTTGATGCCTCTGTTGACTGTGGAAGATTGCATGACGAAATCAACTATGACGACAAACAGATGAAATTTTTTAAAAAAACAAATGTTTTCCAATCCAAAGAGCAGGCTTGATTATGCTAGGAGCAGCTCTTTGTTAATGTGCTACTTGTACTATTATGGAGCTTTATATTGTTAGAACGTAAGCACAATGAAAAAGCTCAATTTCTGTCACTTGAGTGTGTACACCAAGCCTCCTTGGCATGAGAGAAATGGTCATACTGGGCAACGCCAACTTATTGAGTCAGATCTGTTGCAGATATCTGGTCAAAGATGCTGAGGCATGTCAATGACATCATACATCCTTCTCACATATAGTTTTTGTTTTGCAAAATGCCTCCTTTTAGCTGACATAAAGTTTCATGTTAATACTCATAAGCAAAATCAAAAGAATGCTATAATAGTCTCTAAGGACAGAAAAATGTCCCCGTCGCAACTCGTTTTATGAAAGATTCATATGCACCTTTGAATCTCCATGGCTTTGCTCTGCAAAATGCGCATCACGAGGAGCATGGCTTTGTGGGGCTGATTGTCTTCAAGGGATTCATCTTTGTCTTCCTCAGCAAAGTCCTGTTTGAGCCCATGTTCCTTGGGATGGAGAGACAACAAATGTGTAGAAGAAGAGGCTGTAAATCCTCAGAAGCTTCATGAAATACATACTGCTCAATCTTGATGATTGCTGACGCTTTTTTCAGGCATGCCCTTTGCATGCTGTGGCCTGCTCCAACAACCCCAAGGTATGCACTCATTGATTTTATGACCTAGATCAGTGCAATATTCCTTAGGAATGTGGACATAGCCTTTGCAACCAAACATTCGCAGATTCTGTTAAAAGGGCTTTCCACCAGTCCAGCTTTTTTCAGGTCTCAAGTTATTGCATGTATCTTTGGGTCAGCTGGTGATGTGCATGAATCTGGAGACCGCTTTTTAGAACTTTGTAACATAGGCTGGTTGTGTGAAGCGTACTTTTAACCATCTCCAACATATTTCCTTCCATTCAGCAACCCTGTTCTGCTGTGGCAAGTATGGGTGCTGTGGTTGTTCAGCTGTTTCTCAAGCGGCACAATAGTCGTTGAATTTACTGAATACTTTTTCTCCACCATTGTGAGTCTAAGCATTTTGAACTGTTTCTTAATTTGATTCTCATCAATATTCTTGAACTTCTGAAATTTCTCAGAGAGCATTATTCTTTGAAAAATAGTCTACAGAGTATGTGAGGTATCTAGGACCAGCATGGACAGAGTTTTGCATAGAGCCACTTATTTGGAGGGTAGAAGTTTAAGCACAGTAGTCGTGGGTGTGTTGCTCCCCGAAGGAAAAGGCTCACATGATATTCCCAAGATATAGTGAGAGCAAAAGGTAGCTCAAAGTAACCTAACAGGTCAATACCGTTCACTGATCCTCCTTTTATCATTGTTCAAAGCTTCTCTGCGTTGATCTCTGGTGCCATTGCAAGGCCTTTTTGCATGCCTAACTACAACGGTTGGATTTGTCTGTAAATTTTGTGGAGCAAAGCCAACCGATTTTATCATGCTCACAGATAACAAAATAATCGTCGGGGGTGTGTATATGTACAGTCTCATGGGTTTCCTTTCCTGTTTGTAATAGGCAGGCTTAATGGGTCTTTTGCCTTTCCTTCGACTGCATGGCTGTTGTGATCCTCTGAGGAGATCATCATGCTTTCAGGTGCAATGTCATGGGCCTTAAATTGACCCCTTATTATAAGTCATTCGTTGGCTAGTAATATGTTGATTTGATTACATGTGACCTGTGGTATCCAGTGCAGTGACATCTAACTCAAAAAATCTGTGGTATCTTCTCGTTTTGCCATAGAATGTTTTTGTGAGCACCATTGAGTTTCAAATCCTATATATGAAAGTTTCCTGTGAAGTCTCTAAGTATTACAAAGTATCTTGATTCATTCTTCTAAATGAGTTGTGCACTAGCTGCTCTAATGGAGCTCAAATTCACTTCATGCAATCTCATAGCCTCCCTCAAGATGTCGGGCTGCTTTAGAGGATATCTAGTGGTTGAGCTCTCCTGAGAACCAGAGTACTTGGAGACATCAATTTTATGAGGGCCTATCATGGGATCCTTGGATAGTGCTCTCTTCATTCAAAGCTTTACACAAGTACTTCACCTTGTGGATTGTCCACGCTCTCAATCAACAAAATGGTTGACCAAATTTGAAACTTTGTTGACAAGAATAAAAGGAATCTATGGATGTTATTTTCCTGAAGGACAACATGAACAAGCATTTGCAACATCCTTTGATTGTAGAACTGAAGTAGACTAGAAACCAGATTTACAAGTTTGCATCGCACTTCAAACCCAAACAAGACGTGAATGGCTTCACGTTTTCAACAGTGGATCAATTTTCCAACGAGTTTCCTAGATGGCTTGTGACAGTAGCAAAGTCTTCTAATGTTAGATGCATAATCCAACACTAGAATTACAAATCTACAACACACAAACAAATGGTGTATTGGTTGTCATTTTTGTTTAAATATAGGCTTTCATGAACAACACATGCTTGATTTTAGATTGCTCTCAACCCACTCGTCATTCACACAAGAAATTCTAGCAACAAGCAATTATATGCTTCTCTCTTATTTCAAGGATTGTCCGTTTGCGAGTAGATTTTTACAAGTTTAGTGAGATTTTTTGGACAAAAAACATTGATAATGACAATCATGGTTTTCTTCGACATTTTGTTCGAGATCAAATGCAATTTCCATACATACAAAACTGTTTGTAAGGATCGTCTTACTTTGCCAAGGCATTCATAAACGGCTATAGTCGAAATGTGGTTGAATAATTGACACCCAAAAAATAATGACCATCACTTTTTGCAACACATCTGACGCATATGAGCACTTCATAGAATACAATGTTAGAGATAACCACAAAATGCTATTTTAAAATTGTCACATTGTGAACAACACTACAAAAGAAATGACTACCCTCGACAACAAAACTGATCTTGTCCATACTCTTAAATCAATGATGATGATTTGATTGGTGCAATCAAGAAGGACTTATCTTCCAGTTTTGATATGACTGATCTTGGCTTGATGCACTACTATTTGGGAGTGGAAGTATGGCAAGGTTGCAGTAGTATCTCACTAACTCAAACAAAGTACGTGAATGAGATTTTGAAGCATTTCAAAATGTGCGATAGCAAGCCAATATCCACACCTGTGAAGGTTGGTAAGAAACTATCTAACTAGGATGAGAGTGCACTAGTTAATGCTACTTTATTTTGTCAATTAGTTGGTTCGCTGATTTATGTCACAACTACTCGACCTGACATAAGTTATGCTGTAAGCGTTGTAAGTCAATTCATGGCTGCTCCTAGAGAGATTCACTGGAAAGCAGCGAAGATAATTCTTCGTTTGGTAAAGGGCACGTTAACCCATGGATTGTTGTATGAGAGGCAACATACTTTACCAGTTTTACAGGGCTTTGCTGATTCAGATTGGGCAAGCTGTATTGATGACATGAGATCTACCATAGATTATATATTTCATGTTGGTAATGGTGTATTTTCTTGGTCAAGAAAGAAACAAGACACAGTTGCTCTTTTTACTACAAAAGCAGAATACAAAGCACTATTGTTGGAAGTATTTCTAGTTCGTGCGATGGCTAGATCTACTTACGGGTGTAGTATAGGGATGTAGAGATTCATCTACTTTTTAAGTTTCTACAACAAGCTTCAACAAAAATACGCAAATAAAACAATGATGAAGCACTAAGGTTTACCCAACTAGTGTCCGAAACAGAAATGAAATTTACTGAGATGACAAAATACAAAACCTTACTAAGGCTTACCCAACTAGCAAGGTGATTAGACTAAATCCTAGATTAACACCCAAAGGGTAATAAACTGAGATTGCGGCAAATACTAAGCAAATAAGCAATAATGAACATGCCACAATAAAACCGATGAAAAGGAGGCAAGAGGAGGCCCGAGCACCTTCCCTCAAGCTATGCACCTTTCCAAAGGGAACACAAATGATATAGAATGATAACTCTCCAAAATAGAGAGCAAGATAGCTTAATCTCAAAAGTGTCTTTTACAATGCAAATACTTTTCCTTTTATGGCAAGGAGGGTCTTCCATAAGTATCTACTAACTTATGGGACTAATATGTTTCTAGCCTTTCTAGAACTATTAACTTAGGATTTAGAACTTCAAATTTCTTAACTTAGAAAAACTTAAGATAAAATATTTCTAATCTTAAGTTTCCTAAGTCTAAGTTCTAAATCTAAGTTTAAGCTTTTTTTTATTATTATTTAAGCTTCTACTCATGGACTTGCAAAACACATGCCATGGCTGAAGTTTATTGACAGATACTCATATGTGATCTTACAAAACACATGCCACATAGTTTTATTTATTTCTTTTTTATTTTCTCTGTGTTAGCACAGTTGCAAACATTATCCCCCTCCTTATTGGATTGGTGGTCCCACACCAATCGACGCCATTTCGTCCTGGATCTTTTGTGCTTCTTGGAGGTGAGACTGTTGCTGTCGGGAGTGGTAGATTGTCGTGCCGATGCCCTCCATCATTTGCCACCGTAATTTGTTTAGGAAGGGCATGGGTTTGTAATAATGGAGCATACCCTGGAGAAAGTTATGGGTTTTTCATAGCTCCACCATATCAACGTGCAGGGCAGAAGTGAGTGCAGCGCGATAATAGAGCCTTGCAACGTTGATATGGTCGTCTTGCGTGCGCAAGGGTTTATTGATATCAAGGGCGATTGGGGGTAACCCTCGATCCCAAAAACCTCTGAGTTATGTCAGAAATGCCACCAGGCCGCAATTATTCTCAAAATATCTGACATCGCGATCAGGATTGCCATGGTGCTTCTGGTAGAATACTCGACAGTTGGTGACCATGTCTTCAGCTAAGTTGCCGGTATCCACGCCTGTGAGTTTAGACCAAAAGATTCTGTTCTTGACCTTGGTGGCATGAAATGGTTCTTGCCTCGCTACTGGATAGTAATAAGGATTGGTGCGCATGTAGGAGGGAGCTTCGAGATACCATGCCATGGAGGTCTTACTTTGCAGGAAGAGCTGATGATGCCAGAGACGTTGTGGATCCAGGAGTTTGATTGCTACTTTATGTGTCTGACATTGGTCCAAATCTGGCAGTATGTAGCCACCTCGCTCTTTCGTTGTTGGATACTTCTTTGCAAACTCCTGAGAGACGCGCAACTCCTTGCTTGGTTTTGTGGGTGTGATTCTGTGCCGGATGGTTGGTGTTTCAGAGGCATTCTCGTGTTCGGTTTGTGGATCGGATTCAAGAGAGAGAGGAGGTGAGGGGTTAGCTTCTGCAATTCTTTGTGACTCATAAGAAAATTGTCATAGAATGAAGGTGGGGTTAGTGGTGTCGAGAGGGTTAGAAGCGGTGGAAGGGAAAAGATAATGTTGGGAGCTTGTACCCCCAAAGCCCGATGGATTGGTTGGTGTTTGAGCTCCTTGCCCCAGGGGTTGGCCTTGAAATGTGGAGCCTTGAGTTGCAAGAGGAGTCTGTTGGAATCCTGCTCTGTCTCCACCATCTGGTCCATCAAAGTGGTGCCCCGAATCATGGAATTGGGCATGCTCTACATGAATCGACGGGGTCGATTGGGAAGCAGCCTTTAAGCGTTCTTCCAGGGTGGCTATGTGCTACTTTTAGGCCTCGACGGAAGCAATGTTTTTGGGCCAGCGTTTGATAGGCCACCACTGGAATGACAGTTCCCTCAAGAATAGCTGGTGGTGCGAAGTCGTTGAAGTTCACCATTTCCAATTGTTCCTTCATAACGGAATGTGCTACTTGTGAATCTACTATAGTCTCATCCTTTTCGGCTTTGAGGGTATCGATGGTTTGCTGCATGTTGGATACCTTCAGTTGGAGCTGGTTCTGGAGGTGGAGTAGCATCTGCTGTTGTTGTTGATTGTAATTTGTTAGGTTCTGGATATGTAGTTGTTGTTGTTTGTTTTCCTCCTCTAGCCTCGCTTTTTCTTTTTGAAGGCCCGCCATTGCACCATCATCAAATTGTCGCATAGTATACTGTCCCCCTAGGGTGCCGAATAGATTGTATTGGAGCTCATTCACCAACCATACCGCTTTTTGGGCTGCAAGGGGTAGCTACTCCCAGGGACCAATGTCAGGCATTAGAGGAGTTCTGAATCCAAAAAAGACCCTTTGTAAAGATTCTTTTTATAATTTTTCTTAATTTTTACACATGGACCAATCAAAACACTCAAATTTGAAATCTACGTAACGTAACTTTTTGAGTCCACATTTTGATTCCACACAAAAATGGCATAACTTTTTAGTGCTAAGTCCAAATTTAGCAAAGTTTGGTGCACTGGGAAGCGCTCAACAAGGGCTTTCCAATGATATGTTACATGACATATTTCAGAGATATGATTAAAAAGTTATGGCAAGTCAAAAGTATTAGTGCTATAATATTTTAATAATATAAAAGACATCTTGCACGAAATCTTAAAGGGTCTTTTTGGAGCTCAAAACTCCCCTAATGGAGGGTGCGTGTGTAGTTAGGATACGACATTGGGTTAAATGGTAGAAAATCAGGAGCAGGGCTAGACGGAGGTGTATGAAAGGCAGGTGGGGGTGAGTGTGGATTGAGGGGTGGGGAGATACTGCATGGCAGAGATTGTTGGATTGGGTTAGTGGTGACAGTGGTTGATGGAAGTGCAGTTAGTAATTGTAATGCAAAATCATCTACGTTGACTGTGGAGTCAAGTAGGCTGGAGATTTGTACAGGTGAGGCTTTTGTGGAAGTGTGGAAGTAAAGCCCGTGTTGAGAGTTAGTGAGGGTGTAGAGGTGGCAGTAAATGGTGGGGGTGGTGGTGGGAGTGTGAGAGCAAGTGATGGAGAGGAGATTGCTTGTGTGGATGGAATCATGCCCATAGGATCAGAGTCGGAAGTGTCTGCCATTCCGGAGCTGCCTGTTGCTGTTGCTACTGCTTGTCGGCATTGTTAGGCCTGGTGAAGTAAGGCCGCCTACTGCTCTAGGACCTCCTTTGGGACCTGAGATGGTTTAAGGCTCCCTTCGGATTCAGCATATTCCACCCCGATGTCGCTGGATAGAATGTCATGTGGGACATCGGTTTTTGTGCTGATTGCCTTCCCTTTTAGTAGGTGGGGCTGGTGAGACCGGGTCTGCTGTCGATTGGGGGTGTCTCGTTTTTTTGTGCTTGGATAAACATTATCCAACTCCTTGATGGCAGCAGCCGCCCTAGATCCCAATTGTTTGGTGACCAACATGTGGAGGGATACCCACATTTGGTAGTTGGTTTGCGGGCTTTCAGAGCTCCGCACAGCTTCTCTGCTACCTTCTCAATCCACTTGTAATTTTGAGTGGGATCGTCCATGGTGAGGGTCAGAGAAAAGAGGTCGTTCAGTGGGATGTGATCCATCTTGGTGGTATGCACTGTAACCATGTTGACGAGGATCTCTGAGGCGGCCCGTAGTTGGGGATCCGTGATAAGGCGGATATAGCGATCCCGTCGTTGGTTTGGGCAATGGTTTTGCTGTCGTCTGTCAGAAATTTTGTAAAGTACTTGGCATCATAGCTGGTGCCCTTTCCATGGATTGTCTCTCCGAGATTAGGAGAGCCGATGCTCTGGAGATCCCCAAGAGAGACATTGATAATAGAATAGCTGCCACTCTTGGATGTAATCCGGAAAGTTTGGAACTCATCCGAATAGGTGGAGTAGGCTGCTCGGATGAGGATCTCGCTCTGCTGGTCCCAGAAAAGTGTCAGATCAAAGCCAAGGTTGGTGAGGATATCCTTGGCCAGTGTGAGCTGCTTGGCGTAATTCTTAAGATAGATCATGACTATATCCCCTGAATAAGGACAAGGGGATTTACGGCGATGCAAGCTAAGCGAGGAATCGCGGGAAGCCATGATAGCAGTGATTTTAAATTGCTCTAAGAATTTTGAAAATTTTGAAATATTTTTTGGCATGAACTCGAGAGCAGCAATCTAAAATGAACTCGTGGAGAGAAGGTGGAGGACTATATATAGACTTTTTTGGCAGGAATTTGCAACTTCACCCAGAAATCGTCCTCAATGTCCACGATTTGGTAAGGATGGTCGTAAATTTTGAGGCAACGTTCTGAGGGCCCGTGAATTCTTGTAAGAAATTTTCTTATGCCAAAAGAGAAAAAACGTCTGATAGTGTAAAAATGTGTCTGATCAGAATTCGCAGAGATAGCAGAGAACTCGTGAGGATCAATTTGAGCTGCAGCGAATTGTCTGCGAATTTTGAAAATGGATATCTCATGAATAAAACTACATTTTTCTAATTTTTGACATATTTTTATCTGAGACAAAATTCGCGGAGGCCAAAAATGGATCGTGCTTTGTAAAAAAGGGGTCAAGCAAATTCTATCTGAGATGTTGTGAAAAAATTTCTTCTGAAACAAATGACTTTTGTGGTTTTCTCAGAGAAGGCTGTTGGTATTCCTGATCTGATAGTATCTTGATGGGTGGAACAAGAAAGCACAGCAAAAATGTTGTCAAAATGGCATGCAGACAATAAAAAGGAAGAAAAAACAGTAGGAAAGAAAACAGCTAATACATATCAAGATAAAAACAGGGTCCATTGTACTTTCTCAGTCGACTCCCATTGACCACAATGTCGAGGATATCGCCTTGAAGGGTTTGGAGTTGGACATATCCAGAGGCCAAGATTTTTTTAATGACGTAAGGTCCTTGGCCAGAAAATTTCAGTTTGCCTTTGAAGGCGTTGGTCGGACCTTATCTCCAATATGAAAATTTCTAAGTTTCAATGATCGATCATGCCATGCTTTTTGTCGTCGTTTGTGGACTTGTTGAGCATGGATGCTGATCCTTCGTGTTTCACAAAGTTGCTCCAGATGGAATAACCTATTTGCTAGATTCTGAGGAGTATCAAGCTCAAGGTTATAGGCTACTCGAAGGGAGGGGATATGGAATTCCACAGGTATAATGGCTTCTTGGCCATATGTGAGCTGGAAAGGGGTTAAGCCTGTAGCTCGCTTCGGGGTGGTGCAATAAGCCCAAAGAGCAGCATGGAGTTTGAGTTCCCAATCAGATCGGCTGGATTCGACGGTTTTGGTGAGAATTCCACATAGGATTTTATTGATGGATTCTGCCTGCCATTGCAGCGTGGATAGCATGGGGAACTTTTGCGATGTACCACAAAAATTTTGGAAAGAAGGTCTGCTATGACAGAGTTAAGATAATGTGTACCCCTATCACTGATAAGCTCTAGAGGACATCCGAACCGAACTATAACCTGTTCATAGAGAAATTTGGCGGTAGAACGAGCGTCAGCATTGCGAGTAGCTCTTGCTTCAGCCCATTTGGTGCAATAGTTCGTAACTACTATGATGTAACGAGATTGTGTGTGTCGAGCAGCAGGATCTGCCATCTTCGAGACTGATGGTAGGTCTCTTCTCAGTGAGGGTACGTAGAGTGCTCCTGGCAGCTCCGCTTGTCCCGACAATGTTGTAGTATTTTTGTCCTGTCTGACAGGCAGGACAAAAATATTACAACGTCAATCCACCCATTCTGCCTGATTTGGGCATTATATTATCAACATTTGACACCGTTGCCACTTGAACTCCCATTCTAATTCCATAAGAGTTGCAACATTGTCCCCGCTTAGATCACTGCAAACAAACTCCCAATGTTTCCACAGATCTGAGTTTCTACAAACTGGACAGAGCCACATCAATGGCTACATCATTGTCCAAATCCACTGGCTGATACACTCGCAAATCCATTGGCTGCCTCATAGTTAGCAAACGCACTAATAGACCTGGATTTCCTTCAACGCCAAGCTCACGATCCTCCCGTCCCCTCACGCTTCCATTCTCAACCGGAGGCACAACTGAAATCTCAACCGAAGGCCTCACTGAATTCTCAACCGGAGGCACAACTAAAATCTCAACCGAAGGCCTCACTGAAATCTCAACCGGAGGCCAATCGTTCAAATCTCAACCGGAGTGATCTATTAAATCTCAACCGGAGGCCAATCATTCAGATCTCAATCAGAGTGATCTATTAAATCTCAACTGGAGGCCAATCGTTCAAATCTCAACCGAAGTGATCTATTAAATCTCAACCGGAGGCCAATCGTTCAAATCTCAACCGAAGTGATATATTAAATCTCAACTCGAGGCCAATCGTTCAAATCTCAATCGAAGTGATCTATCAAATCTCAACCGAAGGCCAATCTATCAAATCTCAACCGGAGCAATTTATCAAATCTCAACCGACGGAGCCATCTGTCAAATCTCAACCGACGCATCCTGTGAAATCTCAACCGGTGCCGTGAGCTTCATTTTTTTGATACTTCTGAATTTTTTCGATACTCATAATTTTTTTCGGGCCTTTGTTAAATTTTTGATACTCCTATATTTTTTCGAGTCACAAAAATTTTTTCGAGACATTATTTTTCGATAAATTTTTTTCGAGTCACTAAATTTTTTTTCGAGCCATTATTTTTCGATACATTTTTTTTAAGTCACTAAAAAAAATTTCGAGCCATCATTTTCGATACATTTTTTTCGAGTCACTAAATTTTTTTTTTCGAGCCATTATTTTTCGATACATTTTTTTCGAGTCACAAAATTTTTTTGAGCCATTATTTTTCGATACATTTTTTTCGAGCCTTATATTTTTTTGATACATTTTTTTGCTCATACAATGAAACAAGAAAGACAAAGTAGAACGAGCGACCTGTAGAAACAATACTTTTGTTATGCTTTCTTCTATTAGAAAAAAAGACTTATGTACAAGAATGAGCTCCTAAATGCTAGGAATGACACAAGGTTTCTCAAGCTGTAGCAAAATAGGAGGCCGTCATCGCAGCAAATGAGAATGTCAATGATGACAAAAAATAAAACGATAATAGGAACTGGATTACTTAGAGACTTGAAGAATAGAGCAGTTTTGATTCGTGTTGATAATGATTATCAATTTAGGTGTTGTAGACAACCATAAAGAAATGCGAAATGATTAGGCATCTAAGACAACCATGCATTCTTTGTTATTGATATTCATGACAATAGAGAAAGAAGAGTGAGAGGTATTTAAACATTTAGCACAAATGCAACATGATAGGAAAATAACGAATCTGTATAAGAATGTTGTAGTAACAACGATCAAAAATCTCGTGTAGATATGCAGTATTTCGCATTCCTTGCACCACCTATTAGGTAGTGTCGCATTTCTCGCAAAACCTTGTGTTCTTCCATGTTTTGAAATGTTGAGTAGAATCCTATTGTCACAGTCCTTTCATTCCTCGCCTGTCGAATATTGCATGTAAAACTGCAGACTTGCGAGGAGCAGTTCATTTATGCAAGTTGTTTGTAAGAGAGTGTTTCCTTGAGTGAATTAGAGGGTAGTTAGAGTGAGGAGGATTAAGATTAACTTTAACACTCCCCCTTAAGCTTACTACTATGAATCTTAATCTGAATTGAGATTTAACATACCTACCAAAGTAGCATGTCTCTCTCTTGACAAGGGTTTTGTCAAAATGTCACCCAACATACTGTCTGTATGATAACTTAGTACAACTTCTTTATTTTGAACTTGCTCTCTAAGAAAAAATGTGTTTACTTCTAGAATGAGTTCGTGGGTTTAGAGATTGAGCTATACAGCTCCGTTCTTCTTCTTCAAAGATATCCCCTTCTGGCACCGTGGCGTCGAACTGCTTTGGAGACGGGACAACATGAGCAATCCTGATGGTATCTGGTGATACTTCAGCCTGATCTTGCTGATCTGTCTGGAATGAGAAATAAAAAACTGTAGAGCTGTCATGGAACTATTCGAATTTTTTTCCAAGGGATTGGGGAATACATCAGTGCTAGATCTCTTTCCTTCAGATCCTTTTTGTGTAGTTGGCAATCGTGCCATGCCTTATGACGGGCTTTCGTAGGGATGTGTCATCGTCTAACTATTCTATGGCTGCTATAGGCGTAGAGATGGTACCAAAAATTCAATCGACATCACAACATCTTGACCATAAACAAGTTGAAAGGGTGTTTGATTCATGCTACTCTTGTAAGCGGTTTTGAATGCCCATAATGATGCATGAAGTTTATGTTCCCAATCAGAATGCCTTGCTTTGATTGTTTTCATCAGAATGTTACAAAGAATTTTGTTGGAAGATTCAGCTTGTCCATTACCCTTGGGATAGTATGGAGTACTAAACCGGTGCATAACAAAAAAGTCTTCCAATAAACACTTTATTGCTTCATTCAAAAAATGTGTTCTGCGATCACTTACGATCTCGATAGGACATCCAAATCTAGTAATGACGTTTTCATAGAGGAACTTAGCCATTGATTTTGCATCTGCAACTTGAACTACTTTTGCTTCAACCCATTTGGGGCTATTAGTGATCTTCTAGTTGCATCAGCTAACCTTAAATGTCTTAAGGTGGGTGCTATTCTATGATGAATGCCTAACTCATATGCTGTTTCTTCAGTCATTATGTTTACGCTAGATCCAGAATCTATGGGTACACTATCTAAGATGCAGCCGTTGATTACTACCTGAAACTCGGATTGACCTTCATCACCGTACTACATTGACTAATGGTAACTTCGCTTTTCTTTTCTTTTATTTTGCAAAAATTGCTTGATTTTTTTTTTTTTTTGGTAATATTGATTATCGTTTAATAACTGCTTAAAAGTTATATTGGGCATTTTGGAGACAAGGTCTTCTATTATATCATAAGAACGGTTTCTAAGTGGCGATGGACTAGGTATCTCGCAACTTAGAACTGGATCTAAAAATGTTACTTTTTTTTAACTTTTCTAGTTTCTTCGTCTATAAGCTTTTTAGCTTTTGAACTAATATCAACATCATAATGTCTTTCAGTAGGCCTATGAAAGTCTAATTCTTTACTATTAGGAATTTTTACTAACTGTTCTACAACTTTCGCTTTTTCTGTTGCATTTTTTGCGTTTTTTGCAGTTTTCGTAGATTTCATCTTAGTTTTTTTTTTTATCTTTAAGAGATAAAGGATCTTTACTACTTCTAGTAGTTACTTTATTTATCTCTACATCTAAATCTGGCCGTTGATGGTCTTGATCTAATGATTTAGGCTCTACTTCTATCCTCTGAACTATCATGTCAGTGTTAGTTTTAGATGGTCGAGGGTCATCTTCTCTAGGCGAGTTTACAAACCTTGGTTTAGGCCGTGGTTGTTGTGGCTGAGGACATTCAGTAGTGACATGCCCTTCGCCTTTACACTTAGCGCATAGTGGCACATATCCTACCGAGCTCCCGAATTTAGGGCAATCAGGCGAATAGTGACCTGGGGCTCCGCAATTGTAGCACGAACCCCTTGTTCTGGGTGGTGGAGTGGAATCTCGTGTCCCGCCCCTACGCAAAATAGTGTACTACTGATCAGTACGCTGTTTTGGTATAATGGTTTTTTGGTTAGTAGGAGTTGCAGTATAAGCTACCTCCTCATGATTATTCCTCTTCTAAATAGTTAGTCTGTAAACTGGGACAATTGGTCTTAGAGTCCAAACTTCATAAGAAGTTTTGCTATCAAGTAGGCTTTTAGTTATCAATAGGTTCTGCACGTAGGTTTTTGTGGAAATAGCATGTTGTCTGAATAATTTGGGAAATGAAACATGAGCTATCATGCATTTGGCAAACTCAACTAAGGTCATGTTCTTCCTTTCTGCCAGTCCATTCGATTGTGGAGAATAACAAGCTCTATCTGAAACACTACCCTATGTCCTAAGTCTGTAATTTGACTGACTGATAGTAGATTTGTCGTCAAGTTTGGGACATACAATACATTTGGTATGAGCTTTGATAATCCATTCTAAAAATTCAATCTAACACTACCTTTACCTTCAATTCTTTGTGAGCTGCTGTCTCCAAGGTAAATGAATTTTTTGGTGTTGTAGGCCGAATAAAATGAACCGTTCTTGATGGCTTGTTGTGTGTTGCATTGCTCCATAATTGAGGAACCATTCCTCCAAGTGTTATACTGTATAATAACAGAGAGAAAGAAAAAAGCAATTGCACTCTGGATGTTCAATTGATCGATTCGATCGATGATTTTGCTAAGGTAGTAATCGAGCAACCTAATAAGTCGCTGGATATATACACATGGCTAGCTAATTAAAAGAATAGTTAATCTGTACTTTACAATTAGAATTAAGGCACTACGTGCTGTTGGCAGTCGCCTTTAGACAATATCTAAAGACTCTGTCCGGTTGTGCTACAGTGTACTTGTTGATCCACCGTTAGCTGGATTGTGGCCGATTGTTTGAGAATGGCCGAATTATCGGATCTGGCCTGGTGGTCAGAGGTGGCCAAACCATTGAAGATGGTCGAATAGTCGAAGATGGATGAACAATCAGGGAAACCTTGTCACTGATTCTTTGTAAGTCTGAAGACTGTTAGTAAACGAGTGTATCTCTGTAGAGTATGCGACTGCACAAATATTTACAATAACTTAGTGAATGGATCTAAATTAGTAGAGAGATAGGGATGGAGAGGATAGAAATCCAGCAGGTCCCACCACACCTCATGAAATTTATTACTTTGGGCTCTGGTTAACCTTTATAAGGTGGTATTGAACTTTTTTCATAAACTCTAGGTGCTCCATATTGAAATCGATTTTGAGCAGGAAAAAAAACTTATTTGTGCAGGAAATCCAATTTGATGTTGTCCATGCTAGAAATCTGGACTCCCAAGATCCACCCAACATCGCGTCTCGATAGTACAATCTCGCTAGGAAATTGGTCCTGGACTTTTTTAGATGCCATGGGAATGTACGGATCGAAAGCCAATGCTGGTAAGCAATCGTCCCATCTGGTTAAAAGTGACGCCAACTTGGTCAAATCTTTTGCAAAAATAGTTGATTGTCTAACAATTAGAATTGGTGAAGACATGTACTCATGTCCATAAGCCTGGAGGGCTCGGTTGAGATCCACTGTGATCGACCAACTATATTGTCGATAGATTACGGGCCAATTTGGGGTTTAAATGGTGATTTTATCCATTGATACATCCAAATCTTTTCATTTATTCTTGCATGGCATTGGAACATAATATGGATCCACCTAGAGTTGGCGAGGGCTCGCTACATAACTCCTAATTGAGTATGGAGTCTTCAAAAATAGTTTTGCGCCATGATGGTTGCTCACATGATGTGGGTAGCTTATCCAATTTCTTTCTGGCTTCTATTTGGAAGTCTTGAACCTGATAATCCAGCCACCCCTCGAGGATTCATGTGGATGCTAATTTTAAAATGTTTGTATCTATTCCTCAATGGTTACCGGTTTCTGAAACAATGGTGTGGCCCTTGATGAAGATGGCCCTGCATCCATGGCTTGAGAAGCTGTGGTTATTTCTCTGGTGCCCCTTGATCCATACTTGTATCCATTTCTCCTTGATCTTGTTGTGGAGACAAGAAAGGTGGCATTATTGGTACCAAAATCTGGGGGGTTGTCTCGAAGATCTGAGTAGCGGTTTTGCCATTGCCAGCTCAGAAGATGCCTTGCTCTTGAAACGATCAAACCCGCTTTAGAATCTAGCCAGTGACTGTCTATAGGTTTCTACATTTTGGAGCAATTGTCTTATCTCCTCTTGCGAGAGAAGATGGTTTGGTCATTCTGCATAGAGCATATTATCACGCTCCATAGCTATAGCATCAAGTTCACCTAGCATCCATTCTTTGTCAAGGTTTGCCATGTCCAGTTGCCCTTGCAATAAGTGAACTTGTTACTTGGCATCCTGAACGCCTTTATCAACTTGATCTGTGCAGTAGTGAGTGCATTCTGGAGTGTTGCTACATATTTCTCAAAGGCATTTGAATGTTGTTGTGTCTTCTTTAGTTCTGTTTCAGATTTTTCTTCATGTTGTTTGGCGATCTTCAAATCTCTATTCAACAGAATGAGTTTATGGTTGAAAAGAGTGTTTTCTGATCCCAAATTTGAAATCCTCTTGTGGTCTTTTCATCCATCATGGTTTGGATCATTCGTCCAAGGTGTGAAACTAGTCCAAGGGTGTCACCAAAATCCAGGGGTATGGAAGTAGTAGCAACAACAACAACAAGAGCTCCAAATCCCGTAGCTTGTTGTGATTGGCCTTGATTTGTTGCATGTTGAGCTTCCTCTTTGAAGATGTCTTCTTCTTCATACTCTTCAGATACTGTGATGTCAAACTACTTCGGAGATACTACCGTAGGGACAACTCTGATGACATTTGGTGCTTCATCTGCTTGTCTGTTGTGGTGCTGAATCAAAAGTGTCGAAGGTTTCATGAAACTAGAGGAGATTTTTTTATCATGCTGGTTGAACTGCCAAAACTTGTGTAGTCGGTTGCCATTCACTGCGATGTCAAATCGTCTCTTTCATCTGGGTGCTCCAACATAACTGCTCCGTAGGACAATATTTCTTTTACTTTGTATGGTCCTCCTTCACTTGTAAATTTTAGTTTCCCTTCATCAATTTGGTTTTGATACATCAATGCTAGATCTCCTTCCTTCATGTCTCTTTTGTGTAAACGACGATTATGCCATGCCTTGCAACGGGCTTTCTCTATTGCTAGTGCATGGACTATCATCAATCAGGTTTCACAAAGTTTTTTTAAAACCTCATGATGCATTTGTAAAGATTTTGCATCATCCAAACGTAAGGATGGTACCAAAAATTCGATCGACATAACTGCATTTTGACCATAGACAACTTGAAATGGTGTCTGATTTGTGCTAACTTTATAGGCTGTTTTGAATGTCCATAACATTGCATGAAGTTTATGTTCCCATTCAGAACAACTTGCTTCAACTATTTTTGTCATAATATTGGAGAGAATTTTATTGGAAGATTATGCTTGTCCATTACCCCTTGCATAATACAGAGTACTAAACCGATGTACAACAAAAAAGTCTTCCAACAAACAGTTGATCATTTCGTTGACAAAGTGTGTTCCACTATCACTTACGATCTCGATAGGACATCCAAATCTAACAATGATATTCTCGTATAAGAACTTAGTCATAGACTTTGCGTCGACAACTCTAATTGCTTTTGCTTCGACCCACTTGTTCATATAATCTGTTGCTACGATGATATATCTAGCTTGAAATCCTCTTGCCAAAGGATGAATAGGACCAACATAGTCAAGTCCCCATTTCTCAAATGGTGGATGCAAAGGTTCATAATTATGCTTTGTAGGGCGATGTGCTCGTTGACATACATCACATGACTGAATAAAATTTTCGGTATCCTTATGCTGTGTAGGCCACCAACACCCTGATTGTAAAAGTTTGAGAACAATGATATCAGCTAAAAAATGCCCATCTCCCATCCCATCATGTGAAAACATGATTAGATCAGGTACTTTGTGCAACAACACACATCTTTTTAAAATATCATCCATTCCATGATGATACAATTGACCTGCAATCAATTGATAAGGTTGTGCCTTAACAATCAACCGTTTCTATTGAACTTTTGTTAGAGAGTCGTAGGTTGAACTAACATCAGATATTCAGCAATATCTGCTGCCCACTCAAGTACTGTCTCAACAAAAAATAATGCAGCATCTGGTAGTTCATCATCCACTTCAATGTTGATTGGTGTTGTCTGGATTCTTGAGACATGATCAACAAGATAATGTTGTTTACCTTTTCGAACCACTACTCAAAAATCAAATTTAGCTAGTAGTAGTAGCCACCTTGCAATATGTTCAGTATTACACGTCTTGTTTACTTAATAAAGCAATGGCTGATGGTTGGTAGAAAATGCAAAATGCATTGCCATTAGATAATGTCGAATGACGATTTGCTGGTGCGAATTTAACTTGGTTATAACCACCAAATCCGTCCAAAAAATTGTAGGCTTCTGCTCCATCAAGGTGATCCAATATGCTTTCTGTAAAGGATAACAGAAAGTTTTGCGTCACTTTGTTCAAGGCTTTGAGATTCACACAAATTCTCATTTTCCCATTCTTCTTAGGAATGACAACAATTGGTGAAACCCATTCAGGTTGCCTAATCTCGTAAATAAAATCTGCTTCAAGTAATCTTTGTAACTCTTTCTTGATAAGATCGATAACATTTGGATTACAACGATAGAATCTTGTCATTTTGGGAACTACATTAGGCATCAAAGGTATTGTGTGCTCAATCACTGATGTCAGAATCCCTTTTAGATCCTTATATGTCCAAGCAAAACAATCTTGATACTTAATCAACAACTTCCTTAATGCTTGAAACTATTTAGGGGTAAGTTGCATTCCAACTTAAACAATCTTCTCTGGTTCTCCTGATTCTTTGGATTACAAGGAAGAGTCCATTTGCAAGGAGTGCGTACTAGGCAAGTTACATAGGAAGAAGTTCAACAAAGAAGGAGCAACAAGGGCAAAACGAGTGCTTGAGTTGATACACTCTGACCTATGTGGGCCAATGAAGGTAGTGTCTATTGGCAAAGCATTTTATTTGCTAACCTTCATTGATGATTACTCACGAATGACTTGGATCTACACCATTAAGCAGAAGTTTGACACATCTGGATGCTTCAAAAGCTTCAAAGCATTGGTTGAAAATCAGTCAGGTGCTAAGATCAAGGTACTTAGGGCAGATCGTGGTGGCGAGTATCATTCCATAGATTTTATTGACTTTTGCAAGGAGCATGGCATTAAACAGGAGTTTGCACAAGTTGATACACCTCAACAAAATGGGGTAGTTGAAAGGAAGAATCGTACCATTGTCAAAGCAGCTAGGGCAATGATGACACATATGGGAGTTACTGATTCTTTATGGGGTGAAGCTATCAAAATTGATGTGTTCTTGCAAAATAGCAGCCCTATGGTTGCTATACATAATTGCACACCCGAGGAGGCATTCACTAGTAAGAAGCCTAAGATGGATGGATTGCGAGTATTTGGATGCCGAGTGTATGTTCACATACCTAAGAGCGAGAGAGCCAAAATGCAGGTAAAGGCCTTGAAGTGCACTTTTACAGGTTATGATGAACAAACCAAGGGATATAGATGTTATGATCCAGAGGGGCTACGTGTCCACATAAGCCGTGATGTCTTATTTGATGAACCCCATAGATTTGGGGATGAAGAAAATAATAATGATGAGCTATGTAAGCTTCTCAAAGAGGATGAAGTAGTTCCACCACCATAGGAAGATCATGATGATGATGATGATGAGGGACATGGTACTCCTGATGAGAATTAGAATCGTGATTTGGATTTCACAGTCGCGAAGCTTTCGTCAAGGAACCACGATCCTCTTGCAACTCGAATGGAGTTCAGATGCGATCGTTGGACACTACCAGCTGAATCACTCCTGCAATCCTCCATAATGTAGTCATGCACTACTGATCTACGTTTATAAAGTTAATGCAGCATTCAACATAGTTTCAACCAAGGTGCAGAATTAAAATGAACAAGAAAACTCAGACATACGAGTAACAGCAGACGCATTTGCATTTGAGATCAGACACAACAAGAGAAATTATCTATATTGATCTTCCTCTGTTTTCTTCAAGCACTGCATGAAAATCCACATAGTGCGTTGGCGTGGGAGAAACACGGTTCTCCACAAGTAATCGTCTTGCTTTACTAACGGATAGTTGGATCTCTATGGATCCTGATCACAGAGCTCGTCTCGCACGCAGGCGAACTTGTTATCTGTATTTCGTCTTGATTACTTACTAGCATCAGACTACTACGTTACACTGTATGTGTATTCTGTTGATCTATATGTCAAGTATCATCCAGTAAGTATGGTCGTGCTATGTAAATCTGAGATTAGAGTGATTAAGCATCTACAACTAATCAGGGAATGACAAGAGTGGCAGATTAGCCATGACCTAAAATGTATCTGTTGACGTCATACCATCAGATCAGATATCTGTAATTTTGGGTACTTGCATGATCTTGCTGGTACTCTTTGGAGCGTGGAGGGCAGGAGAAGGTTTCATTTTTGTCATTGATTTCGTTTTGGTCGTTTGCCTTCTCTCATACTGGATCGCAAAAGATTCTCGTTCGTGAATCTTTCGTGTTTGCAAATCGTTCGTCTTCGTCTACTTTGACTTTCGTGTTCGCGAACCGTTCGTCTTCGTTTCCTTTGACTTTCATGTTCGCAAAACTTTTCGTGCTTCGTGTCTCCTGACTTTCGTATTCGTGAACATCTTTGTCGGGCTGAGGGTTGAAAGCTAGCAAGGCTTTGTAGTTAGAAACATTTCGTTTCTTCTGCTCCCTCTCAAAGCATGATAGCTTTACGATCCTGAGACTGCTCCTTTGTCTCTCAAAGAGTCCTTTGTCTAGAGCTTTAGTGAAGATGTCAACAACCATGTCTTTTGTTCCGATGAAGGTGGTCTGCAACATCTTCTTATCAATTAGATCCCTGATCAAGTGGTACTTGATCACAATGTGTTTTGTTCTGGAATGGAACACGGGATCTTTTGTCAGGTGTATTGCAGAGGTGTTGTCCATCTGCAAGACCAGAGGCTCGTTTCTTGTTTCTCCCAATTTGTCCAAGAACTGCCTTAGCCAGATTATTTCGTTGGCCATCTTTGCTGCTGCTACATACTCTGCTTTGCAGGATGACTGGGCTACAATGGTCTGTTTCTTGTTGACCTAGAAAACTGCTGCTCCTGATGCGATGGTGAGTTCTCCTGAAATGCTTTTACAGTCATCCCTGAGAGATGCCCAGCTAGCGTCGCTGTAGGAAAGTATCCTGAAACCTGCACCACGACAATAATACAAGCCATAATCTCTCATTAATTGAAGATATTGCAAAATTTGTTTTGCAATTGTCCAATGTGTCGAGCCTGGATTCGTGCAAAATTGGCTCATCCTGAATACTGCATAAGCAATATCAGGATGTGTGTTGTCAGCAAGGTACATCAGTAATGCTCTCAGCTTCCTATAAGGTGTGAGCTGCATCTGTTCTCTCTCTTCCTTAGTCTTTGGACAGTCATCATTCGTCAACACCATTCTTGCAAGCATTGGAGTGTTCGCTCCTTTGCAGTTCAGCATCCCAAAGTCCTCTAGGATCTTCTGGATGTATCTGGACTGGTGAAGGTATAATTTACCTCCCTCGTAGTCCCTTTTAATTTGCAAGCCTAGGTAACACCTGGCTTCTCCCAGATCCATGATCTCAAAATATTTTGAGATGTCTGCCTTTACTTCAGCAATTAGCTACTCACTCCTGCAAAGTATCAGAGTGTTGTCCACATACACAACCACAATGATGATATGCCCATCTGTAACTCTGACATATACATTGGAATCAGCCAACAGAGGCTTGAATCCTAATGATTTCAGGGCTTGATCTTTATTCTTGTACCATTGTCAAGCTGATTATTTCAGACTGTAGATGCTTCTATGCATTCTGCATGCATAGTCAGGAAGTGAATTCAAGAGATATCCTGGGGGTTGATCCATGTAGACCTTTTCATCTAATTCGCCATGCAAGAAGGTTGTCTTCTCGTCCACAATGTGGATCTTGAGGTCATAAGGCATATGCAAATAACAGATGTAGGGATGAATGTTTGACGACAGGAGAGAAGGTTTCAGAGTAGTCAATATCGTATCTCTGAGAAAAACCTTTCGCTACAGTCTTGCCTTATATTTTGTCACATTTCCGTCTGGTCCGTATTTGCGCTTGAAGACCCATTTGCATTTGACAGTCTTGTGCTTATGTGGTAATGGCTCCAACGTCCATACCTGGTTCTTCCTCATGGACTCTATCTCTTTGTTCATGGCTTGGATCCATCTGTCCTTTTATGGACCTTCAATCGCCTCCTCGAAAAGTCTACGGTTCGCCACTGAACCCACAAAACTCTTCTGATGTGGAAGCTGAGCTGCCTGGCACATATCTTGTTGGCGCTCTTCGTGGTCTTGTCGACCTTCTGAGAGATCCTCCTGGAACAGCTATGCCTTTGCCCTTGTCAACTCTGCTTGGTCCAAAACCATTTTGGTTTACAGGAACCGCAGCAGCAGGTTGCCCCTTCAATCTTTCTTCGTCAGATTCGTCGTTCGACTCAGGCTCCTCGACATAGGATGAACTATTGTTGTTCTCTTGTCTGTTCTGTGCTGACTTGTTTCTCGGGTTCTGGCGACAATCCATGGCTGTGTGACCCTTCTTATGGTAATGGATACACTCAATCTTGTAATTGAGCCAGCAGGTATTGTATGCCCATCTCTTCTGCATCTCACACAAGTCTTCTTGTCTGCACCTTGTTGTTTTGACCTCCCTTTGGTCTTCCAGTTGCCTTTGCTTGTTCCCTCTGCTTGCTGGTCATGATCCTGCCTCTAACTGGACTCCCTCTTAGGCTTAAATTGCTTTTTTAATTTTTTTTTTTGTTGCCATAGAGGGCCTGGTCAGAACCATCTTTGTGATCAAGATGTTCTCTGGCCTCGACTTCCTCTTGAATCTTGACAATCGCCTTTTCGAGGTTCATGGCAGGATCTTTCGCGAGCAGGATTCTTGTCGTCTGGAATGATCTAGGTAAGGCTCTCAACAGGTACGTGAGCTACTTCTCAGCTGACACAACGTTCTCTGTTTCAGAGTTATGTAGTGACAGAAATAGATCCTTTATCTTTCTTACGAAAGAAGTGAGGTCTTTTCCATTCCACTACAAATTCATCAGCTAATCTTCCAGCATCATGATTTGACTTTTTGATTTCGTCTGAAATCTGGTGAGTAATGCATCCCACATCTCCTTAGCTTTGGAGAGTGTAGCCAGGTCAAGTGTGAGACTATCTTCGATAGAAGATGATAACAAAGCTACTACCTTGTTGTTTTTCTCCCTCCATTCACGTAGCTCCTTGCCTGTTGTCATAGGCATTTCTTCTGTGCCATCCACCCAGGAAAATAGTCCTTCGCCCTTGAGTATCAAAGATGTCTTAGCTTTCCAGGCTAGAAAGTTAGGTCATGAAGAATCAAGTATTGTGTAAATCTTGCTCTGCATGCTACTGATTGAAGCCATATCTTCTTGGAGTCTTTTCTCTTATTGATGGTTGTTAGTTTGAATGTTGGGCCTCCTGGATCTGCTGGCTTCTTGGCTATGTTAGAATATGACAGGATGACCTGCTCTGATACCACTGATGAGAATCAAAATTGCGATTTGAATTTCGCAGTCGCGAAGCTTTCGCGAAGGAACCACGATCCTCTTGTGACTCGGATGGAGTTCAGATGCGATTGCTGGACACTGCCAGCTGAATCACTCCTACAATTCTCCAGAATGTAGTCAGGCACTGTTGATCTTTGTTTATAAAATTAATGCAGCATTCAACATAGTTTCAACCAAGGTGCGGAATTAAAATGAACAAGAAAACTCAGACATACGAGTAACAGCATATGCATTTGCATTCGAGATCAGACACAACAAGAGAAATTATCTATATTGATCTTTCTCTGTTTTCTTCAAGCAGTGCATGCAAATCCACGCAGTGCGTTGGCGTGACAGAAACACGGTTCTCTCACAAGTAATTATCTCGCTTTACTAGCGAACAGTTGCATCACTATGGATCCTAATCACAGAGCTCATCTCGCACGCAGGTGGACTTGTTGTTTGTATTTCATCTTGATTGCTTACTAGCATCAGACTACTATGTTACACTGTATGTGTATTCTGTTGATCTATATATCAAGTATCATCCAATAAGTATGGTCACTCTATGTAAATCTAAAATTAGAGTGATTAAGCATCTACAACTAATCAGGGAATCACAAGAGTGGCATATTAGCCACAACCTAAAATGTATATGCTCATGTCATACCATCAGATCAGATATTTGTACTTCTGGGTACTTGCATGATCTTGCTGGTACTCTTTGGAGTGTAGAGGGCAGGAGAAGGTTTCGTTTTTGTTGTTTTCGTTTTGGTCGTTTGCCTTCTCTCGTATTGGACCGCAAAAGACTCTCGTTCGTGAATCTTTCGTGTTCGCAAACTGTTCGTCTTTGTCTACTTTGACTTTCGTGTTCACGAACCGTTCGTCTTCGTTTTCTTTGACTTTTGTGTTCGCAAAACTTTTTGTGCTTCGTGTCTCCTGACTTTCGTATTCGCGAACATCTTTGTCAGGCTGAGGGTTGAAAGCTAGCAAGGCTTTGTAGTTAGAACCATTTCGTTTCTTCACCTCCCACCATAGAGACGAGATGGAGAGTGAGAAGCAAATCTATTGGATCGGAAAAGACTGAGGTAGCAGGTGATAAAAGGAAGGAGCAAGATGCACCATGGGATTCCTATTCACCTCGTAGCGGATCACCTCAACGTAAGTTACCTAAATGGTACACTAAACTCATGAGTGAAAAGGAAGGAGAAATTGTCGAGTCTAGTAAGGAGGGAGAGTTGCGGCATTCCACAAGAGAGAAGAAGGAACCTGACATGTTTCAGGTAAATCTTGCACTTATGAGTGATATTATTTCATGTACTGAACCCTCTTGCTTTGAGGAGGCCAAAAATTAAGAGGTATGGCAAAAAGCAATGCAGGAGGAGATTGATTTCATCAAACACCATGACACATGGAAGATAGTGGATCTTCTAAAGGGCAAAAATCCATTGGAAACAAGTGGGTATACAGGACAAAGTACAATGTCGATGGAACTATTACAAAGCACAAAGCAAGGCTTGTAGTGAAGGGCTATGCACAAAGTAAGGGCATTGACTATGAAGAGACTTTCGCTCCTGTGGCCAAGTGGAATACACTTCGCATGGTGATTGCTTTGGTGGCACTTTTTGGATGGAATCTACATCAAATGGACGTAAATTCCGCATTCCTAAATGGTAAGCTTGAAGAAGAATTGTACATGGAGCAACCTAGTGGCTTTGTCATACATGGCATGGGGAAGACAAAGTGTGCAAGCTGAAGAAAGCCTTGTACGGATTGAAACAAGCACCACATGCTTGGTATAGCCACTTTGATGAGCATCTCCTAGTTTTGAGGACCAATGCATGTTGTTCAGGTTTAGACAAGGAATGATCCATCTGCCCTGAAGTTAAATATTCGGTAATTTCCTTAGCCCATATAGGTGTAGAGTCAAGTTGGAAAAGGATTGCATCTAGTAAATCATCGTTGACGCCTTGATCAGGGGTAGGAAGGGTAGGAATTTGGGATAGATGGTCTGCTAAAAAATGCTGAACTCCCTTACGAACCACGATGCTAAACTCAAATTCTTGCAATAATAGGATCCATTGAGTAATACGGCCTGTGGTGCACGTCTTGTTGATGAGATACAACAGTGCTTGATGATCAGTGAAGAACGCAAAGAATTTTCCTAGAAGATATGGCAAAGCTTCACGTTCGGTACTGGTATAATTGACTTCACAATGCCATTTCGTGAGATAATATGTCCTAACACAATACCATGGGTTACCCAAATCTGGCATTTTTTTAGGATTGAGAGAGATGCCGAAGCGTTGACATTGGATAAAAAAAATTTCGAGCACAAACAAATGGCGTATTTCTTCGAAATGTGCTCCTAAATCGTCCAAGTAAACTTCTAAGGTATCGCCCATCTGCTGAGAAAAGGCCGCTTGCATAACACGTTGGAAGGTGCTAGGAGCATTGCAGAGACCAAAGGGCATGACTTTCCAGTAGAAGGTTCCCCATTCTGTGGCAAACGCGATTTTGTGTTGATCTTCTTCAGTGATTTGGATCATATTGTATCCGCTAAAGCCATCTAAGAAGGAGTAAGCCTCATCTCCTACTAGATTTTCTAAGATGGATTCTTCGAAAGGTAATGGAAAATGATCATGTTCAGTAACGGCGTTAAGTTTCTTAAAATCGATACAGATGCAAAGTTTTCCATTTTTCTTGGGGACGATGACAATTGGGGAGACCCACTCAGTATGCTCACTTTCATAGATAAATCCCGCATCTAAGAGGCGTTGTAATTCTTCTTTGATCTTGGCCTTATAGATGGGATTGCATCTGTATGGACGACTCGCAGTGGGTCTCGCACCCGGTTTAAGCGGGATACAATGCACAGCTACTTGGGGTGAGACGCCTTTCATGTCTTTATAGGTCCAGGCAAAGATATGTCGATATTTTCGCAGGAGCTTTTCAAGCTGTCTGCGTTGTTCGTGATTCAAAGGAGCTCCGACGTGGACAAGATATTCATTGGTTTCATTTGGTTCACTCAAGGAAAGAGTTTTGGTTTGTGCAGGGCCTTAGTAGGGTCAATTACCAGTTGGCTCATGTTGAGCTTTGGGTAATTGGATTGTGACATCCTCAATCGTATAGTCCTTCAAGTATGCGGGAACATCATGGATTGGAGATTCGAGGGGAGCCTTGCCTTTCTCTTGTCGGGATGGTGCTTGGAATTTATTGGGGATTGGTGTAGGACTAGAGACAATCTCAGAAATTTTCTGAACAATGGTGAGGTCACCCAACGGTTGAATTTGAAGTGGTTTTTTCATTTTCTCTTTCATAGTATGACCACGTGGTTGAGGTTTTGGTGTGTGGATGAGAGACAATTGGTATGTCATGGAGGATCTCGTCATCAATTTGAAAGATAGTCTCCTCCTCACAGAGATCCCATGGATAGTGTAGACATTTGGGACGGTAGAATTTTGTCTCAGGTTTTTCAATTGCAACCTTAACAACTGGTTCCACCTTGGAAGCATGTTGTGGATAGGTCCTAGGTGGGAGTGCTTCCATATAGTTGAGGAACTGAAGATTAGAAATGTCCATATCTTCTAGGCAATTCTGAATTCGTAAGACGTTCTTGTCATCAATGAATAGATCGTTTGATTCAGTAGTAGGTAGCCATGCAACATTTAGCAGTTCATCATGGTGTGGAAGATTATCAATAAAATTGACATTGATGATAGGTATATCCAGATCAGGTAATTGGTCGTGATCGATCGGGAGTGGAGAGGTACAATTATCCTAATGCTGAGCACAGTAATTGACATTCACACAATCAATCGTAGCTAGACTGTGACTCCAATTTATGATATCAGTAGATTTAACATAATGACCTTTTTCTTGGCTGGACTGGTATGGCTCAAATACTGAGTTGGTGGTTGAGGATCCCTCGTCATGGATGTGTGCAGGTTTGAGTTTACCCGTTGAGTCAATGGTGACAGAACTCTCATTATTGCCAAGAGTGACTCGGCCTTTGCTCCAGTCATGAACGACTCGGGCATTGGTGAGCCACGGACGACCAAGTAGTAATTCATAAGAATAGGCATTATTAGGAATATCAAATACTACGAGATCGATAGAAAACTTGAGACCTCCTAGTTTGATCAGCATGTGCGGAAGGAAACCGGTAGGTCGGACCACACTTTGATCAGCCATCCAAAGCTGACAAGTAGGTTTGGCTAGCTTGTCGCTCAAATTTCATTCCATCATGAGGGATGTGGAAATGATCTTAACCCCAGAACCTCCTTTGAGTACTGCTAAAACTTCACGAGATTGATGATGGGTAGCTGGGATTTTGATGTTGCCTCGTTCACTGAGTGGATTGGTTAGATGTAAGGGCATTTTAGGCAACTCATCAATAGTGGTGGTGGTATTGGATTGGATCTGTTGTTTCCACTGGCTAGCATGCTTCCAGAGTGCATGAAAGGGAAGAGTGACATTGGCTTGTAGTAGATCTCCCCAAACTTCGGTACCTTCAAGGGTTTTGCTTTCAAAGGGCTTGGGAAGTACTTTATGGGAAGAGGAAGATTGTTGGTCAGCATTGCGAATTTGCTAGCGATACTCATGATGCAGCCAAATTTCTTCAGACGGGTGAGGGTAAACTATCGGGGTTGAATCATCACTTGGAGGAACAGCCTATGGTTGAGTTTTGCTGGGTGCAAGTGTAGGGGCTTGGCGTTGGGTTTGTGCCCGAGTCAAGACCCAAGCAGGATGTGTTTCGATTGGTAAGGTTTCTACTTGCACTGAACAGACAGGAGCGGTTGGCTTAGATCGGGATGGGCAGTCCTTCACGTGATGTTCAATACCACAGTTTTCACAAGCTGGGGGAAAGCGGAGTTTATCTGGGCAACGAATACTAGGATGTTTACCTGCACATATAAAGCATCCTCGTACTGCGGGCAGTTGATGTGCAGCAAAGACAACTTGGTTTGGATTGTAAGCTTGGGCATTGGGATCCACTGGTTGAGCATTAGAATCATAGGTATAATAAACGACCGTTTCAGTAGAGCACATAGTAGGTGGCCGGATCAATGGTATTCGAATCAAGATAATGGACATCGTTTTGTGGGATAGGTTGGTTAATAACAAACTGTTGTCGTGGGGATTGGTATTGATTTGGTGCAGGTGGTCGTGGTTGGTAAACCCCTGGTCGTGGCACAGATTGTTGTGGCGGGTAAGAGCGGTAAGCTCGATAGATGGTGGGTCTGGGCGCTGCTGGGAAATGATTTCGCAATTGAGGGCATTCATTAGCAGTGTGATGCTGTGAGCAAATTGGGCACCAGACATTTTCCCTTGCTGGAAAGGATTTCTCAACAATATGTTTCATGGCGGTTTGGAAATCGAGAGTGAGTTTATCCATATGAGATTGTTGAGCTTTTTGCCAAGTTTTCTTTTGATGTAGAAGTTCAGAAGACTGAGCAATATTATCATAGTTCGGGTGATTAGGACGGTCTGGATTGTTAGATTTCTTTTCACGATGGTCAAAGTCATCGTCGGAACCTTCGCCTTCTTCATGGATAGCATCAGTCATCACATATTTAAGTTGATCATAAAGGTCAACTGGTTTGAGTTCACGGCAGATGTTTTTTGGCAATCCAACTAAGGATAGTTTTATGGCCATTCGTTTGGTGATATTTTCATTAACACACTCTACTTTGAGACATTTAAGACGCTCAATGTAGTTTCGGACAGACTCTTTGCAACGCATCTTGATATGAGTAATTTGAATGAACGGGCTCTGAGTCAGTTTGGATGGTTTGAAATGCTTGACGAGAGCGTCCTTGAGGGTGGTCCAAGAAGCAAGATCAGGAGCTTCGAGATTCAAGTACCACTCCTTGGCGGCGCCATAGAGTACCATGAAAAATAGGCGAAGCTTTTCAGTTTCAGAGGTATCTCCATAAAAATGGCATGCATTATCAAAGTCTTGGAGAAATCGGACTGGGTCAGATTCGCCATCGTACTTTGGTGCATCGATACGTGGAATTCTTCATTCTAGTCATGGAGGAGTCGGATTAGAAGATTCAGCACAGTCACGAGACATGATGCAGAATATAGATGAGCAGGACAGTACTGTACTCGATAAAAGAGAAGTTTGCTTGCAAAATGAATATTGTAGGACAAAAACTGGTCTTTCTGATCGTAATAGAATTCGCAGACAAGCTGAGAAATCGTGGAAAGGCAGATAAATCTAATTGTAATACTCGCGAATTCTGAAAAGGAGTTTTAAATGTCAGAATAGTGATTTTTTTAGATTTTCTGAAAAAAAAATTGGAGTTTCAGAATTTGCGGATAGGACAGGGAAATCATGCTTTTTAAGAACGAATTTTTAGGCTAGATGGCGAATTCTAACAGAGAGGTTTGACTGGTGGATAGGGAATATGAAAAAAAATGTGATGTTCTGACAGTAAACAGGCAAAATCTCTGAGATAGAATTCGCGGAGCTGCTGGAGGACTGAGATCTAGCCTCAGTGAAGCCAGCGAATTCTAGGACAAAGATTTGGGTGAGAAATAAGGGACTTTGACAGTATATCAGGTTGTTTTCTCAAAATCTGATCGTTGTTAGAATTCGTGGAGGTGATAAAATGAAAGATCAGGGTCTTTTAAGGTTGCGGATAGGCTGACGAATTCTTATATACCTTTTTGGTTGTGAAAAAAGTCACTTGGGTCACTTCTTTTGAAGAAAATGCCCAAGTTGACTCTTTTGTTGCTTTCCCCCGGTTGAAGAAGTTGCTCCGCAGCTCGTGTAGGACCTGGAGAGACGACGCGTGCTGTTTGTTGGTAAATAGAGACGAGCACACAAGAAAACATACAACACAAAAGTAAAAAAAACAAAAAGAAAAAGGAGAAGAAGCTAGGTAGAAAATATTTAAAAAGTGGCAACGACGCCAATGTTGGAAGTATTTCTAGTTCGTGCGGTGGCTAGATCTACTTACGGGTGTAGTATAGGGATGTAGAGATTCGTCCATTTTTTAAGTTTCTACAACAAGCTTCATCGGAAATATGAAAATAAAATAATGATGAAGCACTAAGGCTTACCCAACTAGTGCCCAAAACAGAAATGAAATTAACTGAGATGACAAAATACAAAACCTTACTAAGGCTTACCCAACTAGCAAGGTGATTAGACTAAATCCTAGATTAACACCCAAAGGGTAATAAACTGAGATTGCGATATATACTAAGCAAATAAGCAATAATGAACATGCCACAATAAAACCGATGAAAAGGAGGCAAGAGGAGGCCCGAGCACCTTCCCTCAAGCTATGCACCTTTCCAAAGGGAACACAAATGAAATAGAATGATAATTCTCCAAAATAGAGAGCAAGATAGCTTAATCTCAAAAGTGTCCTTTACAATGCAAATACCTCTCCTTTTATAGCAAGGAGGATCTTCCATAAGTATCTTCTAACTTATGGGACTAATCTGTTTCTAGCCTTTCTAGAACTTCTAACTTAATATTTAGAACTTCAAATTTCTTAACTTAGGAAAACTTAAGATAAAATATTTCTAATCTTAAGTTTCCTAATTCTAAGTTTAAGCTTTTTTTTATTATTATTTAAGCTTCTACTCATGGACTTGCAAAACACATGCCATGGCTGAAGTTTATTGACAGATACTCATACGTGGTCTTACAAAACACATGCCACGGAATTTTATTTCTTTCTTTTTTATTTTCTCTGTGTTAGCACAGTTGCTAAGCTATGCAGGAAGCAGTTTGGCTAAGAAGAATGTTAGAAGACATTGGAATTCCACAGATTAAGCCTACTGTGATCAGATGTGACAGTCAGAGTGCTATACAACTAGCTAAAAATCCTGTATTTCATGCACACACGAAGCATATAGAAATTAAGTATCATTTCATTAATGAGAAGTTATTATCTAATGAAATAGACGTAGTGCATTGTAAGATAGAAAATTAGTTAGCTGATATATTCACTAGACCTTTAAGTACTAATAAGTTTGAGTTTTTTAGAGAAAAGCTCTTTGTAAGAAACATAAACTAGGGCTTAAGGAAGAGTGTTAGAATAAGTAAGCCCGAGTTTCTCTCACAGTTCATGACTTTCCGTGTTTAGCAGTGATTTTGAGCTTTTTACTGCTTTTGTGGTAGTATGCATGAGTGCCAGTTTGACGGTACACGTAGTGTAAGTTGGGACACGCAACACGCGTCCCGTAACGGGGACCGAACTACCATGCAACGGTACCCCACAAAAATTAGACTGTGTATATGTACCTTTCAGTCTCTTTTGTAAATACATTTCAGAAGTATTCTCTTGGGTTGATGTGTGATCTCTCTTTACTGATTATTTGTTTGATGTTAGATAGCTTGCAATTTAGCTAACTACACTGCTAGTAAGATCCTTGACACATGGAGCTATCACAGGGGTAAGCATCACGAATGTAACCTATGATGCATGCATAAAGGGAATATGTCCCGAACTCCATTCACCAGAGACTCCTACAGAACAACAACGATTCTGGAGCTGGCACATTCGGACATCTGTGGACCTTTCCATGTGATCTCAGGAGGAGGCTCAAAATATTACATCACCTTCATTGACGACTACAACAAGTTTGCCAAAGTCTACTTCATTCACAACAAATCAGAAGCACTCGACAAGTTCACAAGATACGTGAACTAGACAGAAAGATGCAGAGGAAGCAAGGTGAAGCAGTCAGGACTGATCGTGGTGGAGAATACATCTCGAACCACTTCACTGACTTCTGCAATGATCAAGGAATCCTTCAAGAAGAACTGCCTCCTATACACCACAACACAATGGTGTTGTTGAGAAAAAGAACATGACACTCATGGAAGCCGCAAGGTGCATGATGGCTTATTCGAAAGCACCAAGAGTGCTATGGGCTGAAGCTGTAGCTACAGCCGCCTACATCCAGAACAAGATAGGCAAATTAGATGTTGCTCACATGACACCACATGAACTATGGTGGGGTAGAAACCCCAATCTGACACATGTTCGGATTTTTGGCTGTGCAACTTACGCACATATTCCTGATAAGCTTAGAAGGAAGCCCCATCTATATAAACATATTGGAAAATGAGAGGATTTGTTGAACATCATATAGATGTCCAGAATCTCGCTAGTAAGCGAGACGATTTATGATTCGTGAGAGACATAGATTTTTCTCACGTCGACGCATTGGGTACTTGTCACACAAGAAACTCACTGATAATATAGATGATGTTATGTAGATGATTTTCTTATCTTGAATGCTATTGAATGCTTTGATGTTAGAATGTTATCTATTCGTAATCAGCTATTTACCATTCATTCCGCATATTGGTTTCGTCTTGTTGAATGTATAAACGAATTCTAAAGTAGGTCAGCAGTGCTTGTCCACGCTCTAGAGGATTGTAGATCTGTGATAGCAGGTAGAAGATCGACACACAAAATTGAAGTCAACAGTGGATTCAGAGTGTTTGATGTTCTGGATTTCAATTCTCGTCTAGTGGTATCAGAGCGAGTGCAATTCACGTCGTTCTCTGAAATCTTTCTTCATCAGTGGTATCAGACCGAGTGTAATTCGTGTCATTCTCTAAAATCTTTCTTCATCAAAAGCACCTTGAATGGATCCAATTGAGATCCTACAACAAAAATACCAACCATTTTAGTGTTTTCTAACTTTTCACCATGGCTTGGCTCAAATTCATGCATTATCCTTCACACATATGAAAGTATGGATTTCCACAAGTAGAATACAGTACTTGAACTTGAAAATCAATCCCACAATTGCAAAGGACTCAACACAAATAGCAAATATCAAACATATAGATCACCAACAACATTGGTAGATGGAAAGCCAAATTTTTACTCATAATTTGATGGAGAAACCATCACATATTTATAAATTAGTAGGTCGGATCTGAGCATTTTATGGCTCCTCTGAACTCTTCATAACCTAACCTTGACATCTAACCTAATTGATCATTGGATCCACTCTAATTAGGGTCTAGATCTCGAGATCCCAAAACAATGAAAAAGATGCTATTTTTGGATAAAGCATCCTATCTTATTTGGCATGTGTGGCATCTATTTACATGGCCATCTTGCCAATTACAATACATACGACCAAAATTGGTCAAGCTAGAATTGTGAAATTTTAACACTTTGCTTGCAATGCCTATTGAGGATTTTGTTGAACTGCATCTAAATAGTTCTAAACTTTTGGATTTAGATAATGAGCAAATAGAAAAGAATGCAACCCTAAGTGAATTTCAAGATCTTTTTTCTCATTAGAATAACCTCATGGTTTATCATGAGTAGACCACATAATAGAGCTAATTCCATATAGTCGACCTATCACTAACTTTATCAATTCAAGTTCAAAAGAGAAAATAGAGATTTATAATCAAATAGAAAATAACTGAGACATATTCAACCCAATAAGTTGCCATGGGCTGCTTCTATTTTTTGAAAGTCATGAAGGATCTACGACTTTATATGTGTGGACCACAAGGGATTGAGATTAATTTTTTTGTGAAAATTCAATACCCTGGATGGATGACCTAGTAGATTGCTTAGGGAGAGCTAAAAACTACACTGAGATGGATCTCAAAATTGGGTACCATTAGATTAGGATTCATCTAGATGACATTTGGAAAATTGAATTTTGAACATGTTTTGGTCATTATGAATTTCTAGTGCTGCCTTTAAAATTAATGAATGCACCTACAATATTATAATAAATGATGAACAATTTATTTAGTCCATATTTGGAAAAGCTTGTGATGGTATTTTTGACAAAGATCAATTGTGGAGTTATGCTATTAATCAAAACAAGCTATCAATCACCATAAGCCATGGAGAGCTCAAGGAAAGAAGCACACTCACACCAAGCAACTCCCAAAGACTATATTCACAAGTAACTTAAAAAAAATTACATACAGAGGACTCATATTTTTTAGGGGTACCGTTGCATGGTAAGGCGGTCCTCATTACTAGACAATTGTCCCAATTTTCTAAACTTAGGTGCCATTAATGTGTTAGTTGTCACAATAGCGTGAATACATGAATGAAAATAATTGCTCAGTATGGCAAAGCATGTCCATCATAATATAAAGACGGCTTACTCTATATTCAACACTCCCTTAGGCCCTACCTAGTTTATTCTATATCTACTAAGCTTTTTTATGAACTTAAAATTATCATAACTTAAAGCTTTTGTAAAGGTATTAGCTAGTTGATCGTGAAGGATTTTAGATCATTAAGATCCAATCCACTTGAAAGATCTTTGGTCAGAAATAGAAATACACTACCAATCTCACCAATGTAGAAAAATCAGCATCTACACACAAAATGAGATGCAAACACTAATAGAACTTGATCAAACTTGAATGAAATGATAAAGTACTATTGCTTTCCATACAAAACCAGCAAGCTACTGTATTTCACATGTGTGGATCCAAAAATAGCAAATATAGACCATTCTACGCATAAAATTGCATGCAATCACAAGTATAGTGCACCAATGGATAGTAGAACCCAAGAGAACAATGTATAAGCATGAAATGAGATAGAGAAGAGAGAAGATCACTGATGAGATCTTGCACATGTTATCTTTTTCATTTTGGTAGTGGTGATTTATCTTGGTCAAGTAAGAAGTAGGAAACATATGCTCTATCTAGTACAAAAGCAAAATACAAAGTTTTATGTTTGGCAAGACAAGAAGCAATATGGCTACAGCGAATGCTAGAAGACATCAGCATTAGGAGTGATAGCTAGAGTGCTATATAGCTAGCTAAACATCATGTGTTTCATTTATGCACTAAGCATGTAAAATTCAAGTACTACTTCATTCAAGAAAAGCTTTTTTATATATTATTGAGGATTGTAAAAGATTCAACTAGTTTGATCATATTTGCTATATTTCCATATTTGGCATATTGAGGCCGACTTTCTTTTTAGACTTAGAGATTGACTGTTCAAAGTTCTTGTGTCTGAATGTCATTTGAATGACACTCACTCGTTCCAACTTTTGGCCTTTGATGATTTCAAATTCATCCAATTTTATTACAATAATGATCTTTCCATTTACTTGATGCTCGTCTAGTTTATAGAATCGAATAATGTATTTTAGAACATTTTTAATATCAAGGAAAATATTATAGCAGAAAGTCATAAAATAATATGCTTTTTCCAACGACATGGTCTTCATTGGGCCGCACAGATCGCTGTGAATAAGAGATGTTGTCAGAGATGCAACGGCCGCTATAGCCAGAGATGGAGGATTCCATGTCCTCAGAGAGCAGTCTCATGTACTTCCTTCTTCCGCGTCCCACTCTTCTCGTAGGCGTGTTGACGTTGTCCTCTCTCGGGATGGGCTTCGTACTTTGGCAGATGTTGTTGTTGTTGATCCCACGCGTGGTGATCTATTGCCTCGCTCTACCTTCACACCAGGAGAAGCGACAGGTGTGGCAGCACAAGAGAAGGAAAAAAACTACTCTGACAGGCACCCCACTGATGCTTTCCTTCCCTTGGCTATTGAGACTTATGTCACCTTGCATCGACGCTTTGAGGATTTTCTTTGCATGTGTTCTCATCAGGCGACAAAGCGTCAAGGTATTCCTGGTTCTATTCTCGTGGCTTCTTCCAAACAATGTGTTTCCATTGCCCTGCAATGTGCTCAGCCCTATCTATTCTGCAACGGGCGACGGTGGTTGGGTCTACTACATCTCATCTCCCTTCATTAGCCGACTCACCACCTCTTCACTTTTCTGATCTATTGCAGTCAGTTGGCAGACTCCCACGGACATCATCATAGTTTATGCACTTTATTTTTAATGCCAGGATTTGGATTAATCTTAACTTTACTGCAAGCTTCGCTCTTGTTTGAGCCTACTTTTGTTTAAACTTCCCCTTCGGGGTGTATATATCTTTTTCATCAATGTACCTACTACTTTTTCCTATGAATAAATGCACCAGGGTTTTGGTGTTATTTAAGAGACTTGGTATCAACTTTCCCTTCACATCTATCCAAGATATTCACATAAGCATTACAACCAAAGACACTTAAGTGCAACACTTGGCTTATGTCCACTAAAAGCCTCTTCAGAGATCGTATCTTATAAGAGTTTGGTTGAAAACCTTCGAAAATATGTTATTGTTTATATTGCTTCACTTAACATAATTGCTCAATCAATGTGCCTTAAGTATGCCTAGAGCACTCCACAAGAGTCAAATTCTTCCAGTTGTGGAGGATGTGAGATCTCTTTTGTTCATTTCTCGAACAAAATTGATAGTATTA